>CM056993.1:167505297-168065297 GCA_029891345.1 Dryococelus australis
AGTGTACTGTAACTCACGACCTGCGGGATCGATAGATAGATACAGTCGCGTGTGTAGACGCGCTCTGTACTAACGAATGATTTTCTGTCATAGTCTTGCTGATGTTTCTGGTCGTAAGTTATTTTTGGATGATACAATTGTCAAATTATGCGCTTTTCGTACCGACAAGGCAGCAATAATTACCGTGTAGGGATACATGTTTCCCTAAATGAAATACTGTAGGCAGATCATTGCCTGCTCGACATAATGGCCGTCTGAGTGTTACGATCCCCAAAGGTCCGAGCAGTGGACCTTAATCACGGTTGAGTTTCCTCGCCTTCGGACACAGCTTCCTTTGCTGGCGTGCAGAAAACGCCGGGTGGCGTCGCGGGACCTATCTGTCAGGGCCGACTAGACCACATCCTCCCACTTTATCTCCAGCAGGGCACACATCTGCTGCAACTCCGCTGCTATGATTCAGTAGTTGATACTAGGGCGGAAGCTACAGGGTTACTTGGAGGTGGGATCAACTCAACTCGTTCTTCTCGCTTGTGCAGTAAGTTCACGATTGAAAAAAAATCGTAGTCGATAAAACATTCTGCATCCTTCCGTATGCAGAATTAACGTTTTGTGGGACCTAACCACCGATCTTTGTTCATTGATTAACACTGCAAACTGTTGCTACATACTTAAATACTGTCATGTCAGTTCTTATTCCAGTGTACATGTGCGTAAAACAAACACGGTGTAATTGAAATAGTATACATGTAATTAGCCTTCAGTAGGGCAGAGATTCGTAATTTGCCGGCTAGTATTAACGTCAGTGTTTGCGTTAAAATACATATTTTAGGGGGGAACTCTCCGTTTGCCTTCTTCACCCAGCCATCATTAACTTAACTCATTCAGTGTGTGTCCCTAAATTACGCTATTTTTGTACGGAAGACGTTTGTATTATTTTGGTGGTTTCATTTTCAAATTTGTCAGGAGTTGTTGCAATTTTGTTACAACATAATTTCCGACAAATTTATGACGACTAACTTTAGGGCCTTGAATTTGTTTGAATAATAATAATAATCCTAATAGCACTGCAATAACGCATCGATTTTATATATATATATATATATATATATATATATATATATATATATATATATATATATATACATACATACATACATACATACATACATACATACATACATACATACCCACATACCCACACACACTTTGTTTTATTTGGCTCATGTAATGCAGTGTCCCAGTCTAACGGTAATTTATAAGGATGTAAAAAAATTGATTTTGGGCTAATACGGCGTGTTTGAAAGCGCGTTTCTGACGAAAGTATCAAACGTGCCTCCAATATGTTTACCTACGAAAAGAAAGTGCATTCCAAGCTACGACGATGAAATTGTACTTTAAAGACTTGACACACATTCGAAACATTATTTTCATGGCCTTCGACAAGTCTAAAAATGGCTTTTTCTTAAAATATACGAACTGAATACATACGAAACTACGACAGAGGCGTTCATTGGACTTTGCTACAGAGTCGCGTCCAATAAAAATTGTTATCGCTGAAAGTGACGTTCAGGCGAGTTGCCAACGGAAAGACCACATGCCTGTGAGCGCCTTGCGCGTAGAGGTGATATCGCTTTACATACGCCAGTCGGCATTGCCCTAAACGCTTCGTCGGATTTTTCCTCACTCACACAAACATACCCCTCACTTGGCAACCGCCCACGGAAAATTTGTGAATCTCGCGTAGTTGGTGACTTCGAAATAATTTTGCTTTTGTCGTCCTTTATGAATCGTTTGAAAACCTCTAATTTAAGGGAACTTGGTTAGCAATAGTAATTTCGTTTTGCAGCCAGTTGTGTTTTTAACATATTTTTGTATACGCGTTTTAATTGTTTGAGGGATATTTCTATTCAACATCCTTTATTAGTAGCAGCATTTTTTTCCCCCTGCTCTCTGAATATGATATACCTTTCGAAGAATATCATACTGTTACAAAAATCAAGATGACTGTTCTTTCTGGTTTGCACGTAGGTACCACTGAGAAAAAAAAACTTGTTTCGAGTGAATAAAATTTGTTTACTCCAACCAAATAATTTGTTTGGATAGGGCCAATTAAATATTTTGTTGGTAAAACCATATTGTTTTGTTGCTTTTATTTCTTTACAGCAAACAAACCATTTGGTAAAATTAACGTAGTTGTTTTGTTTGTCTAACGTACTGAATGGTTTGTGTGTACAAAATTTTTGTCTGTTCAACCAAATGTTTGGTTGGTTCAACCATATCCTTACCTTCAATCTACCAAATACTTGGTTGGTCCAACCAAATGTTTGGATTTACTGTATCAAATGTTTGGTTGGTTCAACTACATGCTTTTCACTGTACGAAACATTTGGTTGGTTCAACCGTATTCTTACCTTCACTACCAAATGGTTGATCGGTTCAACCACACCTTTACCTTCGCTCTTCCACATGTTTGGTTGGTTCAACCATATCTTTACTTTCACTCTACCAATTTGCATTGATTCAACTAGCGACGTTGTTCTCCTTACCAAGATTTACCCATTCGTTCGCCTGGCCCCCTTTCATGCTAGTGAAAGTTTTGTTGGGTCAATGTTAATCCATTATAATAATTGATTCATTTTAAAAATCAAATGGGCCAATTAAACTGATACTTCCTCCCCCCTCCCCCTACGCTATATATATATATATATATAATATATATATATATATATATATATATATATATATATATATATATATATATATATATATATATATATATATATATATATATATATAGTGCATAGGAAACATGTGTACAAACTTGGGCACGTGGTTCGTGAAAGGAAAAGATGAAGATTGATACAGGACACCCATGGTCCATCTCAAATAATAAGGGCTGTAGCAGCCCCTAAAGGCGATGGGCGACAAGGACATATTATTACGGTAGACAAAGTACTTGTGTTAGAGGAACTCAAATTGGTATACGGTGCAAGTAAACCAAGATCTTGGATACATTGTAGGTATTGTCCGTCGTACACATCCCCATCATGTAAATAATAGGGGTTGGCACCCTTGCAACGTTTAAACCGTGAGGTTCAAGTGATTGTGGATACCATTAGATGAAGCAGGACGTCTTAATTAGCAAATAAGCCCCCTCCCCCTAGCTGCAACTCTCTAGGACCCACAGTTCCTTTGTAGAATGCAAACGAAGGGTACGGTGGTAGCAAGATAATGGCCTGGTGAGTAGGCCACACGTACTGCACCAGATTAAACACATGTTGGTGGTATGATGCACGATGTTACACGTCGTGCCGGCCGATGCTGCTGGTCTTCCTGGTTTTCTCGGGGATCTCCCGTTTTCCCCGCCCTTTCATTCCGGCACTCCTCCATGCTCACCTCACACACCCTCATCGGCTCTCAAGACCTTGCTGTTACGAGCCGCCAAAATCTCTTCACTCATTCGGCGGAGACTCCCCGCTGAAGTCGTCCTAGAGCAGTAAGGGTTGCCTACTCACTAGGCTATGATATTGCTACCACTGTACCCTTAATTTGCGATTTAACCGGAAACTGTGCGTCCTAAAAAGTTGCAACTAAGGGGGCTTATTTGCTAATCAGGACGTCCTGCGTCATCCAATGGTATCCGCAATCACTTTAACCTCACAATGTAAATGTTGCGTGCAATCGAAGGGTGCCAACCCCTATTATTTACATGATGGGGTTGTGTACGACAGACCATACCTACCGTGTATCCAAGATCTTGGTTTACTTGCACCGTATATCATTTTGTGTATTTCTAACGCAAGCACATTACCTAATATCCCACGTAATGTCCTTGTCGCCCACCGCCTTTAGGGTCTGCTACAGCCCTTATTATCTGAGATGGACCATGAGTTTCCTATATCAATCTTCCTCTTTTCCTGTCACGAATCGCATGCCCAAGTTTGTACACAAGTTTCCTATACACGTTGTGTAATATATATATAATCTCCTACTATTAAGTAGACGATCTCTGTCTGTCTGCCTGCCCGTCTTTAATACCTCTAAGTCCCTTGAAACTCAGCAGAACTTCTTTAAATTTTGCATAGCGAATCCTCAGGGTAAAATACAGGTCAAGTTCGAATTTCAGATCATTTATTTTCCCCACACCAGTAGTAGAGCAAAAAATAGTTCACTAGGGGACAAGAAAAATAATCTTACAGCAGCCAATACATATTTCAAATTCAAGCTGTGACACCTTTGGTAAACAGTATAAATCTGCAAGAATTCAATATTTCTATCAATACTCAAGCTCTATAAGACTAACAAGAAGGCTTAGGTTTAAATATTCTATAGTTGATTCATGGTATCTCCAGACTTTTTTTGAAGTCCTGCTAAAGTTCTACTTGCAGGCTAAGTCACTGTATCCTTCCATCACGTGCAGAAAAATACATTCCACGTGTTCAAATGCCTAATGCTTTTTTTTTATACTCATCGCAAAAATGCAGATCACTATCTAATCCCGTCACCGAATGTGTGCTGATGTAAATACGTACCTTTAAAAAAATTAATGCAGACCAATTTTAAAACGTGAATCAGCCAGAAAGTATGCTTCCTTCTAATGAAAATATTCGCAATATTCCAAAGTTGAAGAGCACCGACAGCAATGCGCCATTATTCCGGAACAATTCCCTGACAAAACATGTACATATGAAAAAAAAAAAAAAAAAAAAAAAGGGGGGGGGGTGATAGATGACGACTGTAGTACAGAACCGCTGCACACGCAATTACATTATTCCGTCCGAATGCTTCTTAAAACTTAGAAAAACAAACATTTTTCATGCACTTCAGCATTGGGTTTTTCTATTATTCAATCTTGCTGTCGCCATACTTTGCCCGGATGGCGAGCTGTGTGACGAGGCAAGCTTTGCAAGATGGCGAACAGATAGCATCAGTTACCAACGGCGCATCCTCCTGTTAGCGAGCTCTATCTCCCTTGCTTCATGAGCGTGCCATTTAATACTGGGCAAGCTCCCTGTAATACGCCTACTACGTCAAAGGACTAATAAGGGTTGTTCACGATAAAATGAGCACGATAACTTAAATTGTGTTTCTTTCGCGTCCTATTTTTTTAATGCATCGAACTGTGAAAATTAACAGATTTGTAAAATATTTACTTTTCTAACAATTTCACAGTTTCATTTGACCGACGCATGAATGAAGTGACGAGGGCAATGGCAGTGTTAATTTCACATAAGGAGGAAGAATTCACAACGTGCATACAAATAGATCTTAACAGGGCTTTCAAAAGTGCTCATTTTACTGTAAACAGCCTTTAGACAACAGTTCCCACAAAGAATAGCTGTACATGGAGAAATATTACGGTCTAAAATTCTCACCATTTATAATACACATTAAAATACCTACATATAAAAACATATTAAAACTGTAAGGGAAAATTTTTTTAAAATAAATTAAATCATAAAAAGATTAAGCTATATTAGTTTTTAAAAATCAACCTTGCATATTACACATGGAGTAATATTTCAAAGGTTTGATTAATACAATGTGAAGAAACCGTGAATACAGTAGGTACGGTATCTATAGAAACAATTTAGGTTAACACCACATGGTACCCCTAATTTACTAACATTAAGTAGGTTGCTCCAACTACTAAACCAAGTTCTTTTATTGCAGCTGTCATTTTATGTCATTTCATGAACAAACCAAAGTTTTACTAGAATTATCCATAAAATTTGCAAACCATTGTACTGATTTTGATTTACCTTCCTGAAAGATATCGCGTATATATCTAGCTACCCACAGCAATTGTGTGCGAAATGAACATAGTTGGGAGGTGAAGTTGTACAGCCAAGGCGTCGCCATTAAATAGCAGGAAGTCACCAAATATTTTAAAATCTGAATGGAATCAAACCATTTTTTATTAATATTGAACAAAAAGACTGGTACATAATTCGCTAAAATGTAATATTCAGTTAGTAAAACAACTTCGTCAGCAGCTTTGAGTTGAAACTACTGAAGTTAAATAATCTGGTCTCCACTCTCGCGACCTCCTAGACACACCACCATCCTTACTCTAGTTTTAAGTACACCTGAATACAAGAAACCCTGAAGTCGTGGGAGAAACAAATGAATACAAATACAATCGGGAAGTAAATATTTTTCGCTTCCACCTTTCCTAAAGAAAACGCGACTTTAGTATGACGGCAAGTCACTCAGTCAATTCACAAAAACTCTTGATAAATTCTGTTCACGATAAAGTGAGCACTTTTGAAATCAAAACTTAGGAAAAAGTCACTGCTCCTACCTGCATATACATATTTTAACGGACGCACTGAGAGACATGCGCCCAGTAAAGATGGTAACAATGTTGGGAAAGTAGTACCTTATATTAACGTCTAATACAAAGTGTTATGTAACCATTTGTGATAACTTTAATTATTTCTTTTGCTTTCTGTTTTTTTTTATGCGTCTAAGGGTAGAAATTACCAGATATGTAATATATGTACTTCTCTAATAATGCTACATTTTCACCTGGCCAACGCATGCACAACGTGATGAAGCCCATAGCATTGTCAATTTTACATAAGGCGGAAGAATAGACAGCATGCATAAAAGTAGATCTTAAGCAGAGCTTTCAAAAGTGCTCATTTTACCGTGCGCCGCCAATACTGTTACATGTCAGTGATGGTTGATGAACATATAATAATAATAAAACTGGTTATTGATCTGCTTCTTTAGTCTCAGTGTCTGCTTACAGGTAATATTACCGTGTTTCCATTCAATTTATAACGGTGACAATTGTTTAAATTGGCACCCTGTCAATGATTTTTAATAGTACAAAAACTCTGAAGAAACATTTCTGACTTAAAAACTCCTGCTCCTGACAATTGGCAGTTGTTCATCTGAAAAACTGCAGCCACTCGTAACCCTCCCCTTCCTTTTCGTATCTCAGCATCAACCCGTTAGTCTCGAATAACTACTTATAGGCTGTTCACGGTAAAGTGAGCACTTTTTCAGGCCCTCCCAACAGGCTTTATCCACTAATAAATATATCTTATTGCAGCCTCAGACATTAAATTTTGAAGGTGGTGAAACGTATACATTGTATTTATTGGCCATATCGCAATGTTTATATTAAAAAGTTGCAGGAAGATGGAGATTGGATGACAGGAAAAATTTAGAAGGGTCTTAAAGTGCTCACTTTACCGTGAACAATGTATTGTTCTTTTCCTTTAAACAGTGGAAGCTGAGGCATCCTTCCTTTGTTATTATCCATCCCGGTACAAATAGGAAGTCTACAAAAGTAAAAAAAAAAAAACAGAAAGGAACTGACACATTTCCATACTCAGTTTTGATTAAAACTGTATAGTGAATCTTGACTCTACTTTAAGAGTGTGTGCATATATATATATATATATATATATATATATATATATATATATATATATATATATATATATATATATATATATATATATATATATATATATATATATAGCGAAAAATGGTTATTTTCAGTCCTGGCTGGATGCAAGCAGAAAACGCCTAGTAAAAATGTGCAGTACTATTTAAATATTTGAAATCTGCATAATTTTCAATAGTTACTTAAAATATATGGAACAATTACACTTTCCTACTTGAGTGACTCAGCCGAAAACATTTTTCAGGTACGTACTCAGGCTCAACTTGGAAATTCTAAAATCTCAGGTCCAAGTTGCTTTTAATATGTAATAAAAATATTTTAATCAATTGTGTGTTCAAATGTAAATATGAGCAAGATTTTGATACCAATGAAACTTATGGCTCCGCTTTCAATTTTTATAAAACCCTCATCTTGTAGCAGTAAAACCAACTCAAAATAAGATGCACAGTAACGTATTTTTTTGGCGCTTCAAATCATTTCAATGGAACAGACCATAAGTGAATGTGATGTTCCATTAAATTTACCTAAATTTAATGTTTAGTGTAAAAGAGAAAAGACCATAGTAGACAATTAACATTCATGAGACCTTGAAATCCATTAACTTAAGAGAGCTATGCACTCTACAGTATATTAAGTTCAGTTAGCAATATTTTTTACAACAGACAGACATTCTACTGAAAATTTAAATTAATACTGACCAACAACCTTGCCAGTTGATAATTCTGACATTCGTAGGCTACATTTCGAATTTTGTGCAATCTTGTTCGTTGACCCACTGTTACTACCACACTGTACTTTGCTAAACCTGCAAAAATTGTCGTGGGAAATAAAATGTTGACAATTCAACAACAACGACAGGCAGCCAACCACCACACGTTTTTTCACTGCTAAATTACACGAATGTAAAGTACGTAGACTTTTCCAGTTTAACTGAGAACTTAAGCCCTGATCAGGATCCACTTTTCTACGCACTTTGTGTTCAACATTTCCATAGATGCCTGCCTGCTCACTGTAATAATTCACTTATCAAGTGAAACTTTAAAAAGTATTTGACAATCTTAAACAATTCTGACTCTTGCACATTTCAAAACATATGGAAACCAAAAGATATAATGATACTTCCTTACAGTCGCTATGTAACTCAAGATACAATCATAGAAATACAAACTGCATACGTGATTTTACCATACATTACAAAATATCTCAGTTTATTTTTAGTTTCTTAAATACTGTCATTGAAATGACAGATACAGAAATAACATTTGCCATGCAAATTTATCACTTTAATTTCATAGAATGGTGGTAGCAAGCATAGTACTTGTACACTTTTCTTTGTGTACTTTAGCGGCTTCTTCATAAACTTGTACTCACCACGTGACCGCCACCTGTGTATGGGTATAGTAATTAGTTTTGCTTAACCTAACTCTCGTCACGCCATGGATGCGTCCTATCTAGAATTCAAACCCAAATTGTGATGGTTTGGCAAAGAGTCAGGTTTTGGGAATGACAACGCTCACAGAAGTCTGTTTCTGGTTCCTTGCCCTAACATTTTGTATCTAGCAGGTGATAAACTCGTCCTTTTTGAACCACGAGACTTTGCGAAGAGCGGTTCGGAGGTGCTAGTGTTTATTGGCACAATGCTAGTGGATGTCGCGTGACTTGCGCGGGCCTTCCCGAGGTGGCAGGCGTAAAAGAATCTGCGTGGGAAGCGACGGTTAAGTATAGGCAGTGTGGTGTGTCGAAAACCGAGACCCCTAAGAACAGTTTCAGTTCATCCGTCGAGAAGGGGGAGGGTGGGTGGATGTTGGTATCTGCATGTCATGTTTTCTGTGGTGGTGATAAACATTCGTAGGGATTGCCTGCAAAGTTACGCACTTTGCTCAGACTCCAGGTGTTTTGCATTATGCTTGTGCACATGTTCGTAGCAAAATGTCTTCCCAGTTAACACCCAGAGGAATGATTAAATAGGCTTATTAACATCAGGATATATTGAGCGAGATGGTGCAAATGTAACACTGGACTCGCATATGAGTTCAATTCCTGCTTCAGCTATCCAGATTTAGGTTTTCTATGGTGTTCTGATATCGTTCCAGGAAATGATGTGAAATGTCCTTACTGTAAGCCTCGGCCGAAGTAAGCTATAAAAATATCAATATTATGCTCTCAAATTTTTGTTTTGCTTTTGATTGATGTGTTTTGTTGTATCTGTGCAAAATATATCATTGTATACGACAAGATTATTTTTGTGAGGATTGGATATCGATAAAGAGGCATCTTTTAAAGAAAATTGGCGTGTAATTGGCAACTTGCAACACCAGCTTTTCGGAGGTTTCAAGAAGAAAGAATGATTCTGGCTCCGATTGGAACAGTTGCTGCCAGGCTGACAACACGGAAGACTGTCGCTAGTCCATTGATGTTAAGTCACATGATAAGGTGGAAATAGCAGATTCATAATCCTCTCAGAAGTTAAAACAGTGAACATAATACACCACATGGGTAGTATTAAGTATCTATGCTTAGAACCGAAGCTTGGTTGGACACGTGAAGAAATTTGAACATACTCGCATATTACTGGTGTGCTGTATAGTGTGATACATGTTTAGCTACTGCCTGCTGTTTTTTTTTTCCGGGTACATACCTAAAGACTAAGGACATTTATTTGCAGTATTTTATGTTTAAATAAGCCAATAGCTGCAGAATGCCCATAGTAGTACCAATTCTCCTTTTGAGATAAATGAGTACCTAAGGGGCAGGGTCGTACAAAATAATACACACAGACCAGACAGTGTATAATGAAATGCAATATAATTTCAACATTTAAATCTTGAAACCTGGCATTTTTTTCGGAAAACAGAGAAAGAGGTTCCAGGAGCACTGCTTACTTTTTGAGTGAATCTATATTTCTTTTAACAGCTGGTTTTAAATTAAAGTGGGGAGAGTAGAGTTCTTTGAAATAATCACGTCACTGCTTGTATGAAGACGTGCATGACCTTGAAACACGTTTCAGAAAGGAACTGAAAAGCAAATGCCTTTATAGGAGGGCCGACGACATTTAACTTTCCGAAACAAGCAGGACTGCGATGGTGACGTCTTGGCGGCGGGGTTTTTGTATTGTATTGTATTGTAAAGGGCTTTTTAACGACCCCCGGTGTTATGCTTGAAAACTCAGCAGGGGACAGCTTACAGGCTAACTTATAACCTAACTTAAATTAACACCCATGTCTTACCCGGGATTCGAACCTAAAGCGTCCCGCATCCCACATCGGTGGCGCCCCACCAACCGACTGCGCTACGGGAGGTCGGCCGGCGGCGTAGTTGTCGCCCTAGATTGTCAGGAGTGGTGTGACGAGGTGGTTCAGCGGCAATTTCCACAGAGGCCCGCCTCTTGGTGAACCGCCTCTACCATGCTGTGGCCTGAGCGCTCCCAGTGATGCAGTCCGGTGTGTCACGCTTGTGCGACTCGAAGACGCCGGTTAAGCACTACGGCCTTGACTGCCAAAAACTGCGACAACTGTGCGGTGCCAGCTGTTTATCCTACCTGCAACTGGTCCAGCCTTGTTTACATTCGCACACCGCGATAAGGCGTGCTTGTCACTGGCGCTCTAAACTCTTTCTTCGTTACAATTTTCGCTTGTTGCTGTTTTTGTACAGTATTTTGTCCTGCCGCCTCACTCGTGATTTGTAGTTGTAAATATCATTAATACAGCTATCATAAAAGTGATTTCAGCAGACGTCAGTATTTCAGATTACTAAAAAATACTGAATAGCAGTTAAATATTGTGCTGTAATCACGAACTGGACAGACTGTCCTTAGTTTTAAAATAAACCTTTGTAAAACGTCTATACCCATAACTGCGAGTGTTTTTAAGGTAAGCGCTAACTGGCAGCGAGTTAGAAAATAGTTTCATATTGTATCGTCAAATTAAAAATGTAATGTTTAAATTTGTAGACACTGAATTTGGTTTATTTAGTTTTTGTTTGTCTTATGCACACGAGTGAGATTTGGCAGTAGTAAAATACGTGCGTTCCTTAAAAGTCATGGTTTCGCTTTATTAACGCGTAATAGAGTTATTGGGTACATGGCGATTTCACTTTTATGTGAAGGAAGTATACAAAATCGGCAGAGAAGTAAATCTAATGCAGGGTTTTCAAAAGTGTTCAATTAACTGCAAACAGCTTTTTTTTTATGCTTCTGGTGATACCAAACGATCAAAAATGTGAAATCTTCAATATCAAAGTACTGTAAACGATTGGCATCTCTCCAGTGACCAAAATACAGATTCAGATGTTTCTGCTGCATGTGGCCCTGTACTATACGCTATTCGCGGTAAATTGAGCACTTTTCGAAGCCCTCTAATTTAGTATAACAGTCAAAAGTCAAATATATCTTATTGTAGCCTTAGACGATAACTTTCGAGTCCTGTGAAATATATACACTGTTCATTACTTGCGTGGCATTATTTATTTTAAAAGGTGCTGGAAGAATAAAACATGGCTTATAGGAAAACAGTAACTAGAGTCTCAAAACTGCTCACTTTACCGCGAACAACATATAGTTGAAAGATCACTCTTGGAGTAGAGAGATTTGAGCTGCTCTTAAAAGCGAGGTCTTGAGAGCCGAAAAGAACGCCCCTTTAGCGGACTCTAATGACAGCAGGCTCACGCTGATTCCACTCACGGTATATAAATGGAGTTACATGCTTGTAACAGCGTGCTAACATCACCATCATCTTTATTGTCCTGCCTTGTTGAGTAGACAGATGCACCGCAATAGTAGATTTTTCCTAATTTTTATAACATTTAAAATGTGTACACAAGCATGTTCGATAGCTGCGCGGTATATGTGGGTCAAGTAATGCAGTGAGATGTGGAAGGTCGCCAAGCTGTTCTGTGGAAAGGAAAGTCGGGGTTTTGCATCGCACGGTTAAGCGCTGGGAGGTCGAGGACAGCTAGTATCTCGCGAATAGCCACTTACTTAACGACTCACCCATAAATGATTGTTACGCGCTTGCTGCTTCACATCCCCCGCGAGCGAGTGGAAGAGAAGGAAAGCAGTTATATGATAGCGGCAGCAAATCAATGGACTGTTTTAAATGACAGCCGAGCGATAGGCCGGTGGTTGCGTATCTGTTATAGAAAACGAGCCGACACGATAATTCTTTTTGTGGCGAACGCTGCTGGCCCTGGTTGTATTTTCTGCGTCTATCTGAGAAATTTTCTAGTTGTTTAGTGCCCTAGATTCTGTCCGCATGATTCGGGGTGCGTAGAACTTTCCAGGCTAAGGCAGGCCAGCAAAGTGACGAGGTAATTTGCTGTGTGAATGATTGACTGAGTTCCTAGAGATAGATGACGAACAGGCTATTCACGGCAAGTGAGCACTTTTTGAAGCCCTCCCATTTAGAATACTAGTCTAAACATATATTTTATTGCAACCTCTGTCATTACCTTCCGAGTCCGGTGAAATATATACACTGTGTTTATTACTTACATAGCATTATTTATTTTAAAAAGCGGCGGAAGGATAAAAAGAATATTCGATAGGGAAAAAGTAACTATAGCCCAAAAGTACTCACTTCACCGTGAACAGCCAATAGTTACCTAACTGGTGCAATTTAAAACTGACAACAGTTAGGCCTAAACAGCGTGTACGCACGAATGTATTCTGAAAATAAATTAACTATATAAAACCTTTTAAAACCAACCTTTTATTTATAAATGCACTTAAAAGAGAAATATAATTGTAGTAGTTCGAGAATTTGTACAACTTATGAGACGTGGTCTAAAAGCCGTAATAAACTTTACTACAAATTATTATGCCTATATCTTTTTATATATAGTATTTAAAAGCTTGACGCGTATTTTTAAGAGCCTTATGCAGGTTATGATCTTAAATGCTTGCGGAAATGAGTTATACGTTCTATATTGCAAATAGTTAACAGCCTTACGCACGATATGTACTTACTACGATTATGCAAATGAGGTGTACATTCTATATTGCGCCAAACTTTTATATACTAAATATAAATAGATATAGACATAATAATTTGTAGTAAAGTTTATTACGGCTTTTCGACCACGTCTTAAAAGTTCTAAAAATGCTCTAACTGCTATAATTATTTTTCTCTTTTTAGTGCATTTTGCGATTTGTTTTAAAAGGTTTTTCTGTAGTTAATTTTATTTTTCAAATACATTTGTGCGTACACGCTGTTTAGGTCTAACTGTTGTCAGTTTTAAATTGCACCAGTTAGGTAACTATTGGCTGTTCATGGTGAAGTGAGCACTTTTGGGCTATAGTTTCTTTTTCCCTATCAGCCATTCTTTTTATCCTTCCGCAGCTTTTTAAAAGACATAATCCCATGTATGTAATAAACACAGTGTATATATTTCACCGGACAGCTGCAATAAAATATATTTATAGACTAGTATTCCAAATGTGAGGGCTTCAAAAAGTGCTCACTGTACCGTAAATAGCCTAATGTGTGATCACTTTATGAACTCGTATGTTTGTGCTATTTTGTGGTCAGTTTTCAACAAAGTATAAACACAGTAAAAAGTATTTGTAATCGGAGCTAACATATTTTTCTATGAAAATAAATTTTTGTAAATCTGCAAATAAAACTTGTAAACCTGGCGAATGTGTACACGTACTAGAGCAACTGTTGAACTGTTCTATAAAAATTATGGCAGAAATACTGGTATTCAGTAAACTGTTGTATACCTTCTCAGAAGTTCAAGTTAAGTTGTCTGCTAATGGCCTGTGAGTCATCACTTCAGAGAGAGATTCATCACTTCCGAGAACTCACTTGTCATGAGGGCTACATCAAACCTTGCGCGACAGGGCAAAGTGCATTTTGACTGGTTTGGAAAGAATGTGTTCCGCAAGTTACATGTTTGTAACATTAATTTTGTAACATTGCAGGCTATGTTATATAAATTTACGTGATTGTAGCTGCGATAGTACGAATATGTACTTCTTTTCTTTTAAATTTTGAAAAAAAAAATGTTCATAATTATTTCTTAATATATATTTTTTATTCGCCGAACGTTTATCTGGACAGCTATACGTAAAAAGTGTGTTGCTAAATACGGGTCGTTTCGCATGGCTTCATTTGAATAAAATATGATAATTGACAAAAACCAGCAACAGAATGCAGGGATAAAGAAAATAAACACATTCCGAAAAATTCAACAGGTGTCTGCAGCATTCGTTACACCCTCCCCCCCCCCCCCCCCCCAATATTTACAAAGTTATATTTTTTATGTGGGACCAACATACTCTTTGTAATAAAGTGTTAAACTATTTGCAGTTCCGCTGCGAGCTCAGTAAAAACTTACTGGTTCTCTTTTGAAGTAAAAATACCGCTTATTAACACGAGGTTAAATGATTGAAAATACGTATAACCAATTAAAATAATACATGACATGGATGCATCTGTGGCGTAGTGGTTAGTGCATTTACTTACAATGTAGACGTTACGGGTTCAAATCCGTAGTTTCGGACGTGCCTGACAAGACCTTACAAAATGTGTTCTGTGCAATCCTTGCTGACCTATGATTATATTACTTTTTAGAAGTCCAAATAGCTTCAGATTTTGTAGGATAATACTTTAATTTCCACACACATTATAATTCTACAGGATATCCGTAGGTAGGTTATAGTACATTTATTACGAATACTGCATGTATCCTGTACAGTTTATCAAGCAATTTTTTGCCAAAGTTTACAAAGATTTTTGCAGTATTAGCTAGAATGGCAATCAGTTTCCAAACATTTTTTTTTGTAAAAGTACAAAAATGTTATTGTGCGGATTGGTCACCGCTACAGAACTTTTACTTACTGTATGAAATACGTACAACTGTTTATTTTAATGATAAGAACAACGATCAACATTGCATACAACCAACTTTCGCGTGTTTTGTGCACGTCATAATTTTAATAAAGCAACGCATATTTTTTTCTATTGTAAAGCCGCGCTCTGGAGTTTCTACATCGTCATCCAAAGGACTCGTGCTTGTGCAATACGCGATTACATAAATTGATGTTGGTAAACGCATTGTTCCTTTGCACATTGCGACACTAATACACTTCCTTTATTTTTGGTGTAATATATTAAAATAATGCAACTGTCTGGGATTTATAAATTTAAGGTTACGAGTTCCCATTTCTACAACTTTTTGTGTGAATTAATTTTTTGAACTCCAATGGGAGCCCATGTTGCTAATAAAATCCTCTTACAATTTTGTTACAAATTATTTTTATTATGTAGTCTAATTTTTTCAACACAAAAAATGGCCCCTATTTTTAGCCAGTTAATTAATGAATGGAAATTGTGTTTATCTAATAATTAGTTAAAATTATGCGGTTTTTTGTGTTGAAAAAATTAGACTACATAATAAAAACAATTTGTAACAAAATTGTAAGAGTATATTACAATATCAGCTCCCGTTTGGTTTCATATAATTAATTCTCGCAAAAGCGTTAGAAATGGGAGATTGTGGCCCAAATAACGTTTTGAAAGTCTCTTTCATTGCAATTTTACGTAATTTCCTCGAACGTTTTTTCCTGGAGTGTTGGGACAACTGATGACGTGCTACCACAGCCAACATCGCAGTACAGCTGTGTCCCATTTCCCCAGCTAAGCAATTCGGAATTACTCAAGCCATCGGTGTACGACCGTTTTGTAAACTGTGGTATTTTAAATAAATTATGTGGAAAAGGGGATTTCATCGGGTAAATTCGTGCAAAAAGTGGTACCGTAATTGATAGATCGTTTTATGAGCGCTTACATTGTGATATACGTGTGTGTGTGCGTCCGCGTGCGCGTGCGTGCGCGCTGTGTGGATGAGATTATTTCCATATCATCGTCCGGCTATAATGATTCAGTAAAGATGACCGAAATTATTCAATGCGAATTTCGGAAATTATAGCTCTGTGATTTGAGCATTTCGTATTTTATACAATTTCTACATAGCTAAAATTTATATTGTATATAAAAGAAACAAAATCCATAATTGCCTAAATAAAGGTTTTCGTTTTCTAAATTTATGTCAAAATGGCTAATTCCTGGAGTAGGCTGAGATAGGGTAAGATATCGAAAACAAAAACTTTTTGCTTATATTTAAAATTATCTTGTTAATTCACACGACTTTTGATCGTTTTCAGTTTCCGTGTGATATTTCCGGCATATGTATGTAAGCGCGCCCTTAAAACAAACTACCGGGACCAAAGTGTGCGTAGTAATTACACCTGAAGACGTAACTAGATATTGTGTTAATCACGCGTGGCCCCGCAGTCAAGTATGTTAACGCTTGCAAGCTAGCAAGGGATATTAATTCGTAGGCAGTACCGCCAGGTTTTTAAATCGAATGGCTTTGTTATGAATAAATTGCGTTGGAGGCGGGGCGCTTGGAATTGCAAATCACGTCCTGGCGACGAAACTCTCAGTGGAGTTGCCGGCAAGTGCGGATTGCTGTGAATCAGACCGAACAAAGGACTGGCTTCTCTCCAGCTCAAGCTCGACGAGGAAAAGCATCGGGCTGTTCAGTTTCGCGTATTTTAACCAAGCCAGTACTTCTCGAACAAGGATGCAAGTGTTGAAGTTTACAGTTCGATTTACATTTAAGTTAACTTAGCATTAACTTTATGCCAATTATTTTTTAAATATGCAATCGTAGTTGTGTTCACACGGGATATATGAATGCGCTGTAAAAAATTTTTGGGTAAATATCCCTTACTTGTAAGGGAAGCTAATTACCTCTTTAATGTAGAGTAAATTTGCAGATAAGCCATTCACGGCAAGGTGAGCACTTTTTGAAGCTGTTTCATCGGACATAATAACCAATAAATACGTTTCATCGTTGCCCAGGACTTTTGGTTTTGGTGAATGTATACACTGTGTTTATTACTCACATGGTAGGGTTTATTTTAACAAGTGGTGGAAGGATATAAATTGGTTGGAAGAAAAAAGTAATTAGGGCTTCAAAAGTGCTCACTTTACCATGAACGGCCTATAACAAGTAAAGTACTATTCCGTAATCGTACGGGAAAAGTACCTGACAAAAATGGGGGGAAGTCCCTACAAGTAAGGGAAAAATAACTATATTGTATACTAGAATTATATTATTAACACTGTTAATTTTTTTATTACCTATATCCTCTGACTAGTAGTAACCCAACCCGTAACACTAAAATCCTTGACATTGTTGGAGGTTGGGCGCGAACCATGGTCTTCAATTACGATACGCCCATGCGCTATCCATTACACCACGACAGCATAAGAGACTTAGTTAATACTAGCGTGTTACATACGAGTGTTTCTTCCGCCCGTCCCACCATTTAGCTGTTGAGAATGCTGAAGATATGCACGCATCATAAGGTAATTTTCTCGTCCATGTATGAGATTTTCCACTACCATGTACGTGAATTTTACTCCAGAGTGCGGTAAGTTTATCTTACCTGTAAGGAAAACTGTGTTTCCCTCACAAGTTTGCGAATATTACCTTACACTTGTCAGGTAATTTTCCCAGTATTTTTTACAGTGTGGCTCGCCGTTGGAAAGTCGTAACGCAGTGCTGTATCTGGGATCTGGAAACGCGGAATCAAACTACTATTACAATCGTATCTCATTATTAACACAAAGTACAATTCACGTGGAATTTGGGAGGAACAAAAAATAAATGCAGAAAAAAAATAGTTCCATTATTTTGATTGGCTGAAAGTACGTTTACGTTGAAGCTTTAATCCAATGTGAATATACTGCTGCGCGATCTATACTTGAATATAACGACAACGTGTAAATTAACGCGACGAGCTAAGCTCCATGTTAACTGCAATGTGAATCTGCCTTTGGGATGGGTTTACAGTGTATTGGGAAATGGAGGCGCTAAACTGCCTAGAGTTAATCTGTGCGATCGAGACGCAGAAGCGGGATGTGGTAAGGTTGTGGCTGGCTTGGGCTTCTACAGCGCTATCGCCTTTAAACGCAAGGCGCTGAACTTGCGTGCATGCATTTCATCTTAATGCGCACAACTTCGCGAATTTTAACGATGGTCCTATTATTGATTAATGAAAAACCAGAGGTCGAGCCCGCAGAAATCGCGGGCTGAGCCACCATAGATGAAGCAGGTAACCGTACGAATTAGTATTTATGGTGCAATGTCTGGGAACTTAGGCACGTGCTCGCTCGTACATCCCGACATGCAGTAGCAATTATGGTGAAAGTACGACTTAAGACTTAATACGTAAAACTTAAGACGTAAGACTTAGGACTTGAGGCGTAAGGCTTACGAAGGGCCTAATTGCCCATGGGGCGGGTCTTCTATAATTTGCCCATACTGACTTCACCATAAAGAGGCTGAAAAAGGTGACATGTGGGACGCACTTTATTCCCACGAAATGGAAAACATACCCCCCTCCCCCTGTACCTTTAACTCCTCCAAGGGTGGGGGAGGGTGGCTCTTTGAAAAAAAAAGGGGGGGGAGTTTCAAAGAGGAAGAATGGGATATCAGTGAGGGGATCTGCACCCCCCTCCCCCCGGACATATTTTACGTTTGCCCACAGCAGCCCTTCAAAAGCAGTGTTTATGTGCAAAAACTTCCGTTCTTGATTAATTAGTATGATCCTAGGGAGTATTCAATGTAATTCACTGCACTAGTTTCGTGGACTTTCAGTAAGAATGATTTTTAGATACGAAGTTACAAAATTTCATTTTTACTACGTGAAAGGTTTCGAAATAATATTTTGATAACGTGATAAGTTTCTGGAGGTATATTCCGGACTTTCAAAGTATGATTCATCTTCCTAAGAGAAAAGTTCGAGAATACGTTCCGTAATTCCAAAAGCGCTAGGAACATACTGCTACGCAGTTCACCTGCAAGGTAGGAAGTGGTCACCTTCAGGGAATCTAATGAGGCTAAAATTATTTTTTTACGTGTTTAGCCTATCGCGTTCTTTTTCATTGTGGCATTAAATAACAGCCTTAAATACAGTGTGATAGTGGATGAAAAAGACTTATTACTGAAATTATTTTTATTTTTTCGTGCAAATATCAAAATGAAGCAAAATTAATATGTTAGAGTATAAATGAAAATATTGCTCATGTAATTAGAATGTCATGTACAATATTTCTTGGAAATCTGTTATGCGGTTCACCTGTATTTAAATTTTAACTTCTGAGACAAAATTTTTGAAGACAAAATAGTAGTTTAACTTTTGTTGCAGATGAACCAAGTGCTCTTTATTTTCCGTATCTTTTTATTTCGGATAAGGTACAGGAATATAAAAAAAATAAAATTAAAATAAAAAATTGTGTGAGCATGGTTATGCTTTGGTTTGTGAGTTTCATTCCCACTTATAAAATCATCCACCAGAAAATTTCAGTCTGGATGGATTTCAGAATTGTAATTTGAATTTTGAAATAATAAATACACTTGGTTCCGTGTCTTCGATTGGCACTTGCAAAGTCTTTTTTCCAGATTGATTGTTTTTAAATCCATCGACTATGTATGATTTAGTAATGATGGCAGAAGAGGAACGTTCACGGACTAATCACAGGGGCAAGATGTCCAATTTGTAGAAGGTTTGCTTCAATCTGGCGTTTCGCTTCCAAATATGACATCGGCTCTAAAGACCTCGATGCTAGATGCCCAAATCTGTCTCCACTGCACTCCATTCTGCACAGATGACAAACAGTAATTCTCCTGTGATTTTAACAGTGACTTTTAATCATCAGGTTCACAATTAATAAAGCACTTCTGCAATAAACCTTTCAAAAAATCCCAATCCTTACTGTACACCATTTTAACGTGAACCATTGAATTTGTAACTAGCTGACCCGTGCGACTTCGTTCGCATGAAATTTGGGACTTGTTTTATTATTTTTGAAATAGAAATTTCGCTTCGCTTAGGTGTTATGAAGTTATTAAAATAAAGCTCACCATAGTGTAACTAAGGTTTTATGTTTAAAATAGTAATATTGCTTCTTTCAGGTTTAATAGAGTTATGAAATTACCCCCTGTCATCGATTCGCACCTGTCTTATGGTTTTAATTATGTAGATACCTATATACGTAGCCACTGAGGCCCCACTTGGTAGAGTTCTATCCACTAAGCCACTGCGGCCCCACTTGAAATCGCTCTAGCCACTGGGGCCCCATTTGATATATATTTATCCTCTGGGCCACTACGGCCCCACTTAATATAGATCTATCCACTAAGTCACTGCGACCCCATTTGAATTCGCTTTATCCACAGAGTTATTAAGGCCCCACTTGGAATCGCACTAGTCACTGGGCCACTGCGGCCCCATTTTGAATAGCTCTATCCACTAAGCCACTACTGCCCCACTTGGAATAGCTCTAACCACTGGGCCACTACGGTTCTTGGGAAGGAAAGGACAGCCCATAGACAAAAAAGAAAGGAGAAATGACGGCACGGAGTAATCCTAAGAAAAGTTTAATCCAGTACCTATGTACATCCCTGATCACCATCATATTTTCGGAACCGTTTGAGATATCTCGATTAAACAAAGACTAGGTTACTAGTCCGGGTTTTATTATCTATAGACTCCGTGAATTTCATTTCAATACGTTCAGTTGTCATTGAGTTAAATTCGGTCGGACAGACAGACAGGCAGACATGAAAAAAATTAACATTATATATGGTTTAGTAATCAGTTATACTACATGAAAAAATAATTAAAAGTGGAAAATTCGAACATCACAGACAGACACTTCTATTTCATTTATTTGTAATGTAGTCTTAATGGCAACTCGGAATTTTTATTTAAGCACTTTAGCTGTGTGTGTGTGCGTGCGCGCGTGTGTTATATACACGCGCGTGTGTGTGTGTGGTGTATATATATATATATATATATATATATATATATATATATATATATATATATATATATATATATATATATATATATATATATATACACACATACATACATACATACATACATACAACATTTAATATATTTAGATGTATGCGGCTCGTACATTCATGTAGGCCTAAATAATTACATGTGCGTATACATGCATGTGCACTGAAAAAAATTTGTGTGATTATACACTAAATATATGTGACTTCGGTGCAATTTTACAATGTCGATGTTTTTTTACTCTACGTCCATGTAAATTTGTCATGCAAATTTGTAAAATAACATATACTTTGTTAAACTAACTTTACATAAAATGGTGTAAAATTACTATTACTATGTAGCAGAAAATAAACTGCCAACATTCGTGTTTTTTCACAGAGATCGCAATTCTAATTTCACCCACTGTATATGTGTATTTTCTCACTTACAAAAAGTAATAACGCAGATTCACTGTAATTGTAACTATACACCATTTCTTTACATTTTTCAGTGTTTTAGTAAGCAAATACAAATACTATACAAATACTGTACTCGTTTTAGCAAATTACACATAAAAATGTAAAATAACCGAAAATTTGTATGTGTAAATATACGCTCACAGATACTCCAGAATATAACGCAAGTTAACACACACACGCTCATTGTAAAATTATACAATTGAAGATGTACAACTAGAGGGTTGAATTCGACCGACAAACTTCGTGAGGCGATTCCTTATACAAATCAAGTGGTAAGTTATCGAAAACCAGTTGAAATGAAGGTACAATTTGCGGAACATTGTTTTTTACTATCGGAATCTTCAACCTAAGAGCAAATTCACAATAATGGCATTCTCCGTTCCGAAAATTACACGGGGGGGGGGGCAGTACTACATGCGTGCATGGCCACAGCACAGCCGATATGGTGGCGGACAAGGTTAACACCTACTGTAAACAATGCGTTCCATACATTAATAAGCATGCACAACTGTTCGATTGTGGCGACAGTAGGTGTTTGATTCCATAAAGGACGTAAAGATGTTGGTATTGTATACGCACCTGGAACTGTATCGCTGCTGCTGTGTACTGTGAGGGCTTTTGAATATTGAAACATTTGGTGCAGCAGTGTAGAGCAATGCTATTAAAACGTATCACATTTATGTAGTTTCAGGTAACACATTGCATTTGACAACAAAAGCTTTGGCATTCCTTAGGTTTTATTGTAGAAACATGTATCACAAACACTTTTATGGGAAATGCTCGAAGGCACGGCCGCCATGTTCGACGCGCAGTTTATTTACATCATCGCACCAACGTTTGTCGGGCATGTTTGAAAACACTCTCATTGTCCCGAATAATCCCGGCAGATTCAACGATGCGGGCGACGAGGTCCTCTTCGGATTCCACCGCGGTTTCAGACACCAGCCTGCGCATTTAACCCCAGAAGAAATAGTCAAATGGATTCATATCTGGGGATCGTGGAGGCCAGGGAACAGGACCTCCGCAGCGTATCCATCGTCCAGGGAATACAAGATTCAGATGATCGCGCGCACGTCGCGAACTGTGGGCTGGGGCGCTGTCGTGCTGGAACCACATGGCCGAGCCTCGTCAGTGAAGAGAATGTATCTGTGAAAGTCAGGGTGTGTTTTGCGTTGTTCCAGAAACCTTCCTGCAAACTGCACGCGTCTAGGATAATTCGCAGGACTCTCGGCATGCACACGTTGTACATGGAACGGATGCAGTAATTGCTCATGAAGCACTCGACCAATGGTGCTGCGGCTTCTGTTGAGTACTCTTGCAATAGTACGCGTACTCACATGTGGGTTATTCTTAACATGCCTCAACACATCCTCTTCAAACTTGTCTGTCCGTCTGCGCCCTGCATTCGGTCGTGTCACCTCCAGACTTCTCTCAAACGTCGCTCCACAGATGGAAATGTGGTGTGATGTGGTGTGGCTGCTGTCTGTGCGGAAATTGATCCCTGTACATTCTTTGCGCTTTTCGTCCATTTCCCTCTGCCGCGCCGTAGACGAGTAGCATATCGTCAGTTCCGGGCACGTAAAGCGTTCCATTTTGTAGACACAACGTGCACCTTGACTAATAGAAATGTAAATGGTACGTTATTGAGTGCTCAAATATTTTATACAATTCGTCTCGGGGTTTAATAGACCGCATTCGTTATAGCGGCTTTGATGCCTCGATAACAGCAGTCGTGCCAGGCGTGGAATTGAACACGCCAAACCGCACAGAGCTGCCTAATGTGGTATTAGTGGCAGACCCGTGGCTTTCGGAATACGAGTCCAACATGTTACTGTTGCCCCCCACTTCGCTCGGTCCCTGATTTATTAAAGACGCGGGAGATGTTTATAAGTAAAGTCAAAACTCATTCACATTAGATGCTTTTTTATTTAACACTATGTCCTAGGTAACACACAGGGCTTCTAGTTCCAACTGCGTAGGACCACCGCTTTCCTACAAAACGCACATACGTAAAGCTTCGGCTGCAGCGATACATGTCCACGTGCATAAACAATAGTCTTTACAGTACACAGCAGGGACAGCAATGCGATTCCAGGCACGTAGGCAATACCAGTACTTCCAGTAGGGATTTTCACACCTACTGTTGCCTGAAATACATTGTCGGATGCCTTCTCGTAAGGTTCTTAATTAACGGTAGTGGTTGTTTACAGTAAGTGATAAATGTCCACCACCATTGTTTGTTCTGTGGAAACAGCAGTTTAACACACACACATGTATGGCGTATTGCCTATATACGAGGCACTGTATCGCTTCAGCGGTATCTAGCGGAATCTTTGTGTGCGTTTTAAACGAAAACGGTGGGTCCTAGGCAGTTGCAATAAGAGGATCATTTTTGTTTCGTAGGTCATGCTGCTCAATAAACCAGTATCAAACGTTCATAATTCCCGATGGTAACGAAGTTGCCGGCAATAAGAGGGTGGCCACTCCTGTTATTTTCGTAGCGGGGAGTTTTATTATTGTGAATTGGCTCTTAGGTTGACGATCCCGATAACATAAAACTATGTTCCGCGAATTATACTTTCATCTCACCTGGTTTCCGATATTCGCAAAAATAAATTCCAAAATCTCCATTTTCGGTGACTTATTTTGTCCCTAACATTTAGTTGAAATACAAAGATATATTGTCATAGTGTCATATATTTGCCACTTGATTTTGCATAAGGAATCCCCTCATGACGTTTGTCGGTTGAATTCAACCCCACTCTATATACTAACATTGGATGTTCATACAATGACTAAGTCGCAGTAAAAATACAAACTTAAGGTTTTAATACAATAAGTGGGTGTATTTTTCACATATTTCAAAATGTGTAAATTAACTCCAAAATTGTGTTTATTAAGTCGTACATTCATGTATTTTTACCAAAGACATGTAGTACTCTCTCAATTATTAAGGATATTTGTGTAAAATTACACGTACTGTAGTGTGTTTTTACAAATTATACATACAAAATGTAAAATTATCAAAAATTTGTATTTGTAAAGTTACACTTATTTTTTACAGTGCACATGCCAAGAATGTGCATGCATATATAGGCTATTCACCGTAAAGTGAACACTTTTGAAAGCCCTCTCATTTAGAATAATTGTCGATAAATATATTTTATTTTAGCCTTATACGTTAAGTTCTGAGTGCGGTGGAATATACACATTCTGTTGATTACTTACTCGGCAACATATTTTTACGCGCTTGCTGCTTCGCCCGCGCGAGCGAGTGAAGAGGAGGACAGAGTCGTTATATGATAGAGGCGGCAGCGCGAGCAATGGTGGCCGCGTATCAGTCACTAAAAGCGAACCGACATGATAATATCTTGCAGCGCAACGCCGCTGGCTCTGGTTGTATTGATTTCTGCGTTTATCTGAAGAGTGCTCTGGATTACTGACGTTCTCTCAGCGCGACTCGGGGTGCGTTAAACCTTCGAGATGGTCGGGGCAACACTATAAATATTGCGACAGGCCTCCGGGGCGGGAGTTGAGTTGGATTTGATGAGTTAGCAAGTGGCTGAGTTCCGAGCGATAGAACGAGCGGCGAGGGAAGTGATCAACAGAAGTGAAGTCTGCGATTGCGAGTATCAAGCAGTGAAGGACACGGCTGCCACTATTGGACTGGATGCGTGAGTGAGACATTATGAATAATGGCAACGTATAGACTGAACACGTGTTAATAATGAGTATGAGTTAATTTACTGTAACCAATAGAGGCAATTAAGAGGGTGTCGAGGTGAAATAGACATAAAAATATTGCTCTCACTGTTAGCTAAAAATAGTATTAGTTGAGATAGATAATTTAATGCTGTAGGTAACAACTGTGTGAATAAATTATAAATAAAATTTGGGTAACTATTACCCTTAGAGACGTAAGTGCGGTGTCGTTTTTTTTTTTTTTTTTTTTCTTTTTTTTTCCCATGCATGATGAGCTCGCTAATACGACCTTGAGTTTGTGTCTAGGGTGATCGGAGTCCTTGGGGGGGGGGGGGGGGGGGCAGTACCAACCGGTCAAAACCGGCGCTCTCGTTTCTTTCCTTTTAGCGTAACTCACAACCCAGACGTGGTAGCGAGGCGATTCGGGTGTTTGTGTATTGAGTTTGTCGAGATATATCGATTTAAGTAATAAAAAGTGTACCTTGGAGAATATTTATACATAAAAAAACTTTTAAGTGTGCAAAAAACTGTAAACATTCGACATGTCGGCCTCAACCCGCGCATGAGCCAGCCGAAAATATAGGTCACCGTTGGAAAGAGGAGCTTCTGGGCTACGCGCAGGTATAGGCTATTCACGGTAAAGTGGACACTTTTTAAGGCTCGGCAAAATTTTTCCTTCAACAAATTTCTATTTTTCCGCCACTTTTTAATACAAACATTACAATTTGACTAATAAACATTGTGTATATATTTAAATACTCTCAAAAGTTGACGTCTGAGGCTGCAATAAAATATATTTAATAGAAGTTAATGCCATTTGGGAGGGCCTTAAAAAGTGTTCACTTTACCGTGAACAGCCTATACCCCAATGTCCGGCGCCGAGCGAGCGAGACGGTTCCTGGAGCGTCGCAAATTTGACGCGGCGCGCTCGGTGCACCTCTTCCGCCGCTAGACGTTTCACGATAAGCCAACGGCCATTCCACTGCATCAGAGGTGCTCGAACTTTACCACAAAGTGAAGACTATCTACCTCACAGACCACTTCGTCGGTTGGAACCTTTCCGAATTATAAAATTAACTTGGCGGGCCAGCACTGTTCGCGTACCACAGTTTGATCATCGCTGCACTTAAACACGGCAGCTGAAGAAAATAAGCTCAGATTACAGTTGCATATAAAGAATAAAATGGAATTAAAACTCGCACATTCGTGAGCAATAAGGAAGATTGTGCTGAAAGCAAAAAAATAAATAAATGCTTAAACAGGAGGACATGCCCTCCGGACGTGAGGGTAACTCTAGCTGTGGGGGATGACACAGCTGTTGATTGGCGCAGTGTGAGCGGAGTGCAGAGCCGACGGCCGCAGTCTTTGTGTTATTTACGTCCACACGTCAGCTGCCCCGCTTGAAACTCTTGCAAGCCTCATAACGCCTACCCCCTCCACATCAATCTTTAGCCTCCTTCTTCATCCTTGGACACTTTTCTGTCGGTGAAATTATCATCGTGATGGAAACGTTAGAGAGCAAATATATATATATATGCATCCCACGCCGTTCAGCTTTTACACACGCCCCAAGTATATTCCCAGAAAATTTAAATAATCGCTCCCCTCATGTTTTCATAATTGTGTGTCAAGAGTCGCTATTTTACTATTTTATATCATTGAAATAATAACTAATACTTTCGCAGAAATTAGGTACCTAGGTATCTCATCTTTGAAAAAAAAAATTGTTTGATCTGTCTGAATATATGTACAGAAAACAGAGAAACTGTTTTGCTTTTTTAATATTACTAATCGTATGGAAATTATTGTCTTTTTGATTTCTTACTATCCCTAAATTGGCAGATGACAGTAATTAAAAAATAACATCCCTTGTTAACCAGCACTTGCTTTAATACAATGCACTTGCATACTGGCGAAGAATACCGGATATTTTGCGCATTTCTACAAGAAATGCTGGCATTGCTGTCGTGTCTTGCCAATTTGTGTACAGTAATAAATTAGTAATAAACGATGCTATATCAACGTAATAGACCCCGAAACGTAACAATATTGTCTCTCTGGTAAAGGTTTTATTTTCTTCCCAGAATGATGGCCGTTTTGAGAATATTTTCTGAAAATCGCTTGTTTTTTACCCAAAAGTTGGTATTTTCCACTGAAAAAAATTTCCCGTTTTGACCGATGCAAAAAAAGGTCTCCCCCACAAATTACCTTCGGGGGCTAAGGCCACCATCTTGAATTTCCCTTTTTTATCTTAAAATTTCCCTTTTTTCTTTAAAGTTTCACATTTTCACTTAAAATCGGTCATTTTCACCTTAAAATCAGTCTTTTTCCCAAAAAAAAAAAATCGAATTTTTTTTTAAATTATAACGTTTTAAAAATTAGTTAAACGTTCTATTCCCTGGCGACCACATGTTTGTTTGTTTCTTCAATATGCCATGTATCACAAACATTTGATATTTCTGTCAATATGAAAGTACCTTATTTTTTGATAAATTGAACGTTTACTTATATTCTATTTATGCAGTATAGTATTCCATGTATAATTAATGTGAATTAAAACAGGGAGAAAAAAAATGTTGGTAATTCCTAGTAATGAATAGATCTTGTACGAAATATTATTACACGGAGTGCTGACGAATGCGGTGCGCCATCCCGTCGGTGTAATTTTCTAGACTTTGTTACACTGTTTGCACGAGGCGGAGGAATATCCGGGAAGTAGGACTTAAGCAGGGCAAGTAACCGTGTATTGACCATAACCGTGAACAGCCTACAAGACTTTTAACCGCCAAGTCTAATCGCTGCTGAAGCTCAGAGCGGGGGTAGTCCAGGCCCTCGTGAGGGCCCTTTACCACCCAGGCGGTTTTCATTTGCCATGCAGGAGAAAGGAGAAGTTAACTTCCCTCCCCCCCCCCCCCCAAGCATCAAAATATTTTAGGCTAACTATTTTTTTTGTAAGGAATGTTGAGTTTCCCCAGCAAACCCTGGTTCCCATTACTGATCCCCCCCCCCCCTTCTCCCCTGCATTTACAGATTCGAGGGAGAAGGTAGCAGTAAAGCTGCTAAAGGCTGTTCACGATAAAGTGAGCACTTTTGAACTCAACCTTAGAAAAAGTCACCGTCCCTTCCTGTGTATATTTTAACGGGTGCAATAAGTGACATGTGTCCAATAAAGGTGGTACTAGTGGAAGGGAAAGTAGTTCCATATATTAACTTCGAACGAAAAGTGTTAGGTAACCATTTGTGATAACTGGAATTATTTCTGTAGCTTTCTGTATTTATTATTGTACCGAAGTGTAAAAATGAGCAAATTTGTACAATAATTAATTTTATAATAGTTTTCACTTGACCAAGGCATGAATAAAGTGATGAGGTCCATGGCAATGTTAATTTTACATAAGGTGGAATAACACCAACTTGTATACAAGTAGATCTTAACCAGGGCTTTCGAAAGTGCTCATTTCACCGTGAACAGTCTATACCGGTTTTTGTCCCTTTAATTGCGGTAAATTTGAAAAATGCAGGTTTAGACTGGACGAGAATTTGTTAAACCCGGGCTAGTCTTTCCATAAGACTTTAAATGTGTGTATAGTCGCACTGCAGTTTGAGATGGGGTAGGAGGATGGAGGGGTTGGGGGGATGCAGCGTGCACGCCCGCTCCGCGCTATTGATCGCGAAGTGCCCCGGCCCGAGTTGTTCAAGGGCGATCTATTACGCCAATTAATTACTGCGACTCGTTTGCGAGCTTTGTGCCTGGAGCGCAGTGTAGCGTCGCGGCGCCGAGCTGCTGTACGGTCGTCGTTTATAATTCGTATCGCGGTTAATTGAACTTGTCCAAGGCCCCTAGCGTCTCTTTTATAGGAACGCTTTTTTCACTCTTCGACCTTGTGTAAAAATTAACATTGACATCGATATATAGTTCGAGATAGTGAAATTTCATGGAAAATTTGAGTACACAGACTTCAATAATATCAGCACCCAACAGCAGTTTGTCTGACATTGGTTGCTGTCTGCTTAAGAAGGCGTTTTGATATTTGACTGGGCCACTCAGAATTCGGCAACATCGGCATGGCTCCTACATGATTCGTTTGCAGACAGTTAACACGTGTCAGAAAGTAATTCAGCCAATCAGGATAGGGAAACGACCTACTGTGTTTTGCAATATAGCTTGTCTTGAAATCTTTTGTCGAAATTCCACTACCCCTATCTTAGCCTTTTCGTCGCACTTTTTTGAATGAAATCTTTGAAAAACCACCCTATGGGTGACGTGTTCGGTCGTTCCCCAGATATGCCACGTATTGTAATTATTTTGTATGTCTGTTCAAAATAAAGTAGCTCATTTTTAATTACATTGAACTTCTGGTTACATTCGATCTTGAAATTACAGTATTTTTTTATTTGCAATTAATGTGAACAAAAACAGGGAAAGATAGGTGTGTTGGTAATGCCTAGAAAAAATAGTTTTTATGCAAAATACAATTAAACTGAGTGCAAACGAATACGATGCGTTATTCTTTAGCTAAACCTTGTGTGAATGGGGCGGAGGAACATTCTGAATATAGAACTTCAGCGGGGTTTCAGAAAAGTTGTAACTAACCGTGTATGGAGTAGATAGGGGGCCATATTTCGTCCCCCTGTCGTATTTAGGCCTTTATGAGCCCTCAGGAGTGAGCTCTTATTTAAAAAATTTGTATATTTACTTCTACGACTGTTGATAGATAAGATAATATTTCACTTAAAGAAAACAAAATTATATTCACGCTGAAAAAAAAAATGAAATGTGACAGTCGGCAGAAATAGAATTTAGAAAAAAGTGTTCCTAATTTCGTCCCCTTTACTTTTTTCCTTAAAAAAAAATAAAATAACACAATCTACATTCTCTGTTTCTAAAAAAAGCATAAAAATATTTATTTATGTAGAAATGTAAGACACAATTGTTAAAGATTTGGAAAAATGTACACTTCTTTTCTACCTTTAAAAATAATTAGACTTGCAAAACACATCCGATTACAGAAGTTCAGCCTTCTAAACACGTATCACAAATAAAGTCCTTTTTTATTCTGGGACCTGCAACATATTTCATGGTACCAGATAACACACTTCTTACAGCGAATCCATTTCTCACCATGTCTCTCTGAAGAAAAAGTTGTTCTACAAATAGGACACTCAGCATCATTATCTTCGTCATCAGTTTCAACTTAATCAATGTTTACACTACTGTCCTGTCACTTTCACTGGAAACTGCTACAGATTTCCGTTTTTTAATCTTGGTAGTTGTTTTTTGCGGAGCCGCGTGTCGTTTGCCGCACGCCTGTTTCGTTTAGCTACAGCAACTTCAACACTTCGTTTGTGAGGTTGCCCTTCTTTTAACATAGTCTTTCAATGTTGCACAAGGAACGTTGAAAGTCTTGCTCGCACATTTGTATCCCATTTTTGTGCACGTATGGCTCTCTGCATGGCCTCTTGATTCCACGTCTTGCGTCTCGCCATCTAAGGAATAAAACAGAAAAAATATAATAACATAAACTATGACCTTTAAAAATATGTTCGAAATTTCGTCCCCTGGACGAAATTGAGAACCTTAAAGGGGACGAAATTAGGAGCAGGCTCCGCTTAACACTCGAAGCCATTTCAGATGCATAAAAACAATATATGGCGTCAACGCAGTATTTATCAGCCAAAAGTTTAAATCACTCATAAGTGAATTACATAGATTTCAAATAGTATTTATACCTATTTTGGACGTAACATGTTACTAAAGTTGTCAACAACCGAACTGCCGTGGCTACACTATAGGCAAGATACACGAGGGGACGAAATTAGGCACGGGGATGAAATATACCCCCCCCCCCCCCCCCCCCGTCTTATTACGATGCCATGTGCTGATTGACAGCGCACAGTTGTTGCAAACGTAAACTGCGACGCCTGCTATTAAAAGAAGAATAATTTAGCAAGAGCTTTATGGATACAACCACTTTTAATAATTTGCTGGCAACATTACTGCAGATGTTTAGCGCTGCCATTATATTTATACGTTTGCGAATGGACAGTGTTGCCAGATGTATTGGTTGACCGGGAACAGTTCCCTTTTTGCACATTTTGTCTCGCATAATGTTATTGTCTCTTAAGGACTGTACCATCTCAAACAGTATACTAAATGTTCCGTTTTTAAAGATTAACCACACAATCAAATGAAAATTGATGCAATTAAATTCTTCAATGATCGTAGCATCATTCGAATAAAACTGTATTCTTTTAAAATCACACATTCCTTGCATTCTGACAATTCCATAATTTACGCTCTGCCCGCGAGTTTCCGCCCCCCCCCCCCCCCCCTTTTTTCCACCTCAACCAAACAATTATAGAATGCGTTTTCAAGTACAAAAATTAGTTATAAAATAGGGAAGTACGGACTAAACATAAGTTAAGTTAAGTTAACCTTGAAAAAATGTCTTTTTAGTGATTTTTGTAAAAGCACCTTTTCAAAGCAGTGTTTATTACGGCGCGTTTAAACAAGCATGTGTAAATATTGACAGCTATGGCTTTACTGATTTATTAAAATATAAAATTATTTCAGAGCGTGCTGTTTAACGAAATGTTCTTTTATTATTGCATATCAACTTTCAACACTTTCAAAATTTTTGGATTTTTCCGCAGCTCAAGAGGCAAGCTTGGGCGTAGTCGAGTTGTCTCGAAACAAAATTCCGCTACCTGAAAAACAATGTGATTGCGTCGTAAGCACAATTGAGGATGACACGTGTGAAAAACCCGTGCCTCTAACAGTACAGACATCAGATGCGCAAGTTGCTACATCGCAGCTCGTGCAAGAAACGAAGAAAAGAGAAAGTGGGAGTAGATGAAGAAACCTCTGGGTGAGGCGTAAACAAAAGTAAAAGCAGCAATGACAGACTAAAAGTTAGGCATCTGCAAACATCTATCTCAGCTGTAACTAAATAGTATTTCCTTATTTATTTTATATACAAAATATGTCAGTTCAAAAGCAATATCAGCCTTTGCTTTTTTCTTTCAACCGATTTATATCCTTCCACCACTTGTTAATGTAAACCCTACCATGTGAGTAATAAACACAGTGTATACATTCGCCATACCCAAAACCAGAAGTCCGAGGTCTCAAATGAAATGTATTTATTGGTTCTTATGTCGGATGGAACAGCTTCAAAAAGTGCTTACTTTGCCATGAACGGCCTAGAACAGTTCTGCTGTCAGCATGTCCTCCGCATAGACGCTGGGCTGGAGTGGCGAGTCGCGCGCGTCGCATTTCCGTGTTCCCGTGATGCACCAGTTAGTGTTCGTGGAAGCCCCGGTGATGACCGGCACGAACAGCCAGCAAAAACAGCACTGTTACACACAGCAAGGTTGTTACGTCAACTGTTGAAGCGTGGGAAGGGAGGGGTTGGAGCAAGTTGGGAAGGGTGCATGTAGTGCGCCTTTGTCTGCTCTTATCGTAGCGAATCGGAATCCACTCACAAAAAGCCTCCTTCTACTCTCTCCCCCCCCCCCCCCCCCCAATTTCTATATTATGAGTGAGCCGCCGAAATGATGGGAGGGCGGGCGCAGTAGAGGGTAACGAAACGTTTGGCAGCGGACTTACGAAGAAGAGGCAGCGGGAAGAAGCGGTGGAATGTGCATGAATAATAAGTGGGTAGAGAATTGAAAATAGTCGTGGATTGCTCGTGTAAGCCGGGCCTTTATCTGCGCGTCGAAATCCCCTCGTGTATCCCCGCGCTTGCAGAAAGGCAGTTCGTGTCGTGTCGTTTCGTTAAACCTATCATTGCGTCATTTGGACTCCCCTCCTGCCCCGTCACTAATGCGACAGTAAAGCTTTGCGCAGTCCCACGGAGTTATTCTAACAATTCCTTGTTCTCGCTTGCAGGATCATTGTCGCGATTGCGTCAGTGTTAAGGTATGTTCCAATACACTCGCTAACAGAAAGTGAAGTATCACATATTTTATCTAAACAGTTTTAAAGCATTAGAAAAAAACTCCCTGCTAATAATTTCATGTATTTTAACTGTGTTTTAAATTTATGTTCTCCAGGATATTGTTTTATTTGAAACAGTCTGGTATAGTAGTTACTTGATCACCGTGCGAATTCGAATCATTATGTCTGTGTCAATGTTTATTTGTAGTATGACGTATCGCTATTTTGCGTATAATTTGCATACATATTAGCACAGAATGTTACGTGCATAATTCACACCTTTCTTTATTTACATACAGATTTTTACGTAATATTTATGTTGTGAGATATTTAGGAAATTTATTCAGTAATATTATTTTTCTGTTGTGTTCATTATGTTTATGCAGCAGGTACAATGTTTGTTTTATTTTATTGTGCTATTAAGGTGATGATTTTTTTACCTTCATCTAGGTTGGTAGTGACGCGTGACGTCACATTTAAGATCGCTTTTATGAATGCGCCTGATTAGTAAATTGAATTTGGAAGGGTCAATGAAAATTAAAGTGTAATGAGTGGACCTTGTCTCCATCTTGTTTCCTGAGCGTCACAATGTAGGACAGCCAGGGTTGGCTGGTGGTCCTTCGTGAAGTATCTGTGATGTTAAGTGTTTAATTACTGCTTCGACGGTGGAGATCAAATAACTTTATATTTTGTTGAGACTTGTGACTGCTCTCTCAACTGTATTTTTTTACTGCAGAACATTATTTCTCGTGGCACCTATAAAGACTTAATCCACCTAATTACTTAGAAGAATTGACATTTTGTTACAGGCTAAGAGGCGAACGTAATTTTTTTGATGCTTCTGAGTACCTTACTACTGTATGAGTTTGAAGTTAATTCTTTGAGACACATTGATCATTTTTTCCATTAAAAGTTTCACTTCACCAACGGACAACCTTTTATTGGTAGATTTGACGGTAGCTTGTTCGTCCTATGTTCCTGAAGTGTCAGTGTTATTTACGTATGTTAGTTGTCTAGAAAGAAGGAAGTTTCCCTAATATATATATATACATTGGAGTCCAGTTCTGCGCAGTCTGCTATGGTAAGTGAACTATCATGTGTGTCTCATGTGTTATAATTGTGGGGCCTTTTTGCATATGTTTTGCCTAGTCTCCGAGTCGTTCGCATATCGCCCGTCGCTTTTTTTATTTATTTAACATCACGACGACTATTTTTTTTAATTTTTTTTTAGTCTCCACGTTTTCTTTGCAACAAAGTGAGTGAAAATAATTCCGACGCCTGGTATTTATTTATAAAAAAAATTCAGAAGAAAAAACGTATGCAACAAATAAAAAACTTTGAAATGTTCATGCTTAAATACGTGAATAGGTGACCGAAGGTATTTGTCGTGTATTTATCTATAGTAATGACATCAGGCCCGGACCTATACTTATTTAATTCCAATATGGCAACGGAGATAAACATTGCCAGCGACAAAGTCAAATGCTTTGGCTGGTTAGTGAGTTCACAGTATAATAGTGGCAGAAAGTAGTTTGTGGTATTTTGTAATTTTTAAGGTTAAAAGTAGGTATTTAAAATAACAGACGCGTCCTTAGATGCTTTTTAATATTGTATTCCTCTATCCGCATTCAATAGTGTATGTACCAGATATATATTTTATTTGTTTTCTTTCGGGATAATTAAGGAACCTTTAACTGTTCTGCAAGATGGCGGACGCGGTGGATCGGACTGAAATTTAAAACGTTAAGTAAATGTTGTACAAAATGGACAGAAAACATTGATGATAAATACATGTAATGCAGAGTATAAAAAATTGAAACAACACTTTAAATGCGTGAATACAAAAAAGAGCATGTAATGGTCTGCCGGGCTGTCTGGAAGAGTTGTCCCACGAAATGACTATTCGCGCGATTTGCAAAACATGTCTCGTTACATATGTAGCTATAAGCTGTTCACGGTAAAAGTGAGCACTTTTGAAAGCCCTGCTTAAGCTCTACTTGTATGCACGTTGTATATTCTTCCGCCTTGCGTAAAATTAACAGTGCCATCGGCCTCATCACTATTCATGAGTCGGCCAAGGGAAACACTGCAATTATTAGAAAAATAAATAATTTATACAAATCTGCTGATTCTAACACTTCAAGGCATTAAAACAAAACAGAAAGCTAAATAAATAATACGAGTTATCACAAATGGTAATCAAACACTTTTTATTCGACGTTAAGATATGGAACGGAACTAATTTCCATCTATCGTTACCAACTTTACACAATGCGGTCGTTAAAATTAATGCAAATTGGAGCAGTGACTCTTTTGTAAGGTTGATTTCAAAAGTGGTCACATTATCGTGAAAGGTCTTTAGCTACTGTGGCTGTGAACGACTGCTCTCAGGCCTGTAGCAACCTTGGCCACTCTGCGGGCGAGGTCCAACACCCTCGTCTCCGACCATTGTCCCAGTCCCGCGGCAGGTCACTTCCATCCCAGCGGCAACAAAAGCCTACACAGCACAACGTACTGCACTGGCCAAGACACCAGTGTTTCGCCACGTGACACCTGCGTGTTTTGAAGGCCGGCAACACAACCAATACCTTCCAAGTGAGTGCGCAGAGTGATACGATGTAGCTGTTAATCTAGAGTTGGTTGGAGTATTCATACACTGTAAAATATAATGAGAAAATTTCCTGACAAGTGTAAAGTAATATTCGCAAACTTGTAGGGGAAACATAGTTTTCCCTGTGGGTAAGGTAAAATTACCGCACTCAAGAGTAAAATTCACGCACATAGCAGTAGAAAATCCCATAAATAGATGGGAAACTTACTTTACGACGCGTGTATCTTTTCAGCTTTGTCTGAAAAGCTGAGTGAGGGGAAGGGCGGAAGAAACATTTTTCAGTGATGCTGTCAAGCTGTCGTCGGTTCTTCGGGGTGTAATGGATAGCGCGTCGGCCTATCGTGATAACGGACTGTCATTTGCTCCTATCAAGTGTTGACGATTTTAGTGCTGAGCGTTTGGTTACTGTTTGTCAGAGGATATAGGAAATAAAAATAATTAACTGTACTAATACTACGGCATATTTTTAAATATAATTTTATTATACAATAAAGTTATTTTCCCCTTACTTGTATAGGGGGACCCCCCCTCCATTTTTGTCAAGTAGTTTTTCCGTACTATTAGGGAATAGTACTTTACTCGTTATGTAAATTTACTCTACATTTAAGAGGTAATTTTACCTTACAAATAAAGGTATAGGCTGTTCACGGTAAAGTGAGCACTTTTTAAGGCCCTTCTAAATTTTTCCTTTCTTCCAATTTCCACCTTCCTGCTGCTTTTTAATATAAACACTGCAATGTGACAAATAAACACAGTGTATATATTTCACCACCTTCAAAATTTAATGCCTGAGGCTGCAATAAGATATATTTATTAGTGGATAATGCCTGTTGGGAGGGCCTTTGAAAAGTGTTCACTTTATCGTGAACAGCCTGTAATTAGCTTCCCTTACATGTAAGGGATTTTTATTTTAAGAGAGGTTTTCCTCCAACATAACAATAAGCTCGGAACAATTGTTTCGTACAGAACTCGACATTATCTTCTTAAAATATTTCTCCAGATATTTCGGATTGTGTATCTCCCTCTTCTGCACCAAATATTCCCATTGTTATCTGTACATTCTGGAGCCAGGTAGTCATGGGTCATCCTCTTCTTCTCCTTCCTACAACTTCCCATTCCTGTATAAGTTTAGGTATTCTAGTATCTTCCATTCTTCTTATATGGACATACCATCCCAACCTTCTTCCTTCTATAACTTCATACATTACTTCTTCCACTAGCCTTATTATTTCGGTATTCCTTGCTTTTTCTTTTCTTGAAATCCTGGCTGATCTCCAGAAATCCATTTCTAATGCTTTCAGCTTCTTAACACGTGTTTGATTAATTATCCAGGTCTCTACTCCATACAAGACTATACTTTCTAATAGGGACTTCAATATAATTCTTTTTGTTTTTGTTCTATTCATAACATTCCTGCTCCATAAGATTGAACATCCCAATTACTTTCCGTCCATTAGTAAGTATTTTATTGGTCTCGATGTTTGTTTTTATCCCTCTTTCTAAAATTGAACCCAAATAGTAAAAATTATTTACCTTTTTAATTTGTATTCCATCAATGTACAATTCATCCAGATCATTAGTAAGATATTCTGTTTTTTTTATAGTTGATCTTAAAACCCCAATTTTTATATTCCATAATAATAATAAAAAATGCGTATGGCGATGGACCCAGGGCGAGGCAAGCCCCTCCGAGTGACGGGCTTTCCAGCTGGGACCCATAGATGCCCGTCGTCCCTGAGCATGACATGAAATGAGACCCTAAGATGGAGCGGCTCTGGAATGCAAGGGCGGGGGAAACTGGAGTACCCCGAGAAAACCCGCCGGCAAGCTGCATCGTCCAGCACGATTCCCACATGCGAAAATCCAGGAGCGAACCCGCCGGTATCGAACCTGGATCGCCTTGGTGGGAGGCTAGCGCGCTAGCCACTGCGCCACCGCTGCCCCTTATATTCCATTGATAGTTGATTACATTATGTAATTTGCACCCTCCCCATCTTGCGTTATAATGACTTGATCATCGGCGAATAGTAAATGATGTAGATACTTTCCATCTGCTATTTCTAAACCCATTCTATTACATTTACAAGACCATGTTCTTACACTAACATCTGTATATATTTTTAATAGGGCTTGTGACAGGGACCCTTGTAACAGACCCTGCTTGTTTTAGATTTTTGTGGTAATGCATAACCATTTTTTATTTGGCATGTGTTAATTTTGTACATTTCTTGTATTATTTTAATTAAGGAGTTCTCTATATTTCCCTTTTCAAAAATGCTATGGAAAGGGAATTTTACCTCAGATTTTTTTACAGTGTAAAATGTGTATATACGTCATTGCAATTCACCAATAGACGTGTATCGTTGGCTCGTATTAACCACTGCAGACGTCATTTGCGTACACAGTGTAGTGCTTAGTAACTCTGGGGTGAGAACAGTGTCCCGACGTGGTGTACCTTTTGAAAGGGATTGATACCCACCATTTCGGCTTTGTGAATTTTTGTCCAAACATAGTCGTAGCATTTTCGTATTATGTCGTATGTTTTGACAGGATATAGTCTATTCACTGTTACTTCCATTTTTTCTGAAGCCCTGCTGAAGTTGTTCGTCCAGGATATTCCTCCGCCCCATGCAAACAAAGTCTGAGTATAGAAAATTACACCAGAGGGACAACGTACCGCATTCTTGCGCACTCAGTAAAAATATTATGCATGAGAACGATTTCTTACTAGGCATTACAACACTCTTTTTTTCTCCCTGTTTATACTTGTATTAATTATAAATTAAGTATTGCAATTTATAAATACAATATTAAAAGTTCATTTCAACCAAAAAAGAAAGTACTTCTAGGTTAACGCAAGCACAAAATACTTGTAATACTTAGTGACATATTTACGAAACAACTAAGCATGTCATACATGGGGTAATTTTTCAAAAGTTTGATTCAAATAGTGTGGAGAAACTGTGAATAGACAATAGTTAGGAAATATTGAAGGTGCCAAATTGGTAACAGTTTTCCATTTTCAAAAAATATTAATTACGATTTGTTGTGCCAAACTTCCATACTCCTTTTGAAATGCGAAATGTCTTTGAATTTTTTTTTTTTTTTTTTGGCAAGGATCCGTTTCCCTAAACGTTTTCACTCATTTAATGTCTCGCCAGTATATTTGTGGCACTACACATTTATCACTGAAGTTCCCTTAAAAATTACGCACTTCAGTTGTCTCCACACATAGAATATTTGCGTATCAGCTGTGATGTAAAGGATTCTGGGATGGAATCACGGGTAAGTTATGAATATGTATTGCATGTCCCTGAGTGTGGCCATTTTAGTGGCGTGATGAAGTTTAAGTAAAATTAATTAATTAATTCAATTTCATAATTTATTTGCAGTACTACAAAAAGTATCTATACTCTCCATGTGAAAGTACAAAACGAAACACTTTTAGTTCTTAGTTTGAAGTCTTTTAGAGTTGATGATTTCCTGGAGCCTTCTTTGCATAGATTAAACTAGTTGTGCTTTTGCAAAGGCTGGAATCAGGTACCACAGATTTAACTGCCATTTATATTTTACATACAAATTATAACATATAGTAACAAAAACAGTGAGAAAATGCGTGTGTTGGTAATGTCTGGTAAGAAATAGTTCTTATGCAAAATATAATTACAATTGAGTGCGCACGAATGCGGCACGTTGTCCATTTGGTGTGTGTTTCTATATTTGGTTAAGCTTTGGTCACTTGAGATGGACTAACAACTTCGGCAGGGCTTCAGAAAAGTTTGAAGTAACCGTGAATGCATTGTAAAAATTAATTGTGCCATGGACCAAACGACTAGCTTTCATGCGATAGTAAGTCGCGTGATTACAAGACATTATTACACACACACACACACGTACACATATATATATATACACATACATATATATGCGCTACAGTTACACCAATTACTGCTTCATTGCGTATAAAATAAATAGAAACTTAATCTGCCACTAATGTAACGAGACGTTATATGGCATTGTCTTCTGATACGCTGCCAACATTACATTGAGAAAAAGAGGTGAAAAGTAACAATCGAATACTTTCGATCGATTTTCAGGGTAGCGGCGACTGAACTTCACGTTCAGCATATTAGCATCGGAATGATGTAGAAACTGATTCTCTGTAGCAGAAACAGGGTGCTTTTCTATAGGAACACTATATTTATGATTACACAAGAGATGTCAGTCGGGAAAATAGCGGCCAGTTCTCAGTCCATTTCTGTCTATAAGGTTTATTCTACTCGGGTTGGGAACAAAAATAAGTTACTTATGAGAGAATTCGGCATATGGGGAATGGCCGCCGCAAGGTGCACTGCTGTTCCAAAGAGGTTCTTATTGAGATGGCGATAGATAAAAGAATTTCTGTTTATGTGTGTGTAATAAAATTTTTTTTTTGCCGCTAATTGTGATATATACATGGCCCCCAACAAAATATTAAGTAACTTATTTAATTTAATTTGTAAATGTTGTACACGCCCTTCAATGGTGTTTATGGGAGTTAACAATAAAAATACAATCATTATGTTTGCCATTGAGCGTTCACAAACAAAATTATTTTAGTGGAAAAAAGTTACGAATTTAAGAGCGAAATAACCATAGCTGTCGGGGAGTTTTTTTTTTTTTTTTAATTCAGTTGTCACATTTCAATAAAGTAATTTTTTAAGCCAATGTTTTGCTATTTAAAAATACATGTGGACAGATGTAGTTAAATTTTTGCTTTAGTACGAAGGAAAAAAAAAGTAATTCTTTACTTAGGTTGTAACAAAATACAACTGGGAAAATGTTACACAATTACATTAATTTTATGAAAATTGCAAATACCGCGTTTGTTTAGATGCACGCGACAGAGAGCGAGCGCCTGGCAACACCACTGATACCTGTCGTCGAACATTTCAATTTGCAAAATTATTACCATTTCACTTGCCAACCTGAGTAGAATCGATAAGGTAAATCGATTCTTTCTATTCTGCGCATGTACTCAACATTGACCTACCCCAAACCAGCACAATTGTATAAAAGGCAAAATTTGTGGCAAATTGTCTCTGAATTGTAAACTTTTCCTTAAAACTTCCAAACAATCACTAGTCATATGTACAATGTATAGAATTTGATTTTCAAACTCACAACAGAGATGAATTTTGCAAACACAATTTGCAACCAGGATAATATCCCCCGTCCACGTAATTTTTTATATATTTTTGTTGGCAAATAACACAATAAAAATTAATTCTATGCGTGTGTTCTCTACACTGACACAATGATAACCTTAAATCATGCACCCTATAATAGCAGGGGCAAATACACTTTACACCAATCTCAATACACCGTCTGGCCCGACACTGGAGACACCTTATATTTCTATTTACTATGCAATTTTCATTCGGTTTGTTCTCCATGTTAGCACCAAAACCGTGTTCGAAACACCAGTTCCTGTACACAAATCCAGAATGCAGTTACAGTCATAGGTCAATAAAAACATTTATGGCAATGAACGGGCAAATAATTTTTTTTAAATTTATAATCCAGGTGCCATATTATAGTAACCGTATTCGGTACCTTTTTAAATGATTTATCTGAACTCTTCTTTTCAATTGGACCAGTTAACAGATATACCAATATCCAAAAGTCTACATTATTATTATTTTTTATTTATCAATAGGCACCGTTAGAAGAATGACATTTACATTTTTTCTAAAACAAACTGAATTGCAAGCTTACCAATTCATTCTTTTGAATATATATTCACCTTGAATAAGTATGACCAAACAGAAACTATGAAAGAGACACTAGTTGGTTTTACATTGTTTGAAGTTTATTTAGTGAGACAGACAAAATGTGTGGACATGGTCAACAGTGATGAACGTGTTTGTTTATATCTTAATTTTATAAAGATAACTCTTTATTGCCAATTTAATGAAACAACTTTAAAAATTGGCTAGAGGAAGTATACAAACACCTCAAAGCTCTTGTGTACTAATTGGTGTTTTAAGAGCCCGTGTCACCCGCCATATTGAATTATTTATTTATTCCTAATTTAAATTTAGGAGGATTTATTAAAAAAGTGGGTAATAGTTAATTACTTAACTCATCATTACAGACATAATACGTGGACTACCAACACATATTTAATGAACAATTTCTATAATACATTTTGTATATTCATTTTCACCTTTTAATGAATACCAGGAAACATGTATTAATAATCGGGTACAACAATTTGCACATAAACATGAACTGCAATGCTTCTATAATGAAAAATTTTCAGTGATGATCCTGACTCTTAATTTCTGTATAAGTGGTGAAACAGCCTCTTAACCTCGAATCCTATTCACGTATTTCATGGTAGTTGTGTTGGCAGCAATGTAGTTCATTGCAGGGAAACGGAGACTGGTTCTGCGCAGCCAGCGATCCCTCTCTACCCCACATTCATTCACTCCACGAATAGAATGAAATACGTTTGACATTATTTCAGGCGGTACCAACCATGGAAGGAATATAGGGATAGAGTGTGCATGCCAGCTGCTAACTAAACGTCTCTTGTGTTCTTAGGGTGTAGTCCAATCAGTACTTATTTAACAATGTACTCAGTTATGCCCCCTCCTCCTGCTCTACCTTAAACCAGCTGTATTAGTCCATTAACGATTGCTTCCATCTTTTCTTAAGCCCTGCTGAAGTTCTACTTCCAGGATATCCCTCCGCCTCGTGCAAACAAAGCTTAACTGAGTCTAGAAAACTACACCAAAGTGACAACGCACCGCATTCGTGCGCACTCGGTGTATTAATACTTTGCTTAATAAATATTACTTGGCATTGCTAATACACCTATTTTCTCACTGTTTTTATGCATATTAATTAAACGAAATATAATGATTTATTAAATATAAGCCAATGTTCGACCAAACTAAAAAGTAAGTTATTTTTGTGTTAACGCAAGTATAAAACGTTTGTAGTACGCGGCATATTTAGGGAAAAAACAAAACACCCCATACATGGGATAATTTTTCAAAAAGTTTGAAGAAACCGCGACTAGACAACTAGGTATAATGAATGTGAGAGTGGCGAGGACCGCGAGCCGAGCGCAGCGGGTCAGTGGCGCGTCGTGTATATTTGTCGCGGGCGGGGCGGGGCGCAGTGTGAAGTGTCTGGCGCGGCGCCAGCAGGAAACCGCCGCGCGCCTCGCAGACCGTGTGTATATTTCCGAAGCCGGCCTCCCTCCAGCGGCGACCGAGCTTCTGCACCAGCATCACAATGTTCCCTCAGTCATGACGCTTGCGTCGAGAAGGAGCTTAGTGAAGCCCGGCCGCCAAAACTCGACCTCTTGTGTGCATTACGTCACTACAAGGGGACACTCCAATTACTGCATTACGTGCTGCGTAAATTTCGCGTGTTTCCTTTTAAACTTTCTGTGGCTACGGGTTCACTCTTTATTTGAATATCAAAAAGTATCAATACTTGGCTACCCAATCCAATTTTATATTCATCAAATGTAACTAGCACCGTCCCTAACGAAAAAGAGGCTTCCCTTCCAAACTATGTAGGTAATACACCCCCTCCCCTCCTGTACATCCTACCAATTCCCCTTCCGAATAATATGCACTGTTCTCGCCCGCACCTATCATTGTTATATTAAATGTGTGTAAATATATACATGTTACCGTGAAGTCTATAACTCACAACTATACGAATGCTAAATATTAAGATATTTTCAATCAAACAATACATTTTCCGGATGTGAGGTCTTGTAAGGTTACACCTGCCCCACACCCCTAAGAACGGTCCTGCGGTCCTGAATGTAAGAAAGGAAATTGAAATATAAACCCTTAATGAAACCTGCTCTTAAAGAGAGCAGCACAAAGGAAACACACATGTTGCATGTAGAGAAGAGTGCCAAAATTTTTTTTTTTTTTTTTAATAACTAATAATATAGTTGGGGCAGCAGCGCGGCACTGCCATATAAAATACAAGAGTGGCACAAGGGACATTCCACATGCACTTCCCTCCCCCTGTCTCCCCTCCCCCTTTCTGCCCTATGTACGCCCTCCACCAATCCGGAGATGTGAGGAGTTGTTTTGGAGGGTGTCGTGGGTCGGGGAGCCACCAGAGTGGGGAGGTCGGACAACCGGTGTTGGTACTGGGTTCGATTCCCATATAAGATACTTAGATTTTAGTTTTTGCGCATTTTCATAACACATGTTGACTCTTCAGCAGCTGGAGAGAAACTGAGATGTAGTTCCTTCGGCAACTGGTTCACAGTGAGGAGGTTGGGAGGGGGAAATGCAGTTGCACATTTACTTCCCCCCCCCCCCCTTCCTGGTAGCGATCAGCAATGAGGGATTACTGATTAATTTGAGTTTTTTTTGGCGGGTGTTGTGGGCTGCAGGGCCACCAGAATGGGCAGTACTAGCGACCAGTGCCCTAAGTTGTACTGGGTTCGATTCCCATTCCTGTACAGGGTAATTAGTAATTGTGTAATTAGGAATTTCATAATAAGATTAACTACACATACTCTCCCTAGGACTGACCACGCCCTACTCCTCCAATCACCAGTATCATAGCTTTTCACCCCCGCCATCATATTGGATTGCAGGCATGCACTAAGGTGTATAGGCTTAAGGTTTCGAACTTCAGTTTGAGTCCCTTTCAGGACAAAGAAATTGTTTTTTATTCATGGAATGACTAAGTATGGGTGAGAGGTTATATGTTTAAGGTTTCAGACCTTGGTTCGAGTTCCCCTCAGGGCAAAAAAAAATTATTCGTGTAACGACTTGGGTGATGGGATAGGTTAAGGTTTTGGACCTTGATTCGAGTCCCTTTCAGGGCAAAATTTTTTTATTTGTGTAACTAAGTATAGGAAGGCAGAAACTAAAGAAATTATTTTTAATCACATAAAGATTACATAAGTATGGGAAGGAGTGAGGGGGACTAGGTAGTCCTTGGTTTGAGCTCCATCAAGTGCAATTACATACCAAGTACACATGTTGACTATTCGCCTGCTGGAGAGAGACTGAGATGTTGTTCCTTCAACTGTCACATCACAAATGATAATGATGGAAATGGGTGGGTAGAGGGGGTGATGTTTCGACAGCTGTGTTAGATGAATATGTGTAACAAATAATGAATAATGAGATTATTTAATTGCACAATGAAATATTTAATCTTCCAATCATTAAGTACACACGTAATAACTTACTAATGTACCGAGAGTCTACATATGTACTTGTGTAATTAATATTTAATCACAATGAAAATTTACTATGTAAAAACCCTAATTACACACCCCTCACTAGGAGTGCCTGCTCGAGATTGTGACCTGTTATTGCATATATCCTTAGATTTTACCCCAATTCGATATAATGGAATCCCATCAAATGCACAATGCCAACACACAATCAAGTCACTGCAGATCCTAACAAGTCCGAATGCGTCCAAGGCCCATTTTTGTATTTATTCCAGTGAGTGTGTTGTGAATGGCGGACAAGTACTCGCATGCTTCTGAAGAATGCCCTGATTGTTATCTGCATAGGCTAACCTTTTGATGGATAAAACACCTAAACAACATTTGAGAGAATTTTAAAAAAAAATTGTCGAGGTTGTTAGTCTAGGGAAGTGGTATAGACCCACATCACGAGAATTTAATACTTTAATGTGTATTCGCATAACAGTTCATGAATAACCAGCCAGAGTATTCACACATAATGAATTAACTACATGCAACTAGCATTTAGAATTTAGATTCTAGAACCATACAGATAATTAGATTTTTTAATCGCATAACAAGTAATGAATAAATATCAAGAGTATTTTCATAATCTACATGGAATTAGTATTTGTGTAATGAGCTGAAATTAACTACCCCTTGGCCGTAGAAACACACCTGACAAGGTTTGAAGACAACTGTAGGATTGAGGAGATACTCCTTGCTTCATATCCCATCATTAGCATACCTGAAAACCAACATACTTCTGTGCTCTATATTAAGCTCTGACAAAGTTAAACATAAAAAGCAAAACTTGGGTCAGTTGGGGTTAGTGATTTTATATATATATATATATATATATATTATATATATATATATATATATATATATATATATATATATATATATATATATATATATATATATATATATATATATATATGTGTGTGTGTGTGTGTGTGTGTGTGTGTGTGTGTGTGTGTGTGTGTGTGTGTGTGTGGTTTTGGAACTCTAGCACGTATTTATTTATATATATTTTGATGAATCTTAATTTTCAACCCCTCCTACATTTATTGGCATTGCAGTAAAATCACGTAATATTTACATTCTAAACCACGCATCCATTTTTATTTTTAATTATTCTATGAAAATTTGAGCAGTATTCTGAGGTATGATGTATTATAACGTTAATATTTACATTTTGACTTATATTTTAATTTTGATTCTCAGTAATTTTTCAAATTTTTAAAACATTCATGTAATATAGAGAGCTGACACTCAGATCTTTAGTTAGAACCTATTGGTGGTTCCAGTTGGAGAATACGCCATTCAGCGAGGTGCCAATGCCCTGATTCAGGCTATGAGTTTAGCGTACATCCAGGTGACGCCAACATCTTTGTAGAGTTTGGGGCACACTATTTTGTGTGATGTCTGCACACTTCACAGTGCCCAGTTTATTAAATAAAAGTTTGGAAAAAAATTTATGTGCTATTACTATGAATACAGGGGTAATAACCAGTGGTCCAGCTGTACCACTCTTTCAGTCGCCGCAGCACATTCAAAGAACCAAAGTTAGTTTGGTTTTAAACACTTTTGACTTACCTTAAAGTTTTATCTGGTTCTGCACTATCAAGTATTTTCATTTGCAACCAAGTCATTTTAATCACTTATGAATTATTTCCTTTAAAATTTCCATTACCTAACTCACTCTGTCTACAACTCTTGTGACATGATCATTGCTCCTCTAACAACTTATCGCGAGTTGTCAGGAAACAAACGACTAGCCAAACCCCTTCCTATGTCAGTCTAAATTCATCTCTGGAAGGGAGAACAACAGAAAGATACAGGTGAGTGCTTCGGATGTGGAAGGCTACACTAACACTTGTCTTCGCGTTTACTATATCACATACTTCAATACACATATATTTAATTTAAGTATACCAATATGAAAAATATTTTTTCAAAAATTAGTTTTTTAATTTGTTACATATAATATTTAAAAAATAATTAAAACCCTTACATTTACTAGAAATACACTTTCCCTCCAGATGTGTTTCATAAACCAAATTGACATTATTGTTTTATACTAAAAAATAAATCATTTCTGATAACTTAATTTCGAATACATTTACCAATCAGACAAGAAAATCAGAAATTCCCATTGAGTATAACTACGATTTTAAATCGTGCCAAAATCTCCCAATGAGACTTAAGTTTTTGTATTGGATTAGTTCGTGCTTCGAACCCCAACAAAGTTAAAAAATATTCGTTGAGATATTCCTACTTCAACCCTAATGATTGTATTTACTTTTATAGTATCGCATTCTGCGCTTCAAATCTTAGTAAAGGTGAATATGCATATACTGGTTTACTAAATGCATGTCAATTTAAATTTAATATAATCTAAATAACATCCAGACCACCATATAGAATAGTTTAAACAAGAGAGACTGCATGCATCTCTAGCGAACTTCCAGAGAGGATAGCATTTATATCGTAATGTAGAGACAATATCTCGAATGGTAGACATGAGGACGGCCGGCGGCCTGCAAAGGAGAGCATTAATAACCAGCCTGCGCAAACAACATTCCACAGCACAACCTTATAATTAGAAAGCTTTTTTAAAACACTCAAAATTCCACATTCTGATCCTGCCTGCACAAACAAAACATTAGCAGCCTGCTGGGATTATAATTTCTCCAACAAATGAAACTGCCTTACACAGATTTAAATGAACTATAATAAAGTAAAAAATCTTTCTCAGAATTTAGTCTTTTTCTAAGGACTCCCTCATTGAGATACCCCTTCTCATAATATCAATTGTTGTTGTGAATTCATTGTTTACTGCGAAATTTCTTCTGGTGAATACATATTTACTTCTATCCTAACAGACTATGATGGAGTATCCACTCTCTCATTTGCTATTGTTTCGAATAGGAAAACAAGTAGAGGCTATATACTTTTCACGTAAAAATACTGAAAAACAGCTATTGCCAATCATTACATATAAACACACAGAATGAAGTAACTACCTAAACTATCTAAACTTTTATACTTTATGTTAAGTAACATACGATGTCAAAATTACATACATGAAAACCATCCCCTGTAAAATTAAACAATTTTGTATAATATGTAACACGTAAGGCAAAAAAATATATTTATGAAAAACTCTTTAAAAAATTTCTCATAACCATTTTTACACACAATAAATACACACTGTTACTATCTTACTTCTATATCATGCAAATGTAATTGCTATGTTTACCCCCCGAAGTCGGAAGGATGTGAGCTCGAATTCCCTCCAAAACATTCAGAGTTCTTTCTTTTCCCCCGATGGTTTCTCAATTCACTCCATGCGAATGCTGTGATCTGTATATTCTATACACCATATAGTATATTGACAGTTTTTCACACTTTTTTAGTCAAACCTTTGAAAAATCACCCCATGTATGGCATGTTTAGTTATTTCCTAAATATGCCGTGTATGAGAAGCGTTTATACTTCTGTTAACATGAAAATATCTTGCTTCCATTAAATTGAAGTTTTACTGGTATTATATGTATAAATTATAATAATTAATTTATAATCAATATGAATAAAAATAGTGAGTAAACATGTGTGTTGATAGTGCCTAGTAAGAAATAGTTCTCATGCAAAATATCATTACAGTTGAGCGTGCACGAATTCAGTGCATTGCCCTTTGGTGTAATCTTTTAGACTTAGTTAAGCTTGGTTTGCATGAGGCGGAAGAATATAATGGAAGTAGAACTTAAGCAGGGCTTCAGAACAGTGTGAAGTAATCGTGAATGGATTATACCAAGTTTCCTTAGCAGAGCACATATTTAACCACTTCCCATCTCGCAGAGTGCTGCAGACATTTACTATGAGGAGCGTGAACCATACAGATCGTCAGTAGTTGTGGACAACCACCCTGCACCACCAACATGTAAAGTGGAAAACAAAGTTGCTACAACTGTCCAGAATGCTGAGACCGGAAATGTGATATCCAAGTCTGCAGGTGATGATGTGAGACATGCATATTCTAGTGATGACGTTGAAGTGCCGACATCTGCAAAGCGAAGGCATAAACATGTTGCTGAAGATAAGGTCTATTTGAAGTTGGGACAGAGGAAATACAGATTCGAACGTAGTGCTCCGGCCCAGAGGTATCTCACAACCTACTCATCATGAAATAAGAACATAGATGCAGACATGTATCGTGATGAACCTTCTGCGAAGTGTGATGTGAAGTCTAGCTTCTTATTTTTTGAAGACCCCAATGACCTAATTGATAGACTACAGTTGTTGGTTTCATTAAAGAGAAGTGGATGTTTTTATGTTAGCGAAGAAATAAATTCGATTATTGATGAACTCAGGGCTGGAGGCTTTATTGATTGACATATTATGTGTGTGTATGATTTGCTTACACACACATAAATAAATACAAAAAATAATTTGTTGTATATTTTTTAAGTTACTGTCATCTAAGACATGTACCGCAATTTGTGTTTGTAAAAACGTCTGGTAGTTTGCAAATAAATGTCTTGCTACAATACTTCCACTCACTTCCCGATGGACGACATACATTACCTTTGCACTTCTTGCTATGTCTACATGCAATGACTACTTTCATGTTTACGTGACGTAAGGATCCAATCTCCAAAGTCCCTTGCTGTTGACAATGCAGTCAGTGTTACAGATGGTACGTTTTCAGGCAATGATACCATATTCGTATTGTAACAGCGTACATGATCGCGGTAGATGAATGTAGACGTAACGATCTGCTTTCCGCTACATTCGACAACGAAGTGGGAACCATTTTTTTACATGATGCATGCTTGTATACAATTATCACTACATGTCGGTTCGTGTTATTTGCCTTGGCTTTTCACAGTGTGACCTGCTTTTTATACTTATATAAATGTCTGGCAGGGTGCAAGTATTTTAGACGAACATACATTGAGTACAGTAATTTACAAGGCATATAGTTTGTCGGAAATATATATAGTTAATTGCGATTGTTGCATGATGTGCTCGGTACTTAAATACGCAGATATATAACATACTGAGGTTTTTTTTTAAATTGTGTATCATATTGTATTTTTATCTGTGAAATTACTGGACTCTCTGGGGCCTGCGATGCCTTATTCTCAAGGACGATGTACTGTCTCCGAATGCCTATCACGGCACATGATTTATTGTATTAAATCCTGTGTGCATGACTAAACTGCATCATCACTGACAAACGGCTGGACCAATTTAGGCCATATTTACACCATATGTTATTGAGGTGACGAGTAAGATTTTTAGTTATGTTTCATTCCGATAGGTAGAGCTGGAGTCTTAACTTCTATATCTATGGGCCGATTTTGCTCAAAAGAGACAAATGCCAGCAATACCACGGTCAAACATCGGTCGACATACCCAATGTAATAGAGAGGACGCATTGGGAAGGCAAAATAGAACATGAACACGTGCTGCACAAACTGAAGAGGCACGAACACAAAATCGATAAACATGTGCACACCAAACAGATTCTAATAGACAATTATGGACAGAAACAACACAGTTCAAACCATACAAATCACACATCGATCGTACGACACTTTACAGTATCCACTTATATTCTGGGAAGGAGAGGAATTGATATAATTTCAATTATAAACAAAAACATATTAAAAACATTTAATAAACGATGTTGAATGTTTAATTACAGATTTATTATGTCATTTCATTGTAATTACAACATGTAAAATATAATACTTTTATATATTAAAAAATGTACGAAACACAATACACGTGAGATTTGCACCTAATTTACTATGACACACAATGCACATGACCTTTGCACATAATTTTTTTAATTTGGCATTTAGATTTTAAATACAACAGATGGTGTTATATACATATTAATTATGGATTTTAAATATAAAAAAGAGACGGAACAACGTTCACCGGGATCAGATAAGTTTCCTATCAATTACAACAGCATATGTATGTTTTGTCAAGGGTGATGTATTTGCAGTTGTGCATTTCAATAGTGTATGTAGAAAAGTAAGTACATTTTGTCAAGGGTGATGTAATTACAATACTTTTATGTGCCGAGTTAGTTCTTGGTCGGTAATGTAAACCATGCATGGAAAGATAGGATAGTCACTGTGCTTCCGTTGAGTTCACGACGATAGCTAAATGGTGTGCTCCCAGCCTTTAGGTCTTCTGTGTATGAAACATCGACACTAGGTTTTTTTCTGTTCAGGTAAACAGGTATGTTTATATATATCAGCATATGTAAAGTAGCCTATATTTTGTCACGGATGGCGTACTTGCAAGTGCCGAGTAGCTTTCTTGGTTGGCAATGTATACTGCACACGGATAGGTCGGATGGTCATTGTGGTATGTGCATTCGTCGAGTTCGCTTCGCTAGCTAGCTACGAGGTGCTCTCGCCACCTACGTGTATTCTCTATATATGAAACATCTACGCCAGTTAAACCTCTTCTCTTTATGTTTGCTTCTTCTAAAACCTAATACATACATAGTGTAAATGTGTGTGTAACTACTGTATAATTTATGTGTGTATATTTTTCATATGCCCAATTAGTTTTGCATGTGATATATAGAGAATTGAACTATCTTCTAATGTGAGGTAAGGCTTAAGGACCTGAGTTCGAGGCTTGAAACTGTACAAAATAATTCTTTCAGACCCGAACAAAATCTCGTAATGTTTTCCTAGTAATGCAGAAATGTTTCAGGTTTGTATGATGGAGATAAAAGTAATATAAGCGCAACTTATTCTTCATTAAAGTATAACATTTATGGTGACTTTTGTAGAATAATTCCTGCTGTAATCATTCAATACACGCTTATACTCATATACAGCACTGCAGTTAACAGATGGTTATGTCCTGTATCCGATGGTAAATGGACAGTTACTCTCTTCATGTCATTTGCTATTGGTGCGGTTAGCGAATTTCTTGTCGCAATACTTGTACTCGCTTCCCGATGAGCGACAAACATCGCCTTTGCACTTCTTATTATGTCTATATAGGTTAACATTGTGGGTAAACACAATATTGCAGTTATCACAGTAGAACATCTCGTATGTTGGGCTGAACATGCAATTGCTACGTTTGTGCTGTGCATTACTAAAGGTATTTTCACAAAAGTAACGTTGATACCATAATGCTTGTAGCAAACCCCCAGAGTCCCTTGCTATTGGCGATGTCGACTGTGTTACAGATATTAAATCTTCCATCGATGATTCCATCTTCATATTGTAACAGCGAACACGATCTTGGTTAACGAATCGATCAGTTTTCCACCACGCTTGACAACCAAGTAAGAACTTTTTTTTGCATGATGCGTGCTTGTATACGATTATCCCTACATGATGGTTCCTGTTGCCTTGTCTCGGTGTTGATATAGAGTGTGTGCGCGACCTGCTTGTTACCTACTTATAAATGACTGGCAGGACGTAAGTATTTGTGATGGACATGCATCGAATACAGTCATGTACGAACATTTTTTTTTGTTGGGGATATGGTTCATTGTGAATTTTGCATGATATGCTCGATACTTAAATATGTCACAGTGTGACCTGCTTGTTAACTTCTTATAAATGTCTGACAGGCTGCAAATATTTGAAATGAACTTTCATTGAGTACAATCGTGTTGACTAAATTCCTCTTGTAAAGGAACATGCATGTATGAGTGGTCCGCCACCCTGGAACGTTGACGTGTGTGTCTCGGCTATTGTTATGTATCATCCCTTCGACTTGGCGAGACCTACACAGTACTCGCATCATCAGCCTACCGTCTCGGGCAGCTTTACAGATTTCCAAGATATTAGTTGCTCTCACAATGCCGATCGGGTTGGATGTATTCTGTTGCTTGTGATGTGATGTTGGTCGTACTCTGAATATGGTGGTTTTATTTCACTAGGTTCGTAATGAAAATTGTTTGTTATTCTGTTGTACTGGTCAGGGCGGTCTGGTCTTGTCTAGCATAATCTAAAGAGACATACAGCACCCAGCACTTGTGTAATATTCGATGGCACTACCTAGTTGGTGAGTACTTCCTATTTTCGTTTACATTATGTTTTTATATCTGTTTGCTTCATTGTGTAGAAGGGGTGCCCTTATCATTCCTGCACTTCACAATTCTAACTTTTTTCGCCTACACATACCATTCGGTGCTCGATGTATACACAATTTTAATTGGTTGGTAAATGCTTCTAACTATTTGCTTCTTAAATGTATTTACCTTGGTACGTTGTGGTATCGTCTCTCTTGCACGACTAAGGGGTTGTACTTATTCGAATAACTATATATATATATATATATATATATATATATATATATATATATATATATATATATATAGTTTAAAACAGAATGAATTGTTACCTTGTACTGTATAACTGAATTCCTGTCGTAATGGAAAAGTGCATGTGTGACTCGGTTGGTCTGCCGCCCTGGAGCCTGGCGTGTCTCTCTCGGCTATTGTTATATACATTCTTCGACTTGCCGAGTATGACCTGCGTGGTGCTTGTGCTGCTGGCTAGTCACCTGAGGTAACCTTACAGATTCCCAACATGTTAGTTGATCGCACAACATCGGATGGGTCTGTTACGTTCTGCTGCTTGTGTTGTGAGTGTTGGCCGTACTCTGTAGTTGATGGTTTCATTTCCGTACTCTGTAGTTGACGGTTTCATTTCACTTGGTTCATGTGGAAGGCATTTGCTATTCTGTTGTACTGCCAAGGACGGTCATGTCTTGTCTAGCATCATCTAAAGCTATGTACAGCACCCGACGCGTGCGTTATGTGTGATTACAATGGTTGGTAAGTGCTTATAACTATTTTCCTTTACATTTTTTTATGTCTGTTTGCAGCAGTGTGTAGGCATTTTTTTTACTACCATAATATATGACGTTCAATGCTCGTGCAGTATACACAGGTTGTATTTACTCTTATAATTTTATTTATATATCTGTTTGCCTCAGAATGTAGTGGTGACCTCTCTTGCGAAGCTAATGGTTTTAATAATTTTTTTTTTCGTATGTACTTACAGTTCTTGCACTATAAGTGGTTCATATTCAAATAAGTGCATGCACTGTTTGCTTTTATAGGTTTGCCCTACATATTAACAATATATTGTGCAATGTCTGACAGGACAGATGCATTCTGCTGCTAGTATTATGAGTGTTGGCTAATTTTGATGGTTTCGTTTCAATTGGTTCGTAAGGAAGTTGTTTGCTGTTCTGTTGTACTGACCAGGACGGCTTGGTAATGTCTAGCATCGCTTAACACATAGCATACAGCATCATATGCTTGTGTGATTGTGCTAGTTGGTACGTGCTTATAACTATTTATGTTTTTATTTTGATTTTATATTGGTTACATCAGTGTGTAACAGTGTTGTCCTCTTATCGTTCCTGCACTTCACAATGGTAATTTTTTGCGTAACATAACGTGCAGCACTCGATTCTCGCGCAATATGGACTGGTTGTTGTTAATTGTTCTAACTATTTGCTTTTATATCTGTTAGTATCGATGTCGCAGTGATGTGTATCTCTTGCATGACTAATAGTTTAATGGTCCTTTTTACTGTCGAGAGTGATGCCTACATTATGAATTTGGCAACGATATCTTAAATGGTTCGGAAATTACAGACAACTATGCTTATAAGTGGGCATATGGTATACTTGGGTCTGCGACCCTTTTTGTTTTCGGGGGTGATGCCTATGTTATGAATTCGCCAACTATATCTTAAAACGGTTCGGAAATTACAGACGACTATTTTTATAAGTAGACATATGTTCTACTTAATACTAGGTGGAAGTATCCCAGAAGGAATATGAGAAAACCCCATTGGAATGGCAGAGCATGAGACTCGTCCCTTGCCAGGATGCTACGTGAAAGTATTCCGAAATGAATATGAGGAAACCGCATTGCAATGAATGGAACACAGGAAGAAAGAATTGGAGCTAGTAAGAATACAAGAATCTTGCATTGGGTTATGAATAGAATGTAGGAAGAATGAATTGAAGCTGAATGCAATGACAGAGCACGAGAAATAACATCGAAATGCAAGAACAAGAAGTAGTGAAACCAAGATGGCCGCAGGGAATGATTGCTCAATCGGGCGGCATTTTTCTCATTTTTCGCCCGATTCCGCCGCATTGAGCGAAATATTGTGGTAGGGATCGTGGTGGGATGGTTTCGTGGTAGAGATCGCCACCTCCCACGCATGGAATGCGAAAGCATGATGTTTATCGCATTCGGTTGGACAGTAACGTTCGCTAGAAGTGAATACTTTCGGTATGAAGCATCCGCATAACACTCGAAGAAAGCTTCGTGGCAGGGATCGGGGTGGGATGGCTTTGTGGCGGGGCTCGCCCCTCCACCGGAATGCGTGAGCGGGACGTGCACACTTTCGCTAGGGAGGAAACGTGGTTGGGAGCACTCGGGAGTACACCACAACCGGAATGATAGAGCAGGAAGTAGGGATCCAAGATAGCCGCTGGAGTGGGAGGGGAAATTCGGCTGTGTGATGCCATCCAAGATGGCGACCGAGAATCCCCGATCCCCCCAGTCACAGCCGGCGCACTAGCTAATACATTTCCCTTCTACTGACGGCAGGGGCATCAGTCGTGATAGCCTTATTCAGGCATGTGTCAGGATTATCCGGGGCCGTTTGTAGTTCAGTGTGCACTTCTCCGTGTACCGATGATGCCTTTGGAGCGTGGTGAGATGAGATGAATGGGGAGGTGAACTCACGCGCAACGCAACGTAACCCCACTTCGCCGGCCGCTGGCTGCACTGAACTACGTCACCAGGGTTGCAGCCGCGTTCCTAGCAGCATTCCTTCTCACTGGGTAAACGACGCGCTCACTACTAATTGCCGATCTTTCAAGGTAAGTAGTGCTTGATGCAACAGTCATCCTTTCCTGAACCCTATGAGGAGTCAAGAGAGGTTTTTATATTCGCAGACACTCCTCACTTAATTAAACTTAATAAGAAATCACTTTCTAGATCAGGGTTTTGAATCTTCTAACAGCGAAAAAATACAAAAATCTTGCGTTCAAAAATTTCTTGATATGTCTCTTCAAGATGTTAAGTTTACTTTATAATTTTCCCAGCAGCATTTAGACGTTTCAAGAACACTAAGACAGAAAGTAAAGAGAACTGCGTAGCTTCTGTCAAATAAAACTGTTAAGTAAAGCGTTAGAATTTCTTTGTAAAAAGCAATTACTAAATAAAACCTTGGAAAGCTACAACACGTATTTAACGACTTGTTCGATGTTCTGAACAGCTGATACCCTTTTAACACAGACAAAAGCATGCTTGCATATGGATTATACAAACTGGAACACGACAAAATTTTGTCAGAAATGGATCAATTTATATGCTTAGTACGAGTGATGTGCCACAGGAATGAAATGACATTTTAGTTTGGAATTCGTGTTACGAACAACTCTTTAAAGAATTTGTTTCATTATTTGAAGGTAAAATATGGACTCGCTTATATACCAACTGATAAATCAAACAAAGACGTAGGCCTACTTGAAAATTTGTTTTTTATATAAGAAGCATGGCGTGTGCAAACGACAACTCAACACCGCTTGATTTCAAGTACAAAAAACGTTGGTATGTACTGGAAAAGCATTTCACATCTGTATTTACAAGAAACCGAAACACCACAGACAATAATTAAGAAGATTGTCTGTCAAAAAGAACTTCACATGATCTTTCAAAGGCAGCTGAGTCACGAACAAATGAGAACAACGATTCAGATTGCATTCCCTGGGCCTGAGTAGTCATTTACCACTACGGAAAAACACGTACGTACATTCGCTTAAAGTTAATTAACAAACAACTTGCTAGTAGGGTCAATGCAATTAGGAGGAAACTATAAAAAAAATTATTACAAATAATTTTACAATTAAACCTACTAAACTAGATATAACTAATAAAGAATACTCTTTTAGTAAGTGTGCCTGGCGTTCAGTAATTTCAGCCACTTTCATGAAAAAGATTGTATAACATTTGGTATTGATTTCAATAAACTGTATGATCTTAACAGCACTTTTCTGATATTCTGTATATTTCAGACAGTAGCATTGATGGAAATGTATCATACAAAATATACATGAAATTTCATGGATTCTTGTACTTTTTTTTTTGTTTGGAACTATTGCTTTAAAGAATTGATATATTTAACAAATCAAACAATGCCCTTAAGTACTCTTATCCTCAAATATTATTCCGGCAATTAAAACAATATGTACTTGGTACTAATGCTTAGAATATTGCTGTCAAGTAACAATGTTTTATTACATCAATAGTAGAATTATGTTAAGAAATTGCCCGGAGTGGCTGCATGTAACAGTACTTGCATGTATTTACACTGAGTGAGGGAACAAAAATGGCTAGAACGGATGTTTTCAAGACGATATTGTGTGTAGTTTTTTTTTTTTTTTTGACGTACATGATACCCTTATCTTCATAAATACGCCATAAAATGCCTAACGATGTATGCTTTTAAAGTGACATGGTTGAACCGTGCACGACTGGCCACCAGTTCAGTAGCTTGTCAATAGAGACGACAATGTGTTTGATGAGCGTATCAGTTTTTTCCCTTTGCACTCACTTGATTTATTGCCTGCCTTGAAGCGGGCTCGTGCAACCACGCATCAGTAGTGTTGATATTGTCCATCTAAGTTGACTAAACATGGTAACCGCTCTAACTTGAAACAAAGAGGAAAACGGAATAACTTTTCCAGGAGCTCGTGTATTGTTTTAGTGCTTGTTACTGCTGGAATGTTTTTCCTTCGTGCTGAATTAACGTACGCGTATGATCATATTGTATAAACTTCGCGCACCTCACTTGGCATAATGCAATAAAAAATAAACCTTAATCGTCCAAGACTAAATGAATGCAACTATTAGCATTGCCATTCCAAATGAAACAGACTTTAATCGTTTACATTAGACCAAATCGGAAGTAGTGTTGCGTGTTTTGTGTGTGTGTGTGTGTGTGTGTGCGCGCGCGCACACACGCGCGCATGATCCCGGGCAATTGCCTGGAAAATTACTTAAACTCAAGGTTTTCTCTCGCGAATATAAATCTCATCAGGTATGTACCTACCCTGTAACTATAGGCTGTTCGCGAAGTGAGCACTTTTGTAATCAACCTTCAAAAAATGTCACTGCCCCTATCTGCTTATATTTTAAAGGGCAGACTGATTAGCATCCTTCCAGTAAAGTTCGTATCAATGGAGGGGAAGTAGTTTCGGGTCTTAACGTTGATGTATAACTCTTAGGTAGATATTTTCTGAACATTGAAATGGTCTCTTTTGCTTTATGTTTTTTTTATTCATATTTATGTAAGAATCGGCAAATTAATCAATAATTTTTTTTTTAACGACTCCACAGCTCCACGTGACCGACGCAAGAATAAAGCGATAAGGCCCGTGGCAGTGTTAATTTTGCATATGACGGAAGAGCACATGATGTGCATACAAGCAAATCTTAAGCAGATTTTTTAAAACTACTCAGTTTACCGTTAACAGCCGTTAATGATGTGTGCATGTGGTTGTCCGGGTGAAGCGGTCGCCCTGCGAGTTGCCGATAGCAGCTGCATTCGGCGGGAGTTTGCGCAAGATGTCTCGGCAACAGCTGTTCCCTTGTGTGCTTAGTCGCCTCCAGCTGTTCTGCTTTCTTGTATGTCCACACGCATATTACGCTGTAAAAATAATTGTTTTGCACTTTAACAAGGAAAATTCTTGGAAAACCTGTAGTTTTCTCCTAAAATTTGCAGTACTTTTATTTGTTATATTAAAAACTACAGGCTTGTGTTTCATCTTGAAGTATTGAGTTATAGGGAAATATTTGTTCGTGTTCTAGAAAACAATAATTGTAATGAATAAATACGAGAGAGTGAAAATATTCTTTCAAAATACTATTTACGGGGGGTCAAAGTTGAACCTGTCCAGCTGTTTGCACTACAACCACACACCGTTATTCGCTTGACCAACTTGACTTGCGATATAAGGGCTTGTTTTAACTAGAGATATGTTTTGTACCGACTGAAGCAAAAATAACATAATTTCGTGTCTTGTGAAGAATTGGTGTTAAATCTAGAGAATCTTTACACTACATAATGCCACTAATTTCTGTAGGCGGACTGCACATTTGTCCATTTGCTGTTTTATAATTGTATATTACATGGTTTTATGAATTAGCATTATATACTTACAAAATATTTGTTGATTTGTTCCGTTGGTAGGGGTAAATAATCCTAAATTTTTCTTGTTTTTTATACGTTAGAGCACAAATCTACGCATTATCAACTCAGTTACATGGCGCATTAATAAAGTAACCAGGTCCGTAGCAATAAATATTATATGTGGCGAAAATATACGAAATGGTAGAACTTAAGCAGGGCTTCTAAAAGTGCACAATTTACCGTGAACAGTCTATAGTAATTCGTTACTTTTTCTTCTCTATTTAAAGTGGTTTCTGGTCAGTACTAACATTTTTATAGGTGTATTACAAATACTGCATCTGTAGCATTACAAATTATATTATTGTATTTTTTTTACGAAGTTTTGTATATGTGCAGTAAAATTCGCAGTATTATTCTCAATGTATTAAGGACTCGAATCCTCACTCTTCTGTTGTGGATACGCACCAGGAAAATAACTGCAGTCGCAGGATAGATGGACGTGATGAAAATACGGACGAACGAGGAATTCGTGGTGTTCAATTTGATACGGGAACATTCTTTGTCCACAATATGCTCTGCGGGGCAAGCGTCCATTTACCTGAAGTTGTCCTAAACATTTGCAATAGTGAAGCTTGTCTCACCATTCCAATACTTTCAGAGTTCATTCACAAGATTTTCTCAAGATTCGCCCTCATTCCATTACTTTTCAGAGTTCATTCATTTTCATACTTGTTGGTGTTCACATCGTGTAAAAAACATTACAACTCACCCAAAAAGTACTCTAACTAAAAAATATTATTTAAAATGTGGCAAAAGGAAATCAAAACTACTAATAATAAGTTAGACTATTTCCTTATAACATTAAAATTTAATTTTTTTCAAAAAGCATCATTAAATCTAACTTAACAACTTTTCACAAACTATCAAAAATAATTACTTATTCACAAACATCTACAAGAACATTCCTTAATATTATATTTACTAACATTTCAGCATCCTTAAAAACTATATTTACAAACATTCCAACACCTTCACAATCATCTACAATAACATTCCTTAATATTATATTTACACATTCATTCATACAAGTTAACATTACAAAGATTTTTACAAACACTGAAACTAAAAAATATACACTATATAAAAAACTGTGATTCTGGTTGTCGTCCGTTGCGGCGTTAGGGTTAACTTCCCAAATGTCACATCCAGGAATATATTTACCAGACACGCCAATACCTGCAATAACTCCACGCACACACACACACACACACACGTGTGTAGCTTCAAGATACCTTGTATATTCGTAGATTTAAAATTATGTAATCCCACGCTGCGGAAGAGTAATTCCTGGGTGACACAAAGACCAACAGAGGTTATTGCATCGGTGTTAAATGCCATGCAGTTATGGCAAAGCAGCAGCTTTGAAGAGGTATATGCCATCGATGCTGTAGGTTTGAAGATAGCTGTGATGCAGATTGCAGTGCGGAACAGGGTATGGTACGGAGCAGGGTGTGGTGTTGGGTGCTGGCGATGGCAGCCCTATATTAAAAATGGTGCTGAAATTACTGTGTTGGCGAAGAAAAAATTTGCTGTGGGATCCTGTTGTGCCCCCAGGGTAAAGTCGATACTCCATCCGGCTCAATGAAGTGCGTATCGTTTAAACCTGACAACACTACTTTGGTAATGTGTTTGTTGTAAACCTCGTGGCCACGTAAACAGAACTGGTATTGGGTCCCCAGAACCCTGGTGCAGTTATCGAGGCAATCTTGATAATCCCCATATCGGAGGGGTTGCAGCACGTTATGTTTTACACCCGTCGCCTTACATATACACTACAGATTCAAAACAATTTATGCGTAAAAAGCTTGGGACGTAAACCTACAAAGTGTGTGATGATGCGGCTGGCACATTCTTCCTTCATTGCTCCGGTACGGATTTTATCAGTCGAGAATCTTTGCGGGTTATCGAGTGCATAGTTGGATGTATCAAACCGTGTCTTTAAATCTTGGGAAATTACTTTGTAAAAATATCTACAGGCAATTTCATAAATGAGGCTGTCGGTATCGCAATATAAAAGTTGCAAGGCTGGCAGAGGAGGAAATTTATCACACATGTACTTATAATGAAATTCGTAAAGGGTTCATTTGGAAAGGTCAAGAATGGCATAATCAGTGTACAAAGGCTTGTTAAATGTAACAGTGCTCTTTGACATTTCGATGACAAGATTCTCATCGATGACCTGTCATTCCTGGAATGTAGGATGTCCAATCAATTCTGGCGCTCCATATATAGTGTCATACCTGGTGACGACTCTTTATGTCCCTTTCCTGGTGGACATTCTGCTAAGTTTTTTCCAAATACAGCATTATTCATTAATTTAAAAAACGATTTCGCAAAGTTATTTACAGCCTGGGCACGTTTGTCAATATTAAACTCGATGTACGGATCCATCCAAGCCTTCTGCTCAAAGCACAAAACGCATTGAACAGAGTCGAGTCTGGCCCCATACACCAAGAACTGCCTCATTGTTTCCCTGTGAATAACATAATTCTTCCGCTGCGGGAGTGTCAAAATGAGTTTTTCATGCGAACCGTTAGGAGGTATGCCATTTAATGGAGCCAAAGGCAGATCTGATAGCACATTGTAGCATTTGTCTGGAAATGACAAATCCACTTCCTCGAAAAACCATGTATCCCCATCATTCACCCTGTTTGCAAAATCCCACGATGAAAACACTTCAGCCTCAACCCACTCGAAATTGCCAATAGGAACCTTGCTCATCATAGTGTGACTGTACACGCCATTTACATCGAAATAACATTTGTATTTCGAAGCCACACTGGGGTCGTATGCTTCACCCATGTAAATGTTATTGGCTTCCTCACACCTTCTGAAAACCTAGGTAATGCCGCCCCTAACCCCGCGTTCAACAAAAAGGTACATATCAGGGTAGAAGACAGCTCTAGCTGCACATCTATCATCGACAATAAAGCATCCCGTGCAAGAGACAAAGCTGGGACGTACATGGTGGGGTCAAGATCATAATGAGCCAAATATATGGTCCTGAGATTTCCAAACACATCTGCTGGCAAACAAGTGTCCACGCGTAAATACTGAATGTCATACTGCAGCAGGTTTACACAGTGGAACACATCTCATGCGGCTTGGGTGTGAGCGTAATCCTCATTGCTAACACCTTCCCCCTTCATGACATTGTGAAATGCATCCTTTTGTGGGAGTGACGTGCACACCAGACTGTCTTTGGACTTAACAAGGTCATAAGGAAACACTCCCTTCTGTTTTGCCAATTCAAATTGGGTGTGGTCTGGAAACATCGAGCAGGGAGTCATAATGAAACACTCCCTTCTGGTTTGCCAATTCAAATTGGGTGTTGTCTGGAAACATCGAGCAGGTGATAGTCAGTTGTGAAGTTTTCAAATTACCTTCCAACGTTTCCAGCGAGATGCTCATGAACTGAAAAGAATCAATAAATTGTTACTTGAAATGTTGCGCCTTTCCATTTGTGATGGACTTGTATTTTTCAAGGGTCATTCCAATCACCTCGATTCTATCCGAGTTTTCGATTACCACGGTTCCATTGTGTTTTGTTACGTGATGATCAGCCAATGGCTTTATGTGGAAGTGAGCATTATAGTTTTGCAGGTTATGAAAGACAGCAACAAATCGTTTCTTGGGCAGTTTGAAGTTCAAATTGCATTTATTTTGTGCGACCCCTCTTATTTCACCGGTCAGATGGTCGTTGTCGACCACAATATTATCTGTACCGAGTTCCTTCTTACAAATATGATAACATTTAGGAGTTGCCAACCTAGCTTCATCTGCAGGGGTTTTGGCTTCATCGGAACAGTCTCGCTGAAAATTCCTGCAACCCACTTTGTCAATTCAACCAATTTATCGACTAACTAGTTCATACAATCATCACCCACAAACTCAAAGGAGTTAGATAATTCTGGATTGTACGAACAACTCAACAAAATGCTACAAGAATATGGAACATGTTGGTTGATGATATTTGTAGTACTCGTTTCATCATTGGGGAGGCAAGTGAACAAGGGTTTCAAATATGTCTCTGTGTCCCAATAGGCGACGAAACCTTGTCTTTGCTGTTTGCTGTAACCCTGAAAGTGCAAGTACTTGTCCTCAGTAGGAAAAGATCTGCGAACAGCCTTATGTTGCTGGCAAAGATCATAATGTTTTCGATTTTCTCCTCACTACTAAAGTATTAGAGACAACGATCGCAAACAAATGACCTGTGTCTATCTTTACTTAACTGGCTGTTAAGCAGTTTGGCAAATCTATAATGGAAACAAAATGCAAATGAGCATCATTACCACAAGCACAAATAGCCAATGCATTTACATGATGTGCATGTTGTATAGGAGATCTACACATTGGTACAATAACCCCTTGCTTATCGTAAGTTCGGTCAATAATATTACTATTGTAGTCTACTGCAGTTTAGACATAGATAGAAATATTAGTGTTCTCGAACTTTCGAATATCCTGTATTACTGCATAACCGGCAGACCTTTCGTAACCAAAACCTCATGAGGATTTGGATATGAAGACATTCTCTTGGTATGATGTGTAACAGGAAACAAAGCTGATATAATGGTGAAATGGAAACATAATCTCTCAGGACACTGCACATTAATGCAGGCTTTCTTATTGGCAATGTACTTGGGGAGCATAGTGTGGGCAGCACCAATGTTGAATGCTCTATACTGCTATATGTGAACATTCGTATGCAGAATTAAAAGCAGACACCAGCTGCTACCACGAGCACTAAATTCCTCAAGCATGTTTGTAAGATAAGGCCTAATTGTCTTATCATAGATTTCACTCACATTGGTTGAATGCAGACAGGAAGTGATTTACTCTGAAAGTAAACCGTCTGCATAGTGCCTTCCTCAGCCAAAAAGGATTTCAAGAATTCAACTGCTATGCTGACACTAAGCGTTATTGGCTGGGGTGATGCCGTTGTTAACTCTAACAAAGGGACCTGCACCTTGTGAAAAATCTTTCGAAATCTCCATCCGACTACTTGATAATTACATATCTATGCATCAGTCAGCCTACATGCGAACGCCGTCGTCAAAAGTTGGTATGCAAGGTTAGGCAATGAAGCTTCCACTGAGCTAGAGGAATCGGAAAACTAATTATTTACACATTTCCTTAGACAAAGTCTCTAATTGACTCGAAAGTTGGCTGTGAGATGGACGAACCACTATTCGAATCACTCGAATTTTCCATGTCAGATAGAAACAAATCATCTTCTAGGAGATCTACTTTTTTGTGTTTGGGGGAAACAATTGTGTTCTGGTCTGATGCACTTGATGGTCTTTCCGTGAGTGAGTCAGAGCTCGAAAAACTCAAGTATAGATCGTCCAAGAAGAGATCGAAATGAAGTCGTTTAGGCAAAACAACAATGTCCTGACAGCTTGTCATAGGCATTCTTTTAGTTTGCAACTCAGAGTCAGACTCTGTGACACTAACAAAAAGATTGTCCAACAAACTAGCAAAACTCTTATATTTGCCCTTGCTCATAATGAAGTAAGGTAAATTTTGTTTCCCAGAGCAATAATTTCAACACCACCAAAAATATAAAAAGGTGTAGTGCTGAAAAGAGTCCAAGATTATTATAATGTCTCGAAACGAAGTTGTGTTGTACCTGTAAATAAATATTTTATTATAAACACAGGGAAAATTTTCTGATAATTTTAAAATTTGTGTTTTTCTCAAATAATATTCAATATTTGAAAACAAGAAAGCTGTGTGTGTGTTTACAATACATTTAATACTGTTAGTTTGACTAGCAAAAATGATTTGTTTAAGACAAAACTTAAAATTTTAATGTTTGAAAAATGTTTTTAGCGGGTGAAATTAACCTGTTACTAGACATTTACATCACTTAAAAAAACTTAAGTTAAAAAAAATTCTTTAAAAAAATACTTTAAACCTTTAAAAAGTTTTTTAACATTCTATACTTTTACAACTAAATAACACACTTAAAACTTCCCACCCCATTACACATCAAAACATTTCATTTTTTCGAACTACTCATTTTCCAAACACCATCACACAGACATCCTTCACTCAAGAAATGCATTCAGAACATAGACATGGGCAGGACTGTTCACCCTCCAGACATGCGTGGTATTTCCTTGCATAGTACCCAAATTGCTTTCTATGTTCCATAGTTAAATCCAAAACACACAATAGCCCACTCTTAAATCTCATAAAACTAACTAAATTTAATGGAAATACAATTTTCTGTCATACACACACTCAGTGGTACACCTATTTTCTGCAAAGTATTCTGTGATAGATTCTAAATATTTTTTCATATTGTGAATATTTAAACAGTGAAAAGAGGGGCACATACGTGTTATTGACATGGTCTTATTCCATATAGTACAGTTCCTTCCACTTGAGATTCACCTGTATATACCTCTCAACTCTGCTAAATAAACTCAAATGTACATAAAAATTACATCTGGAAATAAATTTTTTACCTTTCCCCTGCAGACATACACCTATTTTTAAAACAACTTTAATTTTAATTATATGCCCAAGCCACTCTATCACACATCAACACATTTCATTTGTTAGAATTACTCAAGGTCCAAACAGCCATCACACAGCCATCCTTCACTCAAAGAATGCATTCTGAACAGTAATCCAGGCAATGCTTTGCACCCTCTAGACACTCTTGACATAGCCTGGCTTAGTTTCTTCTTTCTTGTTCACACAACCCACCCTTAAACCACGAAAAAATAGTTAAAACTCTGTACAATATGTAAAACAATGTAAAATATACTTTAACACCCTAAAAAATACGTAGAACTAACAAAATTATGAACACTGAATTAAATTGTAAAATGTTTAACTATTTGAGGTAAAAGTTTATTACAATTCATAAAGTTACTGAAAGATTAAATCATTTGCAAAATATATGTAATATTTATTAATTTGGAAAATATTTTACAAAAAACTAAGTATGAATCCTAAAAGTTGTAGAAATTCAGAAAAATGAAGTTTAGTAATGAAGATAACTATTTTATTAATATACTGATAGAAATTTTTTAAAAGTCACAGAATTTCTGAAAAAGAATTAAGTTTAGTAATGAAGCAAAACTATTCTCTTAAAATATCGATAGAAAATTTTAAAAAAGTCGTACAAATTTGGAAAAAGAATTTAAAGTACTCCCAATAAAAACTGTAGACTTTTTTAAAAATAATTGTGCAATTATTAAACCAATTTGATAAACAAAAGTAATTTAACATGTAAGCACGATATTAAAAAGCCCTAAATGTTATCACTATTTTCTAACCTAAGTGCAGTAGCAAATCTTGCAAGATGTGCAGATGCCAGCCTGCCCAGAACGAAATTGTTGAGAGCCTGAGCAAGGCTATGCATTGGCCGCAGGTGGCTGCCTGCCTACTAGGCTGGGGCAGGCAAGAAATGATGGCTGTCCACCCATGCTGAAGCGGTAATTGGCCGACCCCGTCCCGGCAGCCCTCCAGGGGTTGCAGCTGGCGGTTGTCAGTCGGCCAAAGCGCAGGAGCAGAGAGGAGCTCCGTCCTACATGGTGACTGGATACAGAATGGTGCTCGCTGCTCCTGTGTGTGTATATATAAGCAGACCCCTCCCTCCCCGGAGAACCTATACGAACAAGGCAGTTGGTCGGATTTGATAATAAAACGTAATTTTACTAAAGTAAATATGATTTTCTTAATGGATTTAATTATTTCAACACAAAATTAAAAGATTTTTTAACGAATTAATGCATATTTTGGATTTTATTGTTTACCATTGTTCATATTTTAATGTGAAATATGCATATTTCTTTGGTGTTAGCAATTACATTGACATTTATTTGCCAATTTCATACATATTTTATTATGCAGTATGATTCTGGAATGAATAGTGTTTGTAATACAGCGCATGTGGTTTTTTCAAATACCTATTAATTGTAATTATGTAACAATCATTGTGGGTGTTAGTGTTATATTTATTCTAATAATTTTGTGTAAGGAATCTGAATTATATTGTCCGGTAAATGAACCCATGCCTTGCCTGGGAAATGAACCCAGCTTGCATTAACCATGTGTTGCCCGGGAATCGAACCCATTTTATATTATCCATGCCTTACTCGGGATTCAAACTTGGAACCCACACTATAGCTTATCTGACTTCGCCATGGGGGTTGGCAATGTAACCCAAACTATTTTTGTGTACTTGTGTCGAATAATTATTTATTAAAAATATATTATATGCGTAGAAGAGCTGTTTGTAACGGAGTTGGGTTGGGGAAGGATGGGAATGTGACTCGCTAGTGTCCTTGAAAAGGTATTTCACGCTCTCGGCAGGCCGGGAAGACAGAGGAGGGTTGGGAAACAGAGAAGAAATTTACGAGCTTGGCCAGAAATTTTGGTGGAGAATGCTTTCAGCGGGCACAAAATCTACGAACTCTGCTCTCGGACTGAAATGGTATGGCAGAGATTCTTTGAAATATTATTATTTTTTGATACAGTATTTTAATATAAAGATTTTTGAAAGCTGTCTGTAGTGCTTTTCTCTAGTTATTTTTAATATTGTGCAGTCTGTTGAGCATTTTGGTAGTATGTTGCTCGTTCCTATTTTAGTAACCTTATCTCACATTTGAGAGAGAGAGGGGGGTGGGGTTCTCTGGTTAATGTTGATTGTAAAGTATTAGCATGCTCTGTCCCCAAGCATGTTTTGTAATAAAGTTTTTTGCACCCAGGTTTCACTCTGAAGCCTTAAATTGAAAATGCCAAAAATTGTTTTAAGTTGTGTTGTTAGAGTTTTATGTAGAAGCCCGGTTCATATTTGTCTGTAGAATTGATATACAGCATTTCAGCATTCTTCTTTAAGGATAGCATGACATTTCAAAACTTCTATTTCTTCAGGCACGAGTTCGCCTTAGTATTTTTTTCCTTGAAATTGCGATGGACTATATATTTTCTCAAGATGCAAGTTTGTGTTTTTTCTAATTAAGATCTATCTGTTCACGTATTTCTGTCATAGTATATATTGTTTTAATAGTGACTAAACTTCACAAGAACCATGCACTATTTTTTCTCTCTGTATATTAAACAGAATAATTTTTTTTAGGAAACCTAAATATTCACCACACTCTATTAACCGGAGTAATTTTTTTTCTTAGAGAAACCAAATAATTTTTGTAAAGGCAAAATATACACAAATGTGTTGATTTTAACACACACATTTATTCGATAATTTGTACAAAATTTGTAATTTTCTTTAAACAGTTTGTTTCAAAATACCCAACACATTTAAACTTATTTTGTTGGAAATCCCAGCGAGCAACAATTTCAATAGTACGCCTAATATTTCACAAAATATAGGTAAACAGTCATTTAAACACAGATTCTTTTAAAAAAAATACATGACACATTTAAGAAGTATAGGCTGTTAAAAATATATAATCATAATTTTTTTTAAGGAACATAGTCGGCATAACTTACACAAGGTGATCCACAAATATTTTAAAGGTGATACAATAATATTTTAACATAAGTAAGTATAGCATGACCCACAAATATTTTAACACAGGTAAGTATAGGGTGATCCACAAATATTTTAACACAACATGAACCAAAAATATAGGTTCCAAATACTCTTCTTCAAGTCTACTTTCTAGTAGAGAATGTTTCTTATGCCCTGGTTTTATTCTGCCTGTTTGAATAGACACTTCTTTACATTCATGGGAGTGTAACACAATGCTCTCAACCAAGTCTGGGTATGTCTCAACGTAGTGAGAATGAACATCTTCAATATTACATGGAAGAGGTGTGGTTGCAGTCTTATAAAAAATAGGACATTAGATCGCATCACTGCACTGAATTAATTTGTGGCATTTTTCATCTCGCAGCAGGAAATACATAACCTTAAAATGAAATGTCTTGTAACTGGACTCTGTTCAGAAACATCATAACATATATGATATATTAGACTTGCCTGGTTTCACTGTAACATAGGGATTTCTCAGGTGAAAAAACATCATGTTATGCATTTGCTATCCAACACCCAACTAAGATAAATAAACCAGAAGCATTGTATGTATATTGTTGACATTCATTCTCTCTAAATATGCAAGTCAAAATTTGTTCGTAGACAAAATTTTATTTTTGCAAATTTTATTGTTTGATTGCCATAACATTTTGATGAATCACACCCAGTATGAGATGCATACCCAAACTTGTTTTTGCTTTAATGATATAAAGTATGAAGATTATTATCACATTCTTCGAAATACTGAAATTGTAAAACAGTGTCTGTATTATAAACATGATGTTTCAAACTTTTTTCCTTCTCACAATATGATGTTACAATGTGTTTACCCTTAAGCTTGTGCTTATTATCTACTCTGTGTGGTCTGTACTGGTTTAAAGGACATTCAGAACTGTTGCGTTTAGTTAAAATGGAATCATAAGTAGTTGGTTGACTACATGCTGTAAACAATTGCTGTAAATACGTATATTTGAAATGAATGTCTTACTCACACATTTACTTTACAACAAAATGTGAATATAATAAGCTGTAAGTTACAGAATACAAACCTTTAGTAAAAAACACATACTTGTATTTCATTGGTAACAGTGGGATCACCATTATTCTGAATTTGTAACATCACACACACACACATATATATATATATGTGTGTATATATATATATATATATATATATATATATATATATATAATTACACGCTGAAGGAAAAACTAACCCACCTTGCTTGAAATATATATATATATATATATATATATATATATATATATATATATATATATATATATATATATATATACCTTCCAAATATCCTGTCGGGGGTTGTTTTTTTGTTGAAATATTGTAACTTTACAACTCCGATACGAACTCCTGGCAGTTTAATGTTCGATAGAAATGCAGTAATATTCGCTCATATATATATATATATATATTCTATGAAACACAAATAGCATCTGTAATAAGGATACGCCCAACCACTAATAGCAGAAATATGTATATTCTGGACAAATGCCATGATTTCAGCCTGAAATGAGCTTTTAAAATGGCAAAAACTGCGACATTTCAATAATTTTTCGAAAAGGTTCGATTTCAAGCAATTTTAATGCAAAACCGTTGCCATTTTGAATTTGTATAGTATATAAGTAGCAATAAATTAGTTTTTCTTTCAGTCTTAAGCCAGCAGTTGTTGAAGTCAGATCGTGTTGGGAGTGTACTGCCGAGTGGGTGTATTAAACAACAAATTTCACTGAGACGTACTACAGATTTCACCAAGACATACTACAGATTTCACCGAGAGGTTTACATCAACAGACTTCTCCAATGCGTTCAGTTTACAAGATTCAAGAGCAGATATTATGCACCATGGACACTGTTGCGAAAATTGCGATGAAGACTGTGTTAGAGTATTTTAACACCATTTTAGCATATGGTCAAACCAAGATGCTTTTAAGCCTAGACGTCGAGACTCTCTTGTTGCTACCTAAAAAATTTCTTCTAAATTTGTGGGATGCGAAATTCAACACGTGTATCCATTCCTCTCTGAGGATTTAAGAGGCGATGAGGACATAGTCTCGTATTTGCCTTGTGATGAAGATTGTCTGTATGGTACACCAGCTTCCTTTAATCAGCCAAACACTGTACATTTGAGGAGAGAATGTGTAATGCTAAGGTTGCAAAACATTATGGAACTCGCTAATCATCCCATTTTACCATGAGGCGATTTCGGTATTGATGAAGTTCATTCAGAAGCAACAACTGAGATTTTGTAAACCAAACTAGACTTTTAAAATTCTATGATTGAAACCTGTAATTTACAACCATGATATGTTTTGCGGAAGGCTTCGAAAATTGCCAAGACAATTCATTTATAATTAAAGAACTCCCAATTTATTATGCAACTGACAATAATTACACAAAAGTGTCGTCTTTCAAAGCTTCAAAACCTTGGTTTATCTTAAATCAGGAATCGAAAATGAGTTTCCGACATCAAACGTACAAAGTACACAGTTTGAAATGGGACACTGGTGATATAGCTTATGATGACCATTTTCACTATGTGAACGAGGTGCTGCTCGAGGACTACACTGTATATGTGCTGTGAACTACACACAAAGAAATAAAAAAAAAAAAAATGAGCAATACAGAAATTGTAAACATCAGAAGTTATCACGACTGTTCAAGCATTAATTCGATAGTAAAATACTGCAACACTAATCATTGTGATAAAAAATGTTCTCTTCGCAATGCAAAAGCGAAACTATAAGAGAATATTTGTACCAACATCTTATGCACGTGTAAATATAATAATTTAGAGAATTGATCTGTAATAGGTCCAGACCTGCGTAAAAACTTTCAATGGAGACATTAAATCCAGGGCAGATGTACTCCAGTATTACTCCAAGTTACAGGCGAGTGTGGTTCACATATCTAAAGAACATATACTCCCAATTCCAGATGTGTAACAGAGATGAACATTGGAACTTTGCACAATTTTTCGAAGGAAATAAATACACAGAACGAGTATTGTGTTATGAGCAAGATGACTGTCCGGTGTTTAACATGCAACTTGATAGCGAATTGCCTTGTTCGTCTTGGGATGTGTTTTAAAAACATAAGTGAAGAAATTACAAAAGAGTCTGGATTTTGACAAATTAAATATAAACTCAGTAGAGAGTTTTATGACAGCCCCATCATGTGGAGTGAAACATGTAATAACAAACAACACAGCACTCAAACCAGGGAAGTAGCAGCATTAAAATATCGCCTTGTGGTATATGAGGCTGCGAGTTGTGGCAGAGCATTGTTTGTGTCTGCAAGTTTGATTTAACTAAGATGACATTAGGAATTTTTTTTAAATAATGTTTAAACCCACTTGGCAGTATACTCCTGGCAAAGTATCAAAATTATGTATTCTTTGAAAAACAATTCTTTCATTATAAAAATATACATAAGAAACAAACTTACAGCAGCACGTCAGATGTTCGACTCAACACTTCAATACGCTTGTGCTACTCCAGGTTAGAGGTGAGTGTGGTTTCGACACAAAGAAGATGGTCCACTAGAAATTCAAATGTACAACGGGGAACAACATTGGTGTTTCTCGTTTATCAGTCCAACAGAAACGTTTAAAGTGTTCGATGTTTATGGGCAAAATGCTTGTGATTTATATAATTTAAGCCCTGAAAGCAAGCTACCGTGCAATGACAGTTAACTAGAATTTGAAGCCTTTTCTAAATTCATAACGAAATGTATGTCCCACAAGAAAATTTAATACTTCATGCAGAAGGGATGTTTCTGTTCTGTGTCTATAGTGTGGACAAAACATTGTGACAACAATGAACATGTTACGCAAATAGGTAATCAAGAATTAAAATCGCCCTGTGGCATGTGGCAATGCAACGTTTTCAAAGCAAGAACACCTAACTGACAGACTATATAAAGGAGAGAGTATATTAAAGAAAGAATTGGAGGAAGAATGTGGCAATGGAGTAATCACATACAAGCTCGCCAGACTTCATCAGGGAACTACAATTCATTGGAAGGAAATATGTGATGGAGACTTCCAGAACTTTATTTTCGAGCAAGGTGGGTTAGTTTTTCCTTCAGCGTGTAATTTTATATATAATATATATATATATATATATATATATATATATATATATATATATATATATATATATATATATATATATATATATATATATATATATATATATATATATATATATATATATATATGTGTGTGTGTGTGTGTGTGTGTGTGTGTGTGTGTGTGTGTGTGTGTGTGTGTGTGATGTTACAAATTCAGAATAATGGCCCCAGTGATCCCACTGTTACCAATGAAATACAAGTATGTGTTTTTTACTAAAGGTTTGTATTCCGTGACTTACAGCTTATTATATTCACATTTTGTTGTAAAGTAAATGTGTGAGTAAGACATTCATTTCAAATATACGTATTTACAGCAATATACCTTCCAAATATATCCTGTCGGGGGTTGTTTTTTTGTTGAAATATATGCATGTTTGTTGGAATATATATGCATGTACATTTAAGAATGTTACCTAGCAAAATATTTTAAAAACAAAAAATTGTTTAAAGACTGGAAAATGGATTTTTCACATATTTAGTTTTGTTTATTGAACAACATAATATTTGCATCATTACTTAGACTTATCTCAAATCGGTTTGTTTAGGGCAGAGTTTCCTGGACTTCATACATTTTTACATAGTTTGCTGGGGACGTGATGTTTTCCTTGCCGGGGTAAATTTTGGATTTGCGGGCTTTCGTCAAGTTTCATGTTCGGGAACCCTGTTTCCCACGGCTAGCAAAGTTACCTGGATGCTAGCTTGCCGCCCTCCACCTGTCTTGGCACAAGTAATGGGGGCGGATTCTTTGTTAGTGTGGGCGTTCCGCTGGGGAGATGGTGTGATGGTGTCCTGCACGGCCTTTGTTGAACGGTTGACACCAAGCATGCAATGTGACTTGATGGGGGCGAGGAGTCTTTGTTGGTGGGGGGAAACCATAACTCTCGGGACAGCGTTTAGCGGACACGTCCACACTGGGAAAAGGGGGTGGGAATATCGGAGGACAGTCTCCGAACGCTCCACCTTCTTGTCCTTCATTGTCTCCACGCTGCCCGGGGCAGAATAATATATCGCTTTTTTGGGCTATGTGGCATGAGAGTTTTGTCCTTGTCGAGTACGCGTTCGAGGAGGTGGTGTGAACTGCGAAATGGGTGGTCTTGCATATCATGAGAGCTTGCGCCGATTTTCTTTGACAGTGTCGTGCATGCGGAAGAGGAGATGAGGCCGGCTGAGAAGTTTTTTGGTTTCCCAGAGACAGGTGTCGGTCTGCATGGCTGGGTAATTGAAAGGCATTGAATGTTTCCTAGTCAATACACTTCTCAAATTGTTTATTAAAGTCTCGTGCGTTCAGATAATTATCATGTTTTTAATTAATTATGCGATTGTTGAGAGTTGCACAGCTATTGTAAAACGATTTGAGGAATTGCTGCGATTTTAACATGCTGTTAAATTAATTTCTTAGCATATTCATTCAGTTTTGTAAGGCTTTGCTTGATGCATGTTTAGAGAGCCGATGAGGGTGACGCACGTCTGAGAGGTGATTTTTGTCAGGGGAATTTTTTATGACACCTGGAGATTTGGGCTGCGTGAATCAGTGTGGGAGGCTACTAAATTAGGGGGAGATTTTTAGATTGTCTGGGCTTTTAGTTGTAATTTTGATTGTAAATCGTGTTTTTTTTGTTTTTATTGATTTGTGAAGTGTGATGTCCTGGCTTCATGGGCGATAAGTGAGTTGTAATTTTATATTAGCTGGGTGGTTGTTTAATTGAAGTAAATTTTGTGTTCCACTCGGTAATCGCATGGATACATGTCTGTAGATTCAATGTTACGTAATTAAAGTTGAGATCGGTTTCTTTGCTAAGGAAAACAGTTTCATCGCATGATTAAAGTAGGTTTGACGGATTTGTTTCAAGTCTTTTGGTTAATGATTTGTACTTACTTCAATTGCTTCGCCAAAATAGTTCGCTACTTTTATGCTATTCGAGGAGTGATTAAAGTTATTCGTTCGGTAGCCTATTTCAATGTCTACTTCGCCGAAAACATTATTGAGATACTCAGTATGCCTCCTGACATTCGACCTGGCCATGTAGCCCGCTCCACATGTCACAAACAAAAAAAATCTAAAATGTACCTTATACCACTCACACCAACATTAACTCCTATATTAACATTTACAACCCAACCCTCTGGTCAGTCGGCCCCAGGACTTCACAGAGTCCACACCGATCCTGTTGCGCAAATATCACTCTTATGAAAACAATAAAATAATAAACATCCTTTGGTATCAAATACATTTTTAATATAATCTTTTTTTGATATCAAAACATTATTTAACTAATTGATCAATTTAATTAATCGGTTAATTAACCATTCAATGAATCAAACCATTATTTAATCTAATTATCATATCACGATTTGACACTTAGTCCACTCTTGCACCAAATGCGACTTAGGCCACTATTGCTCTTGGTGGGTCAGAAGTGGGTCGCTCGCTTTACTCAGGTCCGCGGGAATATCGGTTTTCAGAAATTGAAGACGACACTGTGGACTAAAAAAATACGTCAAGGCTTTCAGAAGTTTCCAATTAAAGGTAAACACTAGGGGGTCGGGGCTGCGGAAACCGCGGGCTGAGCCACCATAGATTATGCAGATAACCGCACGAATTAGTATTTATGGTGCAATGTCGTCTGGGAACTTCGGCACGTGCTCGCTCGCACATCCCGACATGGAGTTGCAATTATGATGAAAGTACGATTTATGACTAAATACTTAAAACTTCAGACTTATAAATTAAGACTTAAGAATTAACACTTAAGGCGTAAGGCCTACGAAAGGCCTAACTGCTCATGGGGAGAGGGGGCACGGAAAAGCAACCCTCCCCCAAATGTGAAGAAAATCGATCGAAAAACATACCCCCTTTTATCCCTCTAACTCCTCCCAAGGAGTAGGGGGTTGTTTCAAAGAGGAAGGAGGGCGGATCAGGTAGGGCGGGTTCGGCTTCCCCTCCCCCCCCCCCTTTTTCGTTTGCCCACAGCGGCCCTCCAAAAACAGCGTTTTTAAAACTTCCGCTCTTGATTAATTAGTATGAATCTCCATTTATTTAAAATTTGTTTTTTAATGTCCCCACTTTTAAGCCTGTTGTCTGAGGCTGAGGGGACTATATGTTTCAAGTGTATGTGTTGATTAAAATGACACTGTGCAATTGTTAAAAACTTGTAATTTGCTGCCACCATTACGGTAGACGTGCCTATCAGTATTTTAAGTTACGATTGGTATGCCATTGGCGGTTTTTAGGAAAGAAAGGCTTAAGAGATCACTTCCCTGCCTGCGTGTGTCCCTGAATCTATTGAACGCGTGAACTGGATTTCACTAAACTCCGCAGACATTAGTACAGAGTAAGGCCACCTGACTTGTATAGTTTTCTACCATGCCGAGCGCTTTCTTTCATAACTGCGGCCATTGTAAAATTTAATATGCTATTTCATATCTTGGGGAGCCATTCAACCGATTTAAGCCTAATTTTGTTTTTTGAACATACATAATGTAAGCATCGCATTTATATATGTACATTGTTTTTGGTTAGCCATTTTGGAAGCTAGCACCACATGAAAAAAATTAAACATTTTTGTTATATTTTGATAACAACTCGACCAATTCTCGCCAAATTTGGCACGTAAGTAATTCTGTGGTAGGCCATCTAAACGTGTAAAATTTCAATAGATTAAGCAGGTTAAATAAGCACGCCATTTTACATTTTGTAGCTTAAACGAATATGGTGGTAATAATGGTGATTTAGTTGAGTTGGGATATTTGGACAGCTTTTAACGAGGTCTTGGGAGCCGATGGCTGTGAAATGAAGTGAGAATGGAGCAGATCCTGAATGAAAGGGCGGGGGAAAAGGGAGATTCCCGAGAAAACCTGCTTACCAACGGCATCGTCCTGCACGATTCCCATTTGCAAAAACCCGGGAGTGACCCGACCGGGGATTGAACCCGGTTCGCCGTGGTGGGAAGTGAGCAGTCTAACCGCTTGGTCACCGCTGCCCCGGAGATTTAGTTATTTGGTACATTATCTACTGTTAAGTAGATTTAGTTTCATAATTAAAACAAAATACTAGATTACAAATAGGTAATCATTTTAGTGAGTAAACTAGATCGCATCACGTGATCTGTAAGTAAATCGAAAATATCGTTTGACGTCCTGAAACATACGAACAAGGAAAAGGGGCACGAAGAAAGGACGCCATATTTCTGTGCTTGGTATAGTTTATTGGATTTTTCAAGCATTCTTAGATTGAAATAAAATTGTGGATACTAAGTTGTCTTTAAACGTAGTAAATGCAATTGTTCAAATAAAATATGGCAAATTGTATTTAAACAGTTTTTTTTTTTTATGTTCATAAGATATGTTAATTTTGGCTTCACTTCTCCAGAGTCACTCAAGACGGCCACCAGTGGTTGTAAAACTTTTTTTGTAAGTATAGTAGGTATATCGCGGTTGAACTTACGAAACCAACGTAAAACAAGACGTTACTGATCTAACGAGCCTATTTCCCTCTAATGGGCACCAATCCTATTTAATGAATTTCTTAAAAGCTTAGAAGTTAGGCAGGCCTTGACGTCTTGTTGACAGCAATGTCATTAGAGACGAAACTATAAACATGCAGAACAGTAGAGAGACATTTAGAAAAAAATATACACATGTGTTTTACCCGGGGCTCGAACCCAGAAAACCGCATAACATAAGATAGCGCGCAATCAAATTACGCAGGTAGGATTCGGAGCATCAACTTCAGATGAAATCAGTGTAATTATTTGAATGATAGGGTTCACTAACCTGAAATATTTCCAGAGCAGTCATTTTAAAAATAAATGCCTGAGCGGCTTAAGTGACGTAAGTTTACACTATCTAACATAGCGTTACTTGTGTGATGCATTTGGTGAAAATTGGTCTCCAAGATATGTCGTGGCGGATCCAAAAGCGACCTGAGGGACAAGGGGGCTTGAACCCCTCTCTTGAAGCTTGATTTTACACTTGATAAAATATTGATATTGATATAAGTGCATTGTTAATAGCACACTATTACAGGATTAATATTTTAATTAAAAAGTATTTGTATTGTACATTCGCTGGTGACTCGAACTTAAAAAGTGTAATGTAAACTTGATGATTACTGGTAAGCACGTGGTTTGATCGTAATGAACAGGGCCTTAGTGAGTCTCTAGATCCGCCAGTCGAGATAAGCTATAAAAAACTTTATTTTCTTATTTGATGTTATCTTACAAAAATGCCTAAAAAGAGGTTGTGTACACGATGTTTATAATGCATACAGTCAGCATAAAAAAGTGTGATTAAATTTGGTTTAATTGTTTGATATGTATGGAAAACTTATTTAGATATTTATATGACCACCATTTTGAAAATGTCTGACCCCTAATAAAATCATGCTAAGTTAACTTTGCCATCTGTAGTACTAATTGTGTGCTAATGGTGTGCAAGATTTGGTAGAAATTAGCTAAATTATTCCGGAAATATGGTTAAATGTTTGCTTTTCTTACCTGGCACTATTTTGCAAAAAGGCCGCCAAAGAGGATCTCTGTGCGCATAAATGATGCCTCTGATGAATACTGTTAGCGTACGAAATATGGCTAAATTTCGTTGAATTAATTACTAGTTATAACATACCAACCTAAATTATTCACTTTAACACCATTAAAGAAAGTCCTGCAGCACCTAAAACATGTTAGTTTACATAATCTACTGTAGTACTACTTGCGTCTAAAATTAGATGGTAATCGGTTGTTTGGTCCTTGAAGTGTGGCACAAAACCTCCACGTTTTCACATGAAGATCTTCATAAATGGATGACAAAAAGGTTATGTGTTTGCATATTCCATGACTGTTATAGATAGTGCCAGTATACAAAGTTGAGCTAAAATCGGTTACATAGTTTCGTAGATATAGCACTCTACGCTGAAATTTTTCTATAGCATCCATTCGAGAAATTGTCACTTGCAAACTTGAAACATAGAAATTAATATGGCCTACCACAGAACAACTTCACCAAATTAGGAAAGAATCAGTTGACTGTTTCCCGAAATATGACATAAAATCTTTTATGTGATGCATTCTCAGAAAAGGTACCTTAGGGTGAAACTCATTTTCAAGTTTTGGGCTGTTTTTGTAGACAATTCTACGAGAAATTCAATTAAACAAGTTGCGCCTTTGTAGCGTTTGTACACTCAGCATGTTCCGTTCATTTATTAAGAATATTTCAACTTTGTTTACTGTTGCTAACTGTTATATATACTGTAAAATATTAGTGCTAGGGCTTAAAATTTCCAAATATAACAACACTAAATTCTTTTGGATATTACTGAAAGTATATTTATTTTCAAACAAACTTTATGTATATATGCCAAACAATGTTGTGTGGTATTCCCGATTTCTGACTGACAGCCGACAGCCTCCCTACCTGTTCGTAAATTACTAAATAACGCAATGATCGACTCGAGTATGGCTTGTGTCGCGAACCAGAGTCTGAATCTAGGAAACAGACGACGGTAGGGATTTTCCGAGGAAATGAGAGGAACGTTTCGCTTTGTAGCAAGGACTCTCACCAGCCAGTGTCACTCTTCAACTAATGGTTTCTGTAATATCACGTGTTACACAAACATAGTTCTCGTGTGATGTTGGGCTCATAGCGGTGTTCATTGCAAAACGATCGTGGCACAACTCCACATTACTTTTTCAAGTTAAGTTTATGTTAGATGTGATAGTTGTCCATTTTATTCCGCAACTGTTGAAACAGTGTCACTCTTCAACTAATGGTTTCTGTAATATCACGTGTTACACAAACATAGCTCTCGTGTGATGTCGGGCTCATAGCGGTGTTCATTGCAAAACGATCGTGGCACAACTCCACATTACTTTTTCAAGTTAAGTTTATGTTAGATGTGATAGTTGTCCATTTTATTCCGCAACTGTTGAAACAGTGTCACTCTTCAACTAATGGTTTCTGTAATATCACGTGTTACACAAACATAGCTCTCGTGTGATGTCGGGCTCATAGCGGTGTTCATTGCAAAACGATCGTGGCACAACTCCACATTACTTTTTCAAGTTAAGTTTATGTTAGATGTGATAGTTGTCCATTTTATTCCGCAACTGTTGAAACATTTTCGTCCTTAAAAGTGAGGTTGGCTAGTCATTAAAACAGTTATAGGCTGTTCACGGTAAAATAAGCACTTTTGAAAGCCTTGCTTAAGATTTACTTCTATACACATTGTGTGTTCTTCCGCCTTATGTAAAATTAACATTGCCATGGGCTTCATCACTTTATTCATACGTCGGTCAAGTGAAATTGTGAAATTATTAGAAAAATAAGTATTGTACGCATCTACTAATTTTTACACTTCCATGCATAAAAAAAACAGAAAGCGAGATAAATAATTTCAGTTATCAAAAATGGTTACCTAACATGTTTTATTCGACGTTAATATGTGGAACTACTTTCCCCTCCATCGTTACCCACGTTACTGGACACGTGTCACTCATTGCGCCCGTTTAAATATATGCTGGTAGGGGCAGTGACTTTTTGCTAAGGTTGATTTCAAAAGTGCTGACTATCGTAAACAGACTTTAATAGAAATCTAGACGAATACTATACAGTTTGTGATGACTATCTTTGTGGTGTGGGACTCGAACCCGCACCATGATGTCCGAGCGTTGTCCTGGCGCACTTTTAATGAGGGGAGCTAGGGAGTAGGGAGGGTGGCAGAAGGCCAGCCTCAAGGAATAAAAGGCTGCTGGTGCATGACGACTTAAGGGCATCACTGCATAGCGAGCCGAGATACTGACGTCTTGGAGAGACGTGACACAACACGAGGCGGAGCAGCTCCGGCCGGTGTCACTAATTACCAGTGGTAAGGAGATATTTGGTTCTGAGTGTAAATCCGGAAACGATCCTACGCGCTGCTGTTCCACAGGGGTCATTTTTAAGCTGGCGGTAAATTGAGATATCCAATATATTTGTGCGCAATTTCGTATTTGTCTTGAATTGTAATGTATAGGCCTACTTACCCGGGCCAAAATATTAACTATATATTGTGACTGTTACTCATGCCTTTCAGTTCTGTTTGCAAGAGTAAACGGTGAAATTACAATTGTGTTTGACACACAGTTTTCGTAAACACGCATATTTTTGTGAGAAAAAGAATTATGAATTTAAGAGTGAAACAAATACAGCTGTCATCAAATTAAATATTTCGATTATCTGGTCGCATTTAATTAAAATAACTGTTTAATATTTTTAATGAGATTTAATATATATATTTTTTTTTAATTGCAATTATACCCTTCGTTTACACGAAAAAAAGAAAAAAATCCTGTACATACGCGACATCAGGGCTGCCTGGTGGCGAAAATGTTTAGTGGTCAAACTATTAGCATTCAACTTCTCAATGTGAGTGAAATTAACAAATTCCTCTCTACACTGAGCGATTATTCGTGAACCAGATGCTAGTAGAAATACTGTGGTTGTATGAACGCGTGGCGCAGACAGCGTGCAGCCAACCAGGGCGTATTGATCTCGTAAAGGAACAAGGAACCAAGCAACCCCTTCGCCCCCCCCCCCCCCCGCGGATTGTTTCAACCTCTCTTGGTCCTACGTAATACCCGTCAACAATCCCTCTCCTCCCCACCTGCCTTTTTCATAGTTCCGGCTGGTGCATCTTGTTTATCGCATTGTTGCCTCGCACTGCTTCGCCCGCGCCGATCTTGGCGAATGGCCGTCGGGGGGGGGGGGGGGGGGGGGTGGGGGGGGGGGGGGTTGCTGCTCGGTCAAACACAGTTACGGCTGTTCAAGCGACTAAAATTGTTTTCTGCATCTTATTTGAGATATTTTATGGTTTTGTGATACAATATCAATAATTGTTTGATAAAAATGCCAAATCAGTTTTAAAATACCTCTCGCATACTTTTCCAGTAGAATTATCAGCTTTTTAACCTTAAAATTTTTGCCGAACAAATTTCAAACAGTTATACAAGCACAATGTTTGATCTTAGCTAAAGTGTTTTTTGAATATTCGGGAACGCTGTGAAGAAATTTATTTGAAGTGCTGCATTTTGTTCGCCTGCGATAACTTCTGGCTATTTTGGATTTCAATTTTATTGTAAAACATAAAATAAAGTTATGGCTGAACCACTGGAAGAAATTCAAATTCCATAAAGTTTCTTTACTTTCTTCTAGTGACATTAACAATCAATTTGAATTGTCGCCAAACATAATAATTATGCAAAATTAAAAAAAAATATATACCAATAGGTCTACATGTAAAGTTCTGTATTTTCCGTCTTAAAATTTTGTAAATTAAATTTTCCACGTTTTTTGATACTTTTATAGATGCACTATTTGATGTAATAAAACAGGATTTTTGAAAATATCCTAAAAATATTGAAAATTATTTTTGGCATTTGAAATAAAGCGTAGAAAATCTTTGCCTTCGCATCATAATCTCGGATTCATAGTAATTACAGTTAATTTACTAGTATAGAACATTCACATTTTACGACTTGTTTAATATTTTTGTGCGTAATTTTTAATTGTGTGTTATCTGCTAGTTGGAAAAGTCAGTAACATCAATAAGTTTATACTTTTTGCATGCAGTAAATAACACACAGCGAACATTAGAAACAAGCCTATTAAAAAAACAGTAGATTATAAATTTTCTGTAATCAGATATTTTCAACAATACCTGTGAAACAGTAATTATGACATGAAAACAAAGTTTTTCTCCATAATAGGTGAAGTGGAGCGTTAAAGCGCGCGCGGGGTCCCGACTGCATTCGAGTAGCTTTCGTCCTTAGCTAGTTCGCCGATGACATGAGCTAAGGTTTATTCTACTCAGGGCGGGAAGCTCAATGTTAATAGTTCCGCAGCTAGAAATCTTTACCGCCAGGAAGTACTGCACTGTTAAAAAAAAAAATCCTTAATTTTACGGAAAAGTGTTGATAAAAATTTATCCAGAAGTGTCCGTAAACTCTCCGTAAAATTACGAACACGTTGATTTTCAGAAACGGACTTTCCGTAAATTTCCAAGTTAGTTCTTGTACTTTCCGTTTAAAATAAAAATAGATAACGAAAATGTCTTTAATTTTCGTTATGTGGGTGTTCTACCGTGTATAAAACATCATTATATTAAAAAAGTTAAAATATTTTGTACTTAAGCGACGTTTGAACCCGAGTCAAAAAATTGCTAGTCCACGACTCTAACCATTCACCTACAACTCTCACTTGAAAATTGTGGTATAACTTTTTATATATTTATTCAAAAGACATAAGAAAAAATTCAGTTTCTCTTAAATTAAGTGTATTTTTAGTGTTGCCAAATGTTACAGACGACTGATGCTATTTTTTAATGTTTGAAAGAATAGGTCATAATCGCATGGATATAACCATAACTGCCGCAGAAACGATAATTTTCTTGTTACAGTGGCGAAGACGCTTTTTGTGGAATCGGCACTGTTCGTCCCCGTAACTCGAAGCCAAAGGGAATACGGAGACTTTCCGTATTTTGTATTTACGGACTTAACGCCGTTTTTCGTCATTACGGATTGCCTTTCCGTATATACACTGTACATATCGTAAAACATTCCGTAAATATACGGGAATTTTTAACAGTGTGGTGTTACACGTAGTAGGACCGGATTTTCTTCATTGTAAGCTTTTATGTGACTTGACTTGTTTGTATGTATGTACGGTGTCTGTCTGGATTTGTGTGTACGGTGTCTGCCCGACTCTTGCAATTTGCCTTGTCTAACAAGGCCCTTTGTGGAAAGAGGCGTTTTAGGTTAGCCGACCCCCCTACCCCTCAATTTTGGTGGTGATTGTGCCCGAAATTAAGGTTCGTGTATACGCAAATAATCGCAATTAGTCGCAAGTGGTCGCACATAGGCACATGTAGTCGCAAGTTTTTTTTTTTCCGCTAGATGAATTTCTTTTCAGTAATTTGATATTTTAGTTGTAAAATTTTATAATAACTTATTTCCTATTATCATAAATATAGTACCCCACTACACAAAACTTCTGCAGCTCTGTATATGCAGCAGTGAATGTGCCACTAGTATAAGAAAAGTAATAAATGTATTAAGTATTATAATACAGAAAATCCAACTCTCGGTTTTAGTAATACACTTAACAAAATCGAAACATAAAATAAGACGAGTTTCTTTTCGATGGATATATTACTTGAAGTATTTACACTGAACAAAATTATGAAATATTTAAAACCAGACACAAATGAAATGGCATCATTCGCACAGGAGTTTTGCAAGATTCCTAGATAACGGTTCAAATAGTCACAAGAAAAATTACTTTCCAAGACAGAGATTACTTTTTAATAATTAATTCTAACATTCTTGTTTTTTACAATTATTTCGAAACGCCGAAACACACAACTATACAAACAAACGTTGCATTGTCAACACCAACAGTACGATGTTTTTTATTTAAATTAAACTTATACGTTTATGTAGCTACTATAGTAATTTCGTAGTCATCATGAATTAAGATTACTTAGTGAAATGTAGTGGCCGCGGTGGCAGAGCTGTTAGACTGCTTCCCTCCCCCCCCCCTCTCTACGCGGACCGAGTTCAAGCCCCGGTCGGGTCACCCCTGGTTTTCTCAAGTGGGAACCGTTCCGGACGATGCGGCTAGTTGGCAGGTTTTCCCGGGGATCTCCCATTTCTTCCCTTCTTGCATTCAGGCGCTGCTATTTTCTCATTTCATTTCACTCTCATCGGCTCTCAAGACCTCGATGTTAAGAGCCGCCCAAATCTCTCAACTCAATAACTTAGTGAAGTACTGTGTTGGCAGTAGAGTTCTTGTAAAATGTTTTATCAGATTTATTTCTTGTTGGCTATTTGTAAAATAAATAGCACTAAAGCGATAGTTTAATTTGCAAATATTGAACACAACAAAAGTAGGGTAGTGTTAAGTAGTTATTTTTTTACACATGATCACAGTGAAATAGTACCAGTGCTCATACAGCATACAAAAATAACATCATGACGATTTACACAATTATAGCCAAACAAAAAAGTTGTTTACCAAATACTATGAAGATCATAGCACGGCCTCGATATTTTGCAGATTTCCAAAATACGTTATTTTTTAAAACTGTAAATAGTACATCTAGAACCTTTTATTATTGTAACAGCTAAAGCATTTGCGATAGCTTTTATGCAAAATATAAGAATGCATATTGGGAGTGACTAAGTAGTTAAAAAGTTACCAGATTTTCAAAACTTTGGCCACATAACACTTAAGTATACAAAGGTGAAATAGCCGCTTATTCTGCGAACTCCAGGCACAGCACGCACTCTACCAAAATGGCAGCGCTGACCAGCAACGAGTTGGAACAGAGTTCCGTAATCAGCGCCTGGTAACTTACCTGCCAACCGGCAGCCAATCAGACACGAGGCCCGTTTCCAGTGTGTCTCACAACTAATCAACGAATGGGTATGCCAATATCAAAGAAACCGCCATGTCATTTCGTCTTGTGTATTTTTCTACTCTGTGCTTAGTTGTGTTTGAATTGTTCAACTCGTATCTAAGTAATTTGTAATTCAGTAGCTTTCTGTTGAGATTCTCTCAGTAGTAATTTCTTTAGCGATTCTAAAACCGCGTTAAATGCCAATAAAAAAAATTTAAAGGTATTTAAGGAACTGTAGTGCTTAGAAATAAACGTAACTTATTTACATAATTCGTGAAATACTATATATATATATATATATATATATATATATATATATATATATATATATATATATATATATATATATATATATATATATATATATATATATGTTACTATATACTAATATGCTTTAAGAATATTATTATTTAACGTACGTAAACATTTAGTTGAATAAAATTGCCGATTCGAACGACGCCTTATTGTGAAGTTCTTGATGAAGATAAATATTTGATAAAGCATAATAATCATTCATCTTTAACATTTGCGTGATCGTTGTGTTAAATACTAAGAAAGAAAGAATCTTAACTTTTACAAAATGACACAACTCTCTTTACTTCCCGTGTCCATTTTAGCGTTTCTAAAGGACTAGTTATGAAGTGTGGTTCACAGGCAAGAAAAAATAAACATGACGTAGACAGAGCAGATGGCAGCATAGGTAACGGTACTAATTCTAGGAACGTGGGCCGACGTCGAGTGAGCACCGCTTTACCTTGTAAAAATGTAACTTAAGTTACCCAAAAATAGGTAACGGTACTAATTCTAGGAACGTGGGCCGACGTCTAGTGAGCACCGCTTTACCTTGTAAAAATGTAACTTAAGTTACCCAAAAATAGGTAACGGTACTAATTCTAGGAACGTGGGCCGACGTCGAGTGAGCACCGCTTTACCTTTGTAAAAATGTAACTTAAGTTACCCAAAAATAGGTAACGGTACTAATTCTAGGAACGTGGGCCGACGTCGAGTGAGCACCGCTTTACCTTTGTAAAAATGTAACTTAAGTTACCCAAAAAAGTTACTTTAAAGTAACTCGTTATAGTAACTCGTCATTTTCGTTTAGTTACTACCCAACACTGGACTCATGACTGAGAATCTTGACCATTATCCATACCTCGTCGATTAAGATTTACTCTGCTCGGGTTGGAAAGCTCAATGCCTTTAGTTTGGAAAGTAAAATTGTTCGCTGTCCAGGTAGCAGGGGTGTGGCACGTGTACCGGATTTCTCCCGTCTTGCATGTAAGTAAATGGGATGATTACTTTATTAAAATATCACAACTGAATTGAGAAATATAATGGTGAAATTGTTAAAAATATCATTTTAGGGCTTTCCTTCGCTTTATACTTAAGCGAAAGGCGAAAAGTACAAAATTCCTTTTGAACAGTTTTATTTTTTTTTTCGCACTTAAAATTTTCACGTACTTCCATTTAATTAAGTTTGTTTATGAGCGCCCAGTGTCAATTATATTTGTATTTTTACTGTTTGCTCTTGTGAAAACCATTGCAGAACGTGATTAATAGTTACGAAATAAAACTAATAGTAAAAAATTTTGGCTGGAACAAATGTATCATACTTTGAGCTATACACTAACTTTCTCACAAAAATGTAGTTCATAATTCGTTGCCAACCTTGCCAGTCAGCCTTTACATTAACGTATGCGCAGCTAGTATAAGATGTTGATTTGACCGGTGTTTAAATAACGGCTAATCAGCGATAAAATTTACTAGCGAATTTGCCTGAGGCAAATTACTCGTCTCCCCTTGCGGAATCTGTGCCGGCCAGCTACTTCGATCGCATTACGGATGTGGAGCATGCAGCATTAACCCCACCCCTCACAACTCCCCGCAATTTGTAGCTGTTTCACGAATAATGAATGCTTATGAAACTGTATTAGTAAACAAGTCTGAAATATTGCTTTATATTTCGTATAAATATGTAATATAATGGGTAGGGTGCTGTGAAGAACACACACAAATAATGTGAAGGTATTGCTGTGTATGGTGTAGAATTTGCATTTAATTTTCGCTCCACATACGGGTGTCAACATAAAATATAATCATATTATATTCAAATAGATATATGCTGTGTATGGTGTAGAATTAGTATACGCAACAATGGGACAACACATATAACACTTGAGTGACCAGACTGCACAGCTGACTTGCAATAAATCAGTGGGAAAGGATGGGAAAGGATGTGATCTTACCTAAGCTGCCTCTGTATAATTTCCCGGTGTATTCCTGGGCCGGTAGAGGAACAAGTTTATTACCATTAACACCCTCTAGAAACTAGCATTTGGCACGTACACCATTTGTACGTACGTCAAAATAAGGCACACAATTGAAAACTCTAGTAAACACATATGTAAGATCCTGGGTAAGAAATAGGTTAACTTGACACTACGGTAGAGAAAACAAAACAGATACGCCCTTTGAATATATTTCATTTATTTTACTTTTTATTTCCTTTGGTATTGTAATTGTTTAAATCAGAAATAATTAAAATCCCTGATGGTAATATGAGAAAAGCTATAAAAACAACACAGTATCCTAACAACGCTGAACATGGTCATGCCTAGCCTAGTTGAACCCTTTTATGGTTACGTGACATAACTTGCCAGAGTCTTAATATACATGTTTAAAAATCAAATTAATTAAACTATTCTCTGTAGTAAATATTGCTTTATAACAAATTGTGCTCTCACTAAACAGTCTAGCTCTGGTAGAAACTTCTCTTATCACAGGTTTTGCAGTGGGCGTATGTGTACTGGGAATTTATGTACGTACAAAAGTCAAAATGGTATCGCTTGTGTACTGATGCTAACGGACATCGAGCTGAATCAAATAGTAAATAAAATTATGTCCATATGAAAAAGTCAGATTTTTGTGTAGGACTTAGCTTTTAATCACCGAGTGGATTGAAGATAGGATGATCTTGCAGGAAAATGGCGTAGCAGGATTAAGGTGGAGATACGTGAAACTCCGCTTTACACGTACGTAGACGGCGTGTTTAAACTATTTATCTCCTGACCACTAAACCTCGCGAATGGGCGACCATTGACACAAGCTCCATTGCTGGTTACAAATTTACTAAAGTTGGTTCAGGGACACGTATACACGCCCTAAAACTAATTTAAAGTCCTACCTCTCCGTCCACTTCAGACGGGAGGTCCTGCCCTGCGTCTGACGTCGTTGGAGGCTGCTAGTGAAGAGAGCGTTAGTCTCTGCAGGCTGACGCTAGCTTAAGGGGGTCTATATGACCAGCTAATCAACAATCAGGATTTAAACCTGCGGGCCAATGGGGATCGAAACTATTCAAACCACCCACATGAACCACTTCTAACGACCTAAATGAAGAAAAACCAAAGAATACGTGATCTCGGAACTGTATAGGCTCTAATACAATAAAAAGTAGGAACACTTACAAAATTGAAATCACGCCAAAAATAAATATTAATTATATAAATATTAATGCATAATGAAAAATGGACTAGCCTATCAAAATTAGACACAAACAATATTGCAACCATACATCTAAGTATTAAAAATCGTATGTGCTGAGAAAAATAAAATAAATAAAGTTTACGTATGCAGTTGAAACCATATAAGTGACGTGTGAAAATATTACATAAAATCTTGCATGGCAATATGTGTAGCAATAAGAACAGGAAAAATAATATAAGTTAATTGTATGCATAAAAATCCTACTTTTATGGGTGTTACAAGTACTTGCTTGTAATTTTGTATATTTTAACACAAGTACTGTAAAATGTGGTGTCTTTTAACATCTCTGTTGTAGTATTTAATGGGTGACTGTTAAAAGTAATTTAATATTAAATTGTTATTTACACAAGAGAACTTGTGTAATTGCAACATAATTTTCTAACAGTGTCACAATGTATCTTTGAAGTGTCATGGATACGTAGCGTCTAGTTGCAGTTTCGTGGATTCAGTGTTGATATTTATTTACTAGGGGCCCAGCCCGTGACCTCTTTTTTTAGTATTATCATATGCCTAGACCAGTTACGTTGTAACAAATATTTGTTTTCATACAAAGACTGAAAAAAAAAATTGTCAAATAAACTCAACATTGGATACAGTCCTATCAACTAAGTCACTGTGGTACCACTTGGAATAGCTCTATCCACTGAGCCACTGTGGCCCCACTTGAAAATTAACTCAACATTGAAGCGAGACATTTAAAGTAAACAAAAATGATATTCCATTACCTTCATATCTGTATGAATTAATACAAAACTTTCATATATGAAAAAAAATTTAAAAATGAGTTTTTAAGGTAACAGGTAATGATAGCGTAATTTGATCTTGCTGAAATTCGAACCTGGCCTGTATTTGACACTGAGGATTCACTCTGCAAAATTTGAAGAACTTCTTTTGAGTTTCAAGGGACTTACGTATTAAAGACGGACAGACAGAGATCGTCTCATATAGAATGGTGAAACACAAAACTGGCATAGGGTAGCATCTCACAGGACTATTTAAATAAACACGCTAGCAAATGCACTTTGTGCGCACGCAAATATACATTAGACTACGTACACAGAAAGAGAGAGAAGAAAATATTTACGAAACGTGTCGATATAATGGTAGCCAGCTCTATGCTGCCTATTCGGTGTGTATTGTGTTCGTATATATATTTATTGTGCCTTATTTAACTTCGTAAGAGATAGGAATTCATTCAACCACAAACTTTGCAAGAACCATTCATAGAACACATTTTTAGATATCTAAAAGTCGTAGTGGAAAATGTAGCTGGCCTCTGTAAATTTCGGCTTGTTTCTGCCGCTAGCACACTTCATCTCGTTGGTACTTTTGAATTTGAATAAATACGTGTAAGGTTTTCTATTTGAACAATGATGTAAACTGCATTTTTTTCTTCTGGAGTGACGATCCCACCCACGACTTATTAGGTCAAGCCCATATAGAACTTAACGGCTGCAGTGGCGAATAACCCTAGAACAAAAAATTTCGTAGATATTTCGCGTTTTGTTTTGAACATGGTAGACTGTAGTAAGTGCTCCTCAGAGGTCTGCATACTTCACCTGAATAACGCTTGCGAATTAATTGAATGTTAAAGACGTAGGTCTGAACTAATAAAGATGTGTTTGCGTGAGCACAGCCAGCCATTCATGTGTATAGATTCCGTTAGATTGTCTTCTGGTGCATCCTCTTCCGCCGGCTTCTTTTTCTTTACTGGTTTTCGGCATTACTTTACTAGATTATTTAAGAAGGATACCCATTTTGAAAATACTTTAAAATGATTGTGAGTGGTTTTGGCTACCCCATCTTCGTTGCAGTGTCCGTACAGTATTTTGTTTCACATAAATATTTTATTTTAACTCCAATAGCGTTGAGTTACTTCAGCAATATTTCTTACCCAGCGTCTCAAAAATAGAAAGTACTGGACTGGATTGAATTTCATGTTAAGGCAACAATACAATGGACACCACAGAAGGGGTTTTTAGCTCGGATGATGAACTGCATCAAACGCGCGGTGTTATCTAAGCATTTTCAACCCCCCACCCCCCTGCTTTCATTCCCAACGCATGTAATAATTAAAATGATATTGGGACCAATGGCCAGCGTGTTCTGTAAAAAGAACAAACGGGAATGCAAGTAACTTACGCATCATGTAATAAATTATAATAGAAAATCCACAAAGTGCCATTTACAGCAGAATTAAATGAACGGTAAAGTTGTAAAATTTTTATTAACTATTACTGCAGCGTATGTAAAACACAAAGCAGTAAAATTACTTAACCGTAACGCAAGCGACGAAATAGGGGAAATTCGTTTTCTCCAACTGGCCTTCAAGGAAAAGTGGGCCTGTAGACCGGGGAAAAATTTCCATAAATGGATTAGACTACTGTTTGTTGTATATCGGGTGGACTCGACAGATTACAATTCCAGATTACAGTAAGTGTAGCTGTTTTATTTTAAATAAAATATTTATCATACTTTTATACAATTCAGATCGGGGTACATATTTTTCATGTATCGTAATTTGAAAACAACATTTAAGCTATTAGTCAGCTACATTTGCCCCACAACTGCTTAATATGAAGTGAATTAAATCACGTACTGTAAAAAAAATGATGTCATTTAACACCTGTGGCAGCATTCTCTCCACTGATGTTGGTGAAATTTTATACATACAGATATCAATTTTTTTTAATCTACATCCAAGTAAATTTGTCCTATAAGTTAATCAAATAAAATCTACATTGTACAACTAATTTTACATAGAATGGTGTAAAATTACAATACCATGTAGCAAAAAATAAGCTGTAACATTATTGCATCTTTTTCCGCGGCAAGTACACACCACTGCGTGTCTCTTTTCTCACTTACAAAAATGTGAAATCACAGATTCACTGTAATTGCAGTTACTCAATTTCTGTATATTAGTCAGTGTTTTAGTATGCAATTTTACCATTAGCATATGTTTCCTTCCAACAAATGGTTAATTCATATACTTTGTGTATTTTTAAAACTGTCGCGTTATTGTACTTCTTTTGTAACTTGGTTAATTAGCATAGTTATAAACAAGTTATCTTCAAAATATGGATAACAGTTGACTTGTGATATAGAATACGTAGTTATATGCAAAAGCCAGCATATGCCATCAGTGAGAGAAGATCGCAGTACGTTTCAAAGTCAGTGAGACAGGACGTAATCTTTTTCGCTTTTAAATGCGAATTTGAAGGGGGTGGAGGGTTAGGTGAATCCACGTTTTATTAAAGATGAAGCTTCATTAGAAACTTGATTCACGGAGGATGAGGTTACACAAATTATTGGTAGGCGGCTAGTCTATATAGAGTAATAAAGTATTTTATTCAAAGCCTGCAGAATATGTCACCACAGTGAAATTATTGTTTGTACCTTAAGTGATATGAACATTATTCGTGACGTAAGACAAAAATAGAAGTGTATTAAAATTTAAGTGCAAACAAAATGTATAGTGTGTCGTGTACAAAGTCAACGTTCTGAAGATAACTCTGTGGACATAAACACAGCTGCAGTAGCTTCGGTTATTTCAGCAGGTGTGGTGGATGGATATTCGGAACTGGCCCTGATAACACCGTCAATGAATATACCATACCTAACGTCTCCGGCCCAACTTATATTCAGTATAAAGATATAGTGTTCAGTGGGTCTGAATAAACTGCTTTAGAATAAATGGTAAAAATTTCGTAAAAGAAGAAACGATAATTACTCTAGGCGAGATTGATAAACACGGAGTACCTGTTCTAATCGGGGTTATTGATGTTATGTTGGCCAAAACCGTTTTTTTTTTTTGGGGGAGAAACACAGAAATAACAGTCCTCTTTCGGGCTTAGTAAATAATCTTCTTCATGCTGTATTAACGCCGTTTCATGATTACCGTTATAAGCAAAGCATAATATTAAATTGTATCCAATTAATTCGCACAGAGACCACACCATGCAAGTGAGCTCGTGTTTTTAACTAGCCACTGCAAATTTGAAAACAAATATTTGTACATGTTGGTGACTTGAAAGGCGTTTTTATTTAATTATAGCATTTTTGGTCATTATAGCGATACAGTGCAAGGCTATATTTCACAATACTGTCATGGTTGGTAGCGTTTTCGCGATTTGTTACTTGTAGTCACCGAAACATGCTTGCGAGCTATACGTAAATTTAAAATGAAGAACTGCAAGTTGAACAGAGTATATGCACACAATTTAACTAAACGAACTATAAACACTAGGGTGCCTCATAGAAACCTTGTTATTCGAGAATGTAACGATATGAAAACAAATAGGCCTCCAGAGAACAGACGGAGATAACCGGAAAATGCGCATATTATACAACAGTCTGCTACGACTGCTTACTTCAGTTATATTCCAGGTTCTAACGCAGGGACCTCGATCATGTTACCTGTGTGAACATTTATAGTGTAAAAGACATTCCATTTTATTGTTAACAAAATTTGTCGTGCCATCCCACGATACATTTGCTGTTCGCTCAGATTATTCTGAGACACAGACTGTAGTATCAAGCAATATAAAAGGAATCGTAATTTTTTTTTAGCTGAATGTATCAGTCTAATACGAAATTCTAAATAAAATTCAGCGCCTATATAATTTGTACAATCACTGTACATTAAACTTGGCAGAATGTTTCACAGTGGCCTTAATGTAAAAATATAGTTTTATTATAAAGTTTCTTTTTGTGATTGATATTCTGACTTAATTCGTAAGAATTCAAATAAATAAAGTTTATTATATTTGTATGCTCACAGTTACGTTCAACAGATACACGAGCAGGACATAAGTGTGTGGACGTTTACGCAACCATTAGACTATTTGTGACGCTGTAAGAGTTCTTACAATGGAGTAAGAGCTAGCTCCATTTAATCTTTTTGTTTTACATGTCAACACTTAATTATTTTTCTTATTTTTTTATAGTTCGTTATTTAATGGTTATCTGCACTCTGTTAAGAAATAATGTGCGTGAATTTATGAAAATTGCTGATAGAAATACTTAAGTACTCTCCGTAAAATTATCAGAGAGAGAGAGAGAGAGAGAGAGAGAGAGAGAGAGAGCGAGCTAAAGGGGGAGGGAGGGGGAGGTTTTCCAATTACAGACTTTCGGTAATTTTCATACAATTTTCCGTAAATTCGTGGAACTCTGTAAATTTGCTCCTTTGCAATTCTGTATTTCATTTCTTATAAAGAGGGGTTACGGAAAATGAGTTTTATTTTCGTCATTCGCATGTTTCACTGTATATAAAAAATTCGAATTTTTTGTTACGAGTGGGATCTGAAAAAGAGTTTTTAACACAATTATGATACCCACTTACTTGGCTATAACGCTATTGCGAGAATGCAGGGTGTAAATGCAAGTTTTTTATCTCATTTTATTTTTATTTTTATTTTTTAATTCTAGCAATGTTGGCAGCTGAGTTAATCTGGTTATATGCGGGCCCGGCTCTATGGGGGTGACCCTCCCCGCCCCCCGACACCCCACAGGCTGACTCGTTCACTGTTAGATCGCCCGACGGTCTGGGGAATGACAGACAGCTGAACTGACTGGCATACAGCCCCTCCTCCCCCCTTACGAAGGGGCCTATGACTTCGGAGGATGAACAAATATATTCTGGTAAATATAATCCTCTTGACAACTTGGTATTTGGAGACATTTCTGGGCTACTGCCGACGACACTATCAATACCACCGCATTTGGAGGGTCGGCAGTCATAGTGGTAGCCATGTGGCTGAAGAGCGGTAATCAGGTACGGTCTGGTGCAGCAATGGTCAGCGGCGAAGAGGACGGACGACGGCGGAGGGTGCGAGACGATGGCACACGAGGTGCCTGTTGTGTGAATGGACCAGAGGGCGTGATACCCGACGAGTAGAGGGTCAACTGTGCATGGAGGCGCTCAGAAATATCTATAATATTTCGGACTAGTGGAATCTGGACTGAACTAAGGTGTAACTGTCAAATATGGACATATAATTTATAAAATATTTCAATAGATTTTTTTTGCGACTGATTTCAAGGTAAGCCTGTTTGATTATATAAATTGTATTGGATGAATGTATTTATTGTAAATCGCAACTAATAGTAATTTGTGAGATATTGAGTAGAAAGTACTTAACAGAAATTCACCAATTCTAGAACAGTTTAATTGAATTTCACTTTTATTTAAATTGCAGTCAGCAGCATTTAGATATATTTTATTTTCCATTTTTATTTTATTGGTATCTGTAAATCATGTTCTGTTCGAATGGTGGTAGCTATTTTATTTTTCCAACCTACTTGCAGAATATAATTTCATTTAATTGATTTGACAGAACCTACAAGTTTCAACTAAACGATTTTTCTTTTTGTTTTAATTAAAATTTTTTTTGGCAATTTTGGTAGTTTATTTTAATGGTGAATTATGCAGATTTTCTTTTCATTTAATGGTATAATTTAAATAAAGTCTTTCATTCTTTAAGTAGTAATTCAGTGTCTAAGAGTGCAAATGTTGCATATGCAGATTACAGAGATCTAGTAACTACAAGTGCACAACAGGAGTGTAAGTGTTTTAAGGTATTGACACACACTTATTCCAGAGATATTTCCCAGCATAAGAGTATATTTGTTGTCTTTCCTATTCTTACCTATACAGTGTGTAAGAACACCAGTACATGTATCTTACCGTGGAGTAAGTGGCGCCCTAACAGACCTTCCAGTAATTATATTGTCACACACCACAGTAAATATCCTTCACATGAGCCAATTAACACAGTGACAACGCAACATACAGGCAACAGCCTCGAAATCACTACAATGTTGATTTTCGTATAATTGAAAGAATATAAGGTTTCGCAAGTAACTGTCTCTAACAGTGGTCTCTGCTGGTTCTATACATACAGTAGCTGAGACGAAGATATAAATCAGGGCTATCAATTAGTTTCCCCATCTTGCCAATTGCAAATAAATACTGTGTTTGATGAGCCACACTCGCTTATAACAAATTCGTTGCTCACTTATACAGTAACTCTCAGTCAGAGTGGTACACTTAGTACGATCTGATATTAGATTGGAAATTAACATTCCCTCTGAATGATAATTACTGGCAATCCAGTTTATTTAATGCATTATATATCCAGATGGTAGGGTCTGTAAAGATATGCATCATTTCTATGATTATAACTGCAGAAAATGGAGAACACTAAATCAACTGCAGAAGGAATGCCACAGTGAAAGTGGTACACTGTCCAATACATTCTCCCCATTGGGCTACCGGGCATGCCATGTCGGGCTCACACATTCTGAACCACGTGTACGTTCGTTCAGTGCATGAAGGCAAGCATGACATTCAAGTAAGCTTTCGTAGATCAACATGGAACATGAAAGATGTCAGACGTCTATGACGGTAATAAAGCTGGTCAATTTACATTACCAAAGGGGAAAATCTCTGTGTTAGATCGGCAAAACAGTGAATCGCAGTCATTTTACTGTGCAACATATCATTCGTCGCTTCCTCGTCAGTGCAGTAGAAAAAGAGAAGTGTAGGTCCGGAAATATATTCACTGCATCAGACGTGCGATGGATTACACATCAAATAAAGAAGAATCCTGCATTAAGTGCACAAAAACGTGCTGAGGAAGCTGAATTCGTCTTGGGGGAAAAAAAGCCTGCCAGAAAACCTTAAGGAGAGTCCATCGTACAGAGGACTTCAATGGTCGAGTATTGTGCAATAAACCATACATCAGCAAGAAGAACAAACGTCTCAGGTTTCAGTTGACCACAGATCACGCTGATACATTATTTGATTACTGGAAAACATTAACATTTGCCGATGAAAGTAAATTCAATGTGTTTGCATCGGATGGTAAGGTCAATATCTGGTGTAAGCCAAACTCGATGCTTGCAGAAAGAAATTTTTGGCCGACGGTGAAACACCGGGGTGAGTCCCATGATGGTATGAGAGTGTATGGCAGCTTTGGGTGTGGGGAAACTCCATTTCATAGATAGTTATATAGATCAGGATGTGAATTTGGACATATTGAGGACAGAGCACAGAGCAATTAGGCTTGTGGGATTATTTCACGTTCTACCAGGACGACCCGAAAAATAAGGCCCATGAGGTACGCATACGGGTTCTCTATAATTGCCCCTATCTACTCGATACATCTCCATAGTCCCCAGACATCAATATTATTGAAAATTTGTTGAGTGTGTTAGAAGAAAACATCCGCAAATATCCCATATCTAACGGGAATGACCTCACAATTGCCCTTCAAGCAGAATGGGATAAGATTGAGTCCTCTTACTGTGAAAGGTTGGTTCGATCCATTCTGGATAGACTTAAGGAGATGAAAATGCACTATGGTCGTAACACTACGTACTAACTATCCACACATGCCCTTCGACGACAGGACACATATAAACTGTACCATTTTCATTGTGGTGTAGATCTTGACCTCAGAATGTGAGTTTTTTTGTTGTAAATTTATATACTTTTGTGAAGATATTTGCATTTTGTATCTGTTGTATGGTGATTGCAAATACGATATTCTCCATTTTCATACCCAAAAGACTTATATTACAACAATAAAATATCATATGATAGGTGTACCACTGTCAGTGTAAGTCACTGTATAACTACGATGATCATGAATGATGGCGCTATTTAACCCACCTACTAGCGCTGCCGACCAGCTAATTGGAGAGGGGAGGGGCGAATCAATTTACTGATGTTAAGCAGGATGTATGTCTGACGTGTGAGGCATTAGGAATGTTCACATTATGGAACTGCAGTTACGTTTACCTGGAATGTTGGGGGGGGGGGGGGAAACCCCACTTTAACCATGAGGGAGGGAAGTACATTCAAAGCTAGCCAGCCGAGGTCGAACCAACGACCCCCTATTTGTATGTCTTCCCCTCTCTCTTTTTATACATATCACGCACTAACTACTGCATGATCAAACACATGGGAAGAGAAGGGAGGATAGATGCAACTGAGAAACCAACTAAGTCGTACCAATTTTCCTGTTTACTCCAGAGAACTTCATGAAACATGATGTACCCGTCCGCCTCTAATGCTAACTTTACTCAACTATAATAGTCTATTCGCAGTTTCTGTGCACTTTTTGAATCAAACCTTTGAAAAATCACCCCATGTATGACGTATTTGGTTGTTTCCTAAATACGTCGTGTATCTCAAGCATTTTATATTTGTGTTACCATAAAATTACCTTATTTTTGGTTACACTGAACTGTTACTTATATTTTAACTGTTCATGTAAATATTTACTTTGTAATCAATATAAATAAGACAGTGTGAGAAGAGACGTGTTGGTAACACCTGGCATGTAGTACTTCTTATGCCAAATTATTATTACACTTAGTGCACACGAATGTGGTGCATTGTCGCATTGAGTACTTTTGTAGATTCGGTTAAGCTTTGTTTGCATGAAGCAGAGGAATATCCTGGAAGTAGAACTTTAGAAATATTGTAAGTAACCATGAATGGACTATACAGTTGATATCACGGCTGAATATTTTCATGTAAGCGCCTAATTTCCGACTAGGCGGGGCCGCGGTGGCTTAGTGGTTAGCCTGCCACCCCCACGGTGAACTGGATTCAATCCCCGGATGGGTCTTACCTTGATTTTCGCATGTGGGAATCGTGCCGGACGATGCCGCTGGTAGGCGGGTTTTCTTGGGGATCTCCCGTTCCCCCCATCCTTTCATTCCGGCGCTGCTCCATACTCACCTCAATCGCCCTCATCGGCTCTCATTCTCTGAGTAGGCAGCAAGATAGTGCAACAAGAGGAAGAACTGTTCTAAAGGCTGTTCATGGTAAAGTGAGCACTTTTGGGGCCCTAGTTACTTTTTCCTCTCAACCATTTGTTATACTTCCACAACTTTTTAAAGTAAATGTTGCATTGTAAGTAATAAAAACAGCATGTGTATTTCACCTGACTCGAATGTTAGCATCAAAGGCTACAATAAAATATATTTGATTGTCGTTTCAAATGAGAGGCCTTCAAAAAGTGCTCACTTCACTGTTAAGTCTGTAAGCATGAGTGCATCTTTATTTCGGATTCGCAATATCTAACCCTTTTAGCCCTTTCACCGGAAGTGGCCTTATCGCTATCATCGGAAGTTTACTTATCACTACATGTGGTAGTGTTCAAAAATGCGTCAGTAACCCGCTGCTGTCGCTACTCTCATGTGTGTACGAACACACTGCTAGGAGCGGAGGAGTGCGGTCGAACAACGAAACACAAAATCAGACTACGATATAAAGTTGTCAAGTTCGATGACTGAAGGAAGTTAGCATGTTATAATACATTTACGGTTACTTCACATTTTTCTGAAGCCCTGCTGAAGTTCTACTTCCAGGATTTGCCTCCACCTCGAGCAAGCTAAGCTTAAATAAGTATATTAAAATTACACCACAGGACAATGCGCCGAATTTGTGCGCATTCAGTTGTATAAGGTGTTCGCGGTAAAGTGAGCACTTTTTAAGATCCTCTCAACAGGCATTAATCGCTAATAAATATATTTTACTGCAACCTCAGACATTAAATTTTGAGGGCGGTGAAATGTATACACTGTGTTTATTGGTCAAATTGCGATGTTTGTATTAAAAAGCAGCAGGAACATTGAAATTATATGAAAGGAAAAATTTAGAAGGGCCATAAAAAGTGCTCACTTTACCGTGAATAGCCTATAATGACATTTTGCATAATAACTATTTCTTACTAGCCGCTACCAACACACACATTTTCTCACTGTCTTCATACATATTTGTTTTAGTTAAATAAAATATAACTTTTAAACAAAAATATCGGTAAAACTTCGGTTTAATAAAAATTAAGATACTTTTATGTGAACAGAGGTATAAATTGCTTGTGATACGTTGTATATTTAGAAAACAACTAAACTCGTTGTACATGGGGTAATTTTTCAAAGGTTTGATTCAAAAAGTGTGAGGAAACTGCGAATAGACTATACACAGTCTTCCTGTATTTTGAATTCGTACCAGCGTAATTTTCACCGCAGTTTCCGTTCGTGGGCAAGCGCAGTACAATTTGGCAGTTGCCTACTGCTCCAGAGAGAAAGATTTTTTTTTTTTGTTGTTGTTGTAAACTCGTGGCTGACTGCCGCTTTACACAGAACTGCAGGAAAACGGGACTACATTTCTTGTTCCTCCCCGTCTCACAGCCCGTTTTATTCCTATAAGTAGTACATTTTTATTTTAAAGAATTTGCAGCATTTTGGTGTATGTTTTTATACAATACGTCATTTGCCTATAGAGAGATTTTTCTTCTTTCTTCATAGAAACATGTAGATAAAGAGTGGTCATGTGTTTAGACGATAATAGTTTTGGCTATTAAAATTAATTAAATTCAGTAATCAGACTGGTATCATAATTTAAATAGGTATGTATAAAGTTCATATGTAGAAAATTATCGATTGTAATTTCTTCAACAGTCCCCTTATATTTCCAATAATTGAACTTCGCTGATTTTGCTGCAGTATCTATTTAGTATCAACGAGATGTATGTATGTGTGTGTGTGTGTGTGTATATATATATATATATATATATATATATATATATATATATATATATATATATATATATATATATATATATATATATATATATATATATATATATATATATATATATATATATATATAATGTGTGTGTATGCGCGCGTGTGTGGTATACTTACCACACCTATGCGCTTGGTATTATGATGTGTTTAGGATGAATACAGCAAAGTAGTCTTTTGAATATAAAAAAGTCGTAAAAAGTATAAATTGGTTAATTAACTTAAATTCTATAATTCTCTTCCCCCCTCGCCCCCCCCCCCCTCTCGCAGGTATAGACTGTAGGAAGAGTGGCTAACGGGGATGCCGTTTACGCTGATGATCTCCCCTCCCCCCCATGACCTTTTTATATATTATGTAATGTGTTCTTTAAATTTTATGGAAAAATATTGAAGTTTTTTTAATGGAAAGGGTAGGATTCCTAAATTATTTTTAAAAAATCCTTGGTGGTTATATCGGGATCAGTACTGGAAAATAAGAAGACTGTGTTGAAGAACTGCCTCACCTAATTGTGGGCGGTCTCGGTCATTGCAATGTTCATGTAAAAGAAACAGATCGCCACAGTTGTGCAGTCATTCATTTTGTAGAGTTGTCGAAGGCCTTGTCTGCTTATGCGAAGAAGTCGGGTCTATGGGGGTTTACACCTAACTCTCGACACGTATCTTTATGAGAAACGTAACTCGGGAGCTATTATACATTTAGCTGTATATTCGTTCGCTTTTCTGCTCGTTACTTTGAGACTTTCCGTTCCTGTTTCAGAACACACTGCACAGCGAAACAGGTTTGAAGCAGGGAATTTAAAGACGTAATATATTTTCTCCTGGTTATCTTCAAATTTGCTAACCTTCTCCAGAACCGTTTGTTTGAGTATGTTACACTAAGGTAACCTTTCTTTCTACTTCAAACGTCAAGATTCATGTGCTGCATTAAATATTACATCTCACCCAGCTTATGAAAGCTTTGCAGAGTATTTACCCATCAAACATTCCATATCGCAGGTTTCTATTCACGAAAACATTGTTCTGAAATTTTGTTTCATCTCGGAATATTTTCATAGACTTGTACGTTACATAATAATCGTAGGTCGTGAGTCATATTATGTTTCAGTTCTCATTTGACTTAATGAGTTACATTACAGCGTTTTGAATTGGATTTCGGAACAATCCTTATGTCTGACTCGATCTCAGTAACTTTACTTGTTCTAAGAAAATATTAAAAAAATTGTGTGTCGGAATTAATTAAGAGATTTGGGTGGCTCTTAACAGCGTGATCTTGAGAGCCGATGAGGGTGATTGAGGTGAGTATGGAGCAGCGCCGGAATGAAAGGGCAGAGGAAACGGAAGTTCTCCGAGAAAACCCGCGGACCAACGGCATCGTCCGGCATGTATTCCACATGCGAAAATCCGGTGACCCGGCCGGGGATTGAATCGGGATCGCCTTGGTGGGAGGCGAGCAGACTAACCGCTCAGCCACCGCGGCCTCTTGAGTGTGTGCATTAAAATATTAGCTCAGTAATCGAAATGCATACAACAAATCTTGAGAAGTAGCTTATATTGCTAAACTCGTTCCTATTTTGATAAATAAAAACACAGTGTCTCAAAATAAGCCCCCAGCCCGCACGAACTTAAAATCGCCCTTATTGGCGGGTTTACCGAGCGTAAAGAACTTGGCGTATCCTGCAATATTCCTGGCCCTTCATTCAATTTCGCCATTCATCGTGGCTTGTCGTAACATTTCGCTAAGTTTCAAGGGGCCGCGGTGGCTGAGCGGTTAACCTGCTTGCCTCCCACCATGTCGAACCCGGCCGGGCCATTCTCAGATTTTCGCAAGTGGAAATCGTGCCAGACAATGCCATTGGTCGGTGAGCTTTCTCGGGATCTCCTGTTTCCCCCGTACCTTCTCATTCCGGCGCTGCTCCTTTCTCACCTCATTTCACCGTAATCGGCTCTCAAGACCTCGCTGTTGAAAGCCGCCCAAATATCTTCACTCACTCACTCACCCACCCACCCATAGTATTCTGTGAAATACTTATTACACGTGCTCTGCCAAGCAAAACAAACTTTTGAGACTACGGATTAACTGAAAACTATATTTGTGAAATGCCAACTTGCAAATTACTAGGGCGCTGCATTAAATTGGCTTGGGATAATAATAGCTATATAAAATACAATTAGACGTGAACAATTGCTTATAATAGTTGTAAACTAGCCAGAGGCGAGCTCTGTGTGTTTACGTAATGCTAGACACGACCGCGTATGTGCTATGTGCCCTTCTAGTATGGAGCTGGAAAAATATTTTGGTAACCCAGTGTAAACTAGATGTGACCGAAATGCTTCACAGACACTTTAATCATTGCAAATGTTTCGTTTATCTTAAAATGTAAAACTATTCTGCACGAATTTCTACATAAAAATGAAATGTGCTTGCGTAGTTCAACTTCGTAAGTGCGGATTATGTATTGTATAAATCCAGAAACTCCTCGTGAAACAAGAGCACTGAAAGAGTCAACACGACGCTTTAGAGATCTGAAGATCATAATTCCTTGGGTTGCTTTTGTTTCTGTCGTTTTTCCTTTTTTGTGCGTCCTGTAGTGGGGCAGGGGCGGAGTTGTGAGAGAACGACGAACAGAGAGAACAAAGAAGTCTAAGGAGTTTGTAAACTGAGAGTAATGAAAAGTTCCATTCTCTGGAAGGAAGTTTAGAAAACATGGCATGTTTTACTCCGTTTCACATTTATTCTTTTTTGTGTTAGAAATTATTATATACATTTTTGTAAAGGTTTCTCCTGTTACGTAAGGTTCAGTTGCATGCCCTTGAAATCCTTGCTTTGCTCCGTCCGTTTTAACTTCGAAGCATTCTTATCAAGTCCAGAAGTAGCCTTTAGGAACCGAAATCTGTTGTCATGCTGACTTAAAAAAATGTTGTTATCATTTGCTGCGAGTATTTGACTAGCATTTGTTGGTCAGATCTCAAAACGAATCTTGCATAACGTAAACGAATATGGTCACGTTTACTAAAAATAAAATTGCGTTCTGTCAGAAAATTTCTTTTGAGCAATCGTAAATTGATACATATTTGTGAGGTCAAGTTTAGGAACGTTCTCAAGTACCATCAGTCGAAGCTGGTTTACTATACTTGAAAGAACTCGGTTAAGTAATGTGTTCACGAAATGGCGTACAACTCTAGCGAAAGAGGCTTCGGGTGCCTTTGACCTGGCCCCATTCTATCCCTTTGTGGGTTTTTTTTATAAGCACTCATTAAGAAAAGTTTATCTTTTGCGCTGTAAGTACTGACCTCTTTTGAAAAAAAAAAAAAGGGGGGAGAGGGGACAAAATAATACTAAAAGAGTTGAAAATATGTTTTGAGCGATTTCTGAATATGATTTATAGCAAAATAAAATTTCCTACAAAAAAAATTTTAAAACGTGTTCACCGTTAAAGAAGTCGACAGAAATTGTAGGCACCAATTCCGCCAGATTGAAAATAACCAAGACGAAAATCTAATTTGTTATAATGGTTCGCCAGCTTTTTATCAAGTCAGTTAAATTCCTTTTGCGGCGCACCGGTGTAATAGTGATTAATGTGATTAATATACACGCCTTGCTTGGTTGGGTGTAAAGGAGACTGCCCTCTACTGTAACTTTTCTTTTCTTTTTTTATGATTTTATGTTTTTAGCTATCGAGGAAATTTTAAGTGGTGTGGTGTCTATGTTAGTTCCTGAAGGTTATATGTAGAACGCTCTCAGTATGCTGAGATGTGGCCTAGTTTGTGAGGGATGTGCATTTTAATGAAACAAAGTCTCTAAATTGTATGTCTTAATGTGCTTACAGAGATGAAAAAAAAATCTGTACATCGGTTTGTTTCTTATATTACAAACCTCCGAGCAAGTTAGAAACAGTTTATAATCAGTATCTTATCACATTAATCACCTGAGGAAATAAAATTAGTCATAACAAAAATGATAATCTAAAACTGTAATCTAGCCAGAGTGCACCAGTGTGCCAGCCTATCGTGTGCTCCTGCCACCTCAGATCGGTGGTTCACAAATCCCCGCAGTACTCGCCCGGGAGCACCCCGATGTCCCCCCCCCCCCCCCCAAAGTCATCACCATGCTGCCAGTGACCGCCGTAGCTCGCCGAATTCACAGCGACGCTCGCTAGTCACTGTTCTTAACTGGTCACAGTTCCGTCAGCGACGTACAGAACTGTATTTACACTTGCGCTCGTCCTTCTTAGAATATTGCTCACGTAACTTCTGGGAGGTGTGGTTCATGGGAATCGTGCCGGGCGATGCCGCGGGGTTTTCTCGGGGATCACCTCACGTACCTCTCATCGGCTTTCAAGACTTCGATGTTCAAAGCCGTCCGAATCTCTTAAGGCCACGATCTCTCATTTCTACAGCTTTTGCGAGAATTAATTTTTTGTACCCAAACAGGAGCCGATATTGTAAAATCCTGTTACAATTTTGTTACTAATTGTTTTTGTTATGTAGTCTAAATTTTTCAACACAAAGAACGGTATAATTTTCACTAATTTTTAAATAAACAAAATTTTCGTTAATTAATTAACTGGATAAGTATACGCGCCTTTTTTGTTGGAGAAATTAGACTATATAATAAAAACAATTTGTAACAAAATTCTAAGAGAATTTTACAATATCGGCTCCCGTTTGATACAAAAAATTCATTCTCGCAAAAGCTGTAGAAATGAAGGACCGTGGCCTTACTCGCTCATCACTGGCTGGACTCTTCTCCTTACGAAAGCATGAGTCAGTGTAGGCTGCTGCAGGCTGGCGACACGTATGGTCCGAGGGGGAGAGGGAGGAACTGCCTGGTCACTACAGTAGTAGATATAATAAAACATCAGAGTTTTTTCTGGTGTTCAAACCCGGCCACGATCCCCCAACACAGGATAGCAGATAGTAGAGTTGTTCAAACAGGCTACCATTGTTTGAAAATTCAGCCTATTTTTGTTGTGCTGTTGAACACTTGCGATGAACGTGTAAACTGTAACGAAAAAAACCTTACTTTTATTGCTGTGAACCGGCGGGATAAGTAGCAAGAGATAATTTGGCACCTCAGAGGTAAGGTGTAACTCAATTCGTAAAGTGGAGTTACACAACTTACCTCTGAGCTACGGAATGTCAAAAGTTTGTGTACTTCATTGCCAAGGGCCCGAGTGAAGAAATAGTTTTTCACACCAGAAATACAATATTTCAATACTTTCTCCAGAAGAACATGTAGAAGTGCTTTTGAATGACGACAGCAGAACAGTAGGTCTTCTCTGCACTCATTAGAGACCCATGTAGCCTAACGTCCTGTTGTTTCCAAAAGGCCTTCGCCTTGTTGGCGGGTCGTCCTTCTGCAATAAACAAGACACATTATGTCTGACCTTTGTGCGTGGTATTTACATTTAAGCTCTTTACACTGGAAGTGAGCGTACTTTTATGCAACATGGGACTGCAATTGTGTCACGCTTCAGTGAACAATTTTTTTATACTCGGTTTTCCGCTGTCCAGAGCTCGTAATGTAGTTACATTTTACCTAGAAAACAATTACTGTAATTCACGTCGTTAAAGGCTGTTCACAATAAAGTAATAATTTTTTAAATCAATCTTAGAAAAAAAGTCACTGCTCATGCCTGTATATATTTTAACGTGCGCACTGAGTGACGTTCGCCCAATAAAGTTGGTAATGAAGGAGGAAAGTAGTTCCATATTTTAACGCAGAAAAAAAAGTCTCAGGTAATCATCTCTATGATAACTTAAATTATTTCTTTCGCGTTGTTTTTTTTATGCATCGAAGCGTAAAAATTCGCAGATTTGTAAAATATTTACTTTTCTAATAATTTCACAGTTTCACTTGACCGACGTATGAATTAAGTGAGGAGGCCCATAGCAATGTTAATTTTACATAGGAAGGAAGACGATATAATGTGCATGCAAGTAGATCTTAAGCAAGGCTTTCAAAAGTGCTCGTTTTACCGTGAACAGCCTATATCAAGAGTTGCTCACGTTATCAGGCACACAGTTTCAGGCTCGAGGAACGGAAATGGTATAGGATGTTTACGGTAAACTGAGCACTTTTGAAAGCAATGCTTAAGATCTACTTGTAAACACATCGTGTATTCTTCCGCAATATGTAAAATTAATATTGCCATGGCCCTGACCACTTAATTCATGCGTTAGTCAAGTGAAACTGGAGTTGTTATATATATATATATATATATATATATATATATATATATATATATAATATAAAGCATTGTGCAGATTCCTACGCGTAAACGTACATATTGTAAAGCAGAAAGCGAAAGAAAATACTTCATTATTCACAGATGTTTACCGAACACTGTACATTCAACCTGAGAACACAGAACTATTTCCTCTCCGTCGGAACCAACTTCCATTGGGCGCCCAGTGTCGGTCAGTGTGCATAAGGGCAGTCACATTTTTCATAGCTTGACATTAATATTGCTAAATTAATCGTGAACCATGTTAAATAGATTTAGCGTACGTTTGAGTTTTGTGGCTAGTAACAGTAAGTTGATGTGATACTTTATAGCCGACATTGAAGCTGTGACGTGTCTCCCAGAATTGTCAACTGTGAGGTCAAGTAGTCGGGCGGGGCCAGTATTGGACGAAGGCTGCATTTCATAGGATAGAGTACGGCCATGAAGCAAACCCCCCCGCTTAGGCGTAGCCGTAGTAGTTTTTGTAGGCAACCCGAGGTATGATCGCGTGGCATTAGTCCAAATATAAAACGAACACAAGCATTTTGTACGTGTTGTATCTTTGATGCAAAATTTCCGTTACGTAATGTCAGCGTATACTACATTGCAGTAATCAAATCAAGTACTGGAAACGGGAGGCTCTGTAAGATGGTAATTTTACCTGAGTATGGCAAGAAGTGTTAGTTTGTTTCTGTTGAGAGGATGTAGAATTGGTTTCGACGACCGGTGAATTATGGCTACATGACGAGACAATGAAATATCACCAGTGAGAATGTGTCCAAAATCACTACGAGGATCCTGCTAGCTTTACTGTGAGTAAGGTCATGACACGACATTCGTAGAGAATTTGTTGAGAGGCAAGTACAATGCGTTGAGATTTAACTGGGTTGAAAGTTAATATAATTGATTAATGCCTCTATTATGTTACTTAAGGGGACTGAAAAATAACAGTTGCACATCGTCAGCATGCATGTTGTAACGTCTGGGAAATAGCCAAGAAGTCGGACATTTTGGTAGTAAACGTAATATTTTATCAGATGATAATTTATAATTTTTTATTGATATCTCATGTGTTAGTGATTATTGTAATCGTTTCACATATGGTAAGAATAATTTGTTTTTCAATGCTGTGCAATCGTTTAATACTAATTTTAGTTATGTCTGTTTGTGCATGCAAATTTTCAGTCAAATTATATTTACGTTTACGAGAGAAGGTCGTTGCTATGATAACTCATAATTATGACGAAATAGACGAAGTAGCCTTCATGTGATTGGCCGTTTTCGACTGGCGTCATTTTTAAGTCGAGCGTGTCGAGAATTTTATATTTCAGCAGACTTATTAATTATTGCGGAGCATTTTAAGAAGAAAAGAAGAGGTTTGCAGTGTGAACGGCATACTTATTTTATTTAGCTTAGTTCGACGCCCGTGATACGTCAAAGATACATAATTGGACTGTATAGGCTGTTCATGGTAAAGTGAGCACTTTAAGCCCCTTATAAATTTTTCCTTTCATCTAATTTCCATTTGCCTGCTGCTTTTTAATATAAACATTGCAATGTGACCAATAAACACAGTGTATATATTTCACCATCAATTTAATGCCCGAGGCTGCAATAATATATATTTATTAGTTGATAATGCCTGTTGGAAGGGTCTTAAAAAGTGCTCACTTTAACGTGAACAGCCTATAGTAAGAGTACCTAGGCCCGTAAACCTGAATTACGAAAAATTTCTGCTGATCTCCCTAGGCCTTGTATTATACCTGCAGAGAGTGAGTGGCATCGTTTTCCCTAGTATGAAGTAAAATTTAAAGCCCTGCTCCCGGAAACGATGTGAGCGTGATATATTATTGCTGAGAAGTAACATAACTAATTATCAAAGGACTATAACAACAGTAGCATAAAATTAAGCCTTCAACACATGGGTGTCCTGCTTATGTTACGGGCACTAGTTAAGCATGTAGTATATATTTGCATAGGTTTATCAAGTTGTGTTTTTGCATTATTCTAAATCTAAATATTGTGGTTCAGTGATTGATGTTTTCTGGTTATGATTTTACTTTAGTAAACGTGGTATTTTTTTAAATATTTTAATGAGAGTATCTTTCAAGTAGTTATTATAGTAAATGTGTTCTGAATGTAAGGGGATATTTTGTCTGCCTGTGTTTTGTTCTGTCAATCAGTCACAATTGAGTCCAAGTGATTTAATGGTGTTTCATTTGAAAGGTCTCCCATACACTTATGGTGTGTGTCGCTATTTCAGATTACAAAAGTAATTTTAGCCCACAAAACCACGAGAACATACCTACGCTCTACCTAGCTCACACGCCTATTTCCACACACTTCCCACCGTTCACGCGTTACAATGTAATACCTACAGACCCATGCCGCACCCCGCAACCAGTTGGCAGTCATGACGATTGTTTATCATCGACCACAACACTGCAGGCTAACCTTGAAGATAATTTATTCTCATTTACATACTTCTATATTTGTTTATTTTAAAAACTCCGTGGTTTTTCGAGTTTATTTATTTGGTATCAGCAAAGTCGTTCTGTATGACAGTCAGAAGCACTGCTTATTAAACCGCTAACTGTCGTGATGCCCGAAATGAAATGTTAAAAACTCAAAACGCAAATTACAAATGTAAAAAAAAATATTGGAAGCGGTTACAGTCTACTTGAATGACATGTGGTCGTGGTCTCTGTCGTTTAGTTCGCAGGCTGCTGTAAAACACTACAAATAAATCATATTGGAAGCGGTTACAGTCTACTTGAATGACATGTGGTCGTGGTCTCTGTCGTTTAGTTCGCAGGCTGCTGTAAAACACTACAAATAAATCATATTGGAAGCGGTTACAGTCTACTTGAATGACATGTGGTCGTGGTCTCTGTCGTTTAGTTCGCAGGCTGCTGTAAAACACTACAAATAAATCATATTGGAAGCGGTTACAGTCTACTTGAATGACATGTGGTCGTGGTCTCTGTCGTTTAGTTCGCAGGCTGCTGTAAAATACTACAAATAAATCATATTGGAAGCGGTTACAGTCTACTTGAATGACATGTGGTCGTGGTCTCTGTCGTTTAGTTCGCAGGCTGCTGTAAAACACTACAAATAAATCATATTTAACGTAATGTTCATTTATAATTTTTTCTCAATATAATAACACACAGAAATGTCCAACCTACGCTAACATATTTTACAAGTCCACGTAATTTAATAGGAAGAGATCATCATTGAAAACATTTAAAACCTCTTGGTATTTCAACAGGGATTATGGATAATTTATTAAAGTCTTTTAACAACCTTTAAAATACCTTTGTTTCTTATTTCTCTTATTACGTAACCTTTCTTCAAATGATAAAATGGACTTTTTTAGGGAATCTTAATAAAATAAAAGTGCAAAATTTAATTTATTAATATTTATTTACAATACTACAAAAGAAGTAGTATAACGAATTTTTCTCTCGTGAGATAATCAGTTACGTGTAAAATTGTTATTCTTACTCTGATGTGTTGAAAATAAAAAAGGAAACAAATTTCAGTAGCAGCCTGTTATCTACATGGCAGTTTCAATAAGGATTTAATGTGTGTAAATTATTATCAGAGTATACCTATAGGTAGATATGGTAGGGAATGTTTTCTCGTGAGGTTGGTTTGAATAGTGGGAACCAGCTCCCGCATATCTCCGCATGCAATCAGCTTGGCGGAAGTTAGGTAGGGCCAGTGTCGTGTGGTCGACATGCGGGGGCTCCACCATCTGTCCTGCATGTGTATCGCCTCCCCATTTCGCTCTCTCGTTTGTCTTCCTATCTGCTCCATCTCGTCGTTTTCCCCCGCGATTCTCTGCGTTCCCTTCGTTTTCCGTTATTGTCCTTAACTCCATTTCCTCTTCTTGGCGATGTGTGAGCACCCTTGTTCGATTTATCTTTTGACGTGAATACGTCTTTAAATTTGCACCCATAGTGAGAGGCAATCCAGAAAATCCGATGATAAAATCGGATATACAGTTTGGCATTGCAGCTCCGAATCTATCGTCTACATTCAAAATTCAATTACACCACTCGATTGTCAAAGGATCAAAGAATATGTTAATTTGAGTTAGGTCTGTCGTGAGGGAGGGGGGGGGGGGCAATTTTTGAGTTTGTTTCGCCGCGTAGTATAACTTTTGACTAGGAGAAGCTACGACACTCGTTTAAGTTTCAATCAACAGCTCTCGTCAAGATCAATCGATCGCGCGTATAAAAACATTTGTGTGGCTTGGTTACGGTGGAATTGTATGCATTTAATGTATATAAAAAAAAAAAAAAAAAAACTTAATAACATTTCGGCCTATACTCGTCAAAAAGCCAAGTCGAAATACAGAAATCGTATACGGTTGGAAAGAGCATCTCAAAAGCAATCCAGTGATATCCATGAAACCCCATATGATTGAGTGAAGCTGTGCCGGGAACGTAAAATAAACATCAAGGCGTTCGAGCGCGTCAACGTAGACGTATTCACGCAAAACAAACGTTTGTGTCCCCAACACAGCCTCGCCCCATTTTTTATATTCTCCGTACTGTGTGTCAGAAATATATATGTATTATGTCGCACGGTCATGTGCAGAGAGGCTAAATAAACAGCACACACGCAACCTCTCGATAAGTATGGACTCCGAACCATAGGTGTTCGGGCACCCGAGGGCTGGCTTCCTCGCCACAAGAACGCGATACCGACGACGACTCGCACATGTGAAAACTGAAGTATATTTACTATAGTTCATTCGTAGTTTCTTCACACTTTTTGATTCAAACCTTTGAAAAAAAGACACCTCGTGTATGACGTTTAGGTTATTTCCTAAGCGTGTGTTGTACCACAAGCGTTGTATACTCGTGTCAACATAAAAGTAGCTAATTTTTGGTTAAATTGTTGTTTAACTATATCTTATTTATAAATTACTTCGTTTATAATTAATGTGAATAAAAACAGTGAGAAAATAGGTGTGTTGGTAATGCCTAGTAAGAAATAGTTATAAAATGCTCACGAATTCGGTGCGTTGTCCCTTTGGTGTATAGTTTTGTAGACTTGGTTAGGCTTTGTTTGCATGAGGCGGAGGAATATCCTGGAAGTAGAACTTTAGCAGGGCTTCAGAAAAGTAGGAAGTAACCGTGAATGTACTATAGTTCTTCATTGTAGCCCGTTTAGTTCGTTGCATGTTTGAAGCATATTTGAAGCATAACTGAAGTAGTACGTAGCAGCTGCCCACTCGAAACGAAACCACTCGGGAATCAGTTGACAGTCGGAAAGGGGGCCATGTGAAAACATGTGTAACGACAAGTATTTTTTTTTTTTTGCGCTATCGTGGAATTAACTGGCTGTGATGGTGCCGACCATAAAAATCAGGTTTGTAATTTTTTTCCCGACACCGGGCTTCTTCTTATTTTTTCCACTCTGCTGTGAAATGAAATGGGTGCAATTATCTTTTCCCTACACGGTCGCGCGGGGCGCGTTTTTAAAACTGCGTGTCGTATGTAGTGCTGGCGTTCCCTGTTCTACTCCAGCTGAACGCGAGGTTCTCTCTCTCTCTCTCTCTCTCTCTCTCTCTCTCTCTCTCTCTCTCTCTCTCTCTCTCTCTCCTCTCTCTCTCTCTCTCTCTCTCCTCTCTCTCTCTCTCTCTCTCTCTCCCTCTCTCTCCCTCTCTCTCCCTCTCTCTCTCCTCTCTCTCTCTCTCTCTCTCTCTCCTCTCTCTCTCTCTCTCTCTCTCCTCTCTCTCTCTCTCTCTCCCTCTCCCTCTCCCTCTCCCTCTCCCTCTCCTCTCTCTCTCTCTCTCTCCTCTCTCTCTCTCTCTCTCTCTCTCTCTCTCTCTCTCTCTCTCTCTCTCTCTCTCTCTCTCTCTCTCCTCCCTCCCTCTCTCTCTCCCCCTCTCCCTCTCTCCCTCCCTCTCTCTTTCCCCACACGCGCCTTCAAATATGCTCGCTCGTAAAAAGGCTGCACCACTGCGCCAGCTTTTCCAATTTGCGCTCCGCTAGGAAGATTAATATTCCATCGCTTTATGTGCTTCCTTTAAATTTGAGTGGGAAATATTTCTCGTTAATATTGTGCTCTAACAGCCCTCGCTCGCATTTACGACAGGTATGCAACTCCACGACGACAGTATCCAGTTTGTACGCTGCCGCACTAAAGAGGACCCGAGAGCCAATTGTCGAGTTGAGTGGTCAGAATGGTTTTAATTGCTTCGTCTCGTCAGTTCGTGATTCCGTAGCGTGGCGTTCTTTTGCAGCGGCGTTGTCGACCGCCGCTTTTGGTCTTCTCAAGAAGCTTTTCAATCCTCAATAAAAAAAAAAAAAACGATTCGGCTTGTTAAGGACGTTGAAAGTTACGAAAACCAGTTTGTATATTAGTCCAGGAATATTAGGGGTTTCACCTCGGAATGAGAGATAGTCAGCTATAAACTTGTATAAACCTTTATTTTGATACCCTAAAACTTGTCTCAAAACCTACCTATCGTAGGGTGTCCGCGACCACCAATATTTCAAGGTCAAAGGTCAAAAAATCGATATATATTTTTTTTTAAACAGATTTATTGCAAATATCTCGTTTCCGATGGGTTTTATGCTATTTGTATTTATTATAAATATTGTAGAGGATTAAATTCTCTACAACTTTTGTTTAAACATTTTTTTTATATCTTGAACCATTTTCGAGATAGAGGGCAGAGCGCGCGCAGTGTTTAACTATTTAGAGTATCATTCGAGGTCAACCTGTAGTCCCGATTAAAAACACGCCGTATAAAGTTTATAAATTATTGATAAATATATAATTCTAAATAATTTGCATTTTTTATTAAATATTACATTATAATTAATAATTTTTTTCAATAATTCAGTATCTATTCATTTAATAATACTTACCTACTCGTGTACTTATAAAGTTATTAAGGGAAATACTTTAATTATTTTTTAATTTAATCTTATTTATACTAATTACTTCCTAACTAAATAAAAAGAAAATAATTAAATCTTTAATTAATGTTTTTATTGAAAAATACCATTTCATACATTTATGAACGTTGAAATTAAAAAAATTTAATAAAAAGAACTACAAGTTCTAATTTCAATTTTCTTCTTCTTCATCATCGTCTTCCAGTCGCTGTAAAATTTCAAATTCCTCCGTGTTCTCTTCTACAGTTCTTAGTCTTTCTACTTGAGGATTTAAGTTTTTATTATCGTACCAAGCTTTTGATAAAATATTAGCGTGTGAATCACGAGAATAAATGATCGTAAAAGCTCCTACTTTTTTCGTAATTATTATATTGGTTAAGTACTTTTGTTGTAGCCTTGAAATAATAGTTTTATCATCTTGTACATACCCTGTCAAGACATCTTTAAGCTCTTTTAGTGTAAATTGTGAATCGTTATTATTTTCTATGTAATTGAAAATCTCTATCATAGCTTCTGAAACTTGATTATCTTGACGAAGTTTCGGATGAGACGATGGTACTTTAATTGTGAAGAAATTCGTATAACAAACAGCATGGTATTTAGCTTCAGCAGCAACTAAATCATATTGAAAAAATATACGATTTTTCACCAATTCTCCGAAAGTATCACCACGTTCTTCTGCTTTTTTCATAACATTGTCTTTAAACTCAAGAGTACTCACTGCACTTATCTTGCTTCTATACTTTTCTTTTTTCTTTGTCTCTGCGGCCTCGTCAGCTATTTCACCACAAAATAAACACTGCTTCTTGAAATCGAACACTTCACTTAGTCTTTTATGCGGTACAGTTGGAGAAGCTGTAGTTTCATCTTGTTCTAGTCGCCGTTTTGCTGCTAATATACAATTTTTGCTAATGTAAACAGTTCGGCACTTTTCATGCACTTGTACAGAGGTTACGGTTTTTAAATAATCAATAAACCGTCGTTTCGTTCGATACTTGCAGTTCTCAGAGTTTTTATACCACGCACTAGATTCACTAATGATTCACCTTCCGAATCTGACTTTTTACATATAAAACACAAATTATCCATCACTCTTAAAATTGTACGTCCGTAGTTACCAAAATACGATTCAAAACTAACGAATAACAGTGGTTCCTTGAAAAAGAAACCGGTCGTGAGTAAGCAATTGAACATCTGTCCTTTCTGGCTATAAATAGAAAGGTTCGTACTATACAATAGAGGTCCGTTGTCCCAGGTATAATTTTTAACGTTTTAAAAGAATCTATAAGTTTACGGATTTCAATATAGATGTACTTAATTATTTTCTACTTAAAATGTAATTAAAGTATTTCCCTTAATAACTTTATAAGTACACGAGTAGGTAAGTATTATTAAATGAATAGATACTGAATTATTGAAAAAAAATTATTAATTATAATGTAATAGTTAATAAAAAATGTAAATTATTTAGAATTATATATTTATCAATAATTTATAAAATTTATACGGCGTGTTTTTAATCGGGACTACAGGTTGACCTCGAATGATACTCTAAATAGTTAAACACTGCGCGCGCTCTGCCCTCTATCTCGAAAATGGTTCAAGATATAAAAAAAATGTTTAAACAAAAGTTGTAGAGAATTTAATCCTCTACAATATTTATAATAAATACAAATAGCATAAAACCCATCGGAAACGAGATATTTGCAATAAATTTGTTTAAAAAAAAAAATAAAAAATCGATTTTTTGACCTTTGACCTTGAAATATCTGTGGTCGTGGACACCCTACGATAGGTAGGTTTTGAGACAAGTTTTAGGGTGTCAAAATAAAGGTTTATACAAGTTTATAGCTGACTATCTCTCATTCCGAGATTCTTGCCCTCATGTGACTAATATTCCTGGACTATATGTTTAGTGCATTTTATAACTATCTGGTATTATATCAGATTGTAGTGGAATTAAATGTAAATTTAATTTACAAATTTTGATCATGGAAGCTATCTCGTATTATGGTCACTATTTGAATTTGCGGAGTGTCTTAACGCGCGACCCTAATTGTCGAGCACGTAATGCGCGTCATTTGTAAGAGATGTGCATCAGCTCCCGGACAGCAGCACAAAGAGGAAACATCAAGTAATATGGGCATCATCACTATCCCTAGTGCTCCCCATCGTACAACGGGTGAGAGGGGGGGGGGGGGGAATTTCGCGTTCCACGTCACCGGCCGTAGTAATATGTTGACGGGTTTTAGGGGAGGGGGATCCACTTCTAGAACCAGCCAAAAGGAGGGCCGAGAATGAACATTGTCTGTACTCGGATTATGAAGATTCTTGTAACAACGTTTGGAATTACGTAGTCATTAGTTAAAAATTGTTGTGTGCGGCACACACATGGTTGCTGCTAGTCGGAGCTTGCTATATAATGAGCAATCTAAGAAATCAAGGATTCTAGGATGTTACAGTGTCCGAATGGCCCTTCTTAATATACAAATGTATCAACACATATGCTGTTTCATTATCCGACAAGAACGTGGTTCTTTTTCAATAACTACACTTCTTCAGTCTTCATTGCACAATCTTTTGCGACCTACAAATTAGAAGCGATTAAATTTATCTTCTTAGCGAAATGCTTTTCTAGTACACCGTGACAGCGGATAAAACGTCCACCAATTCACACGGTAGACCACGCAAATGAAGTTCTCCAGTAAATACGTACGCGTGCTCACCTATTCACTCGTACATTACAATCGTACACGTAGAAGGGAAATAATTAAGTTTGTATGTTTACACACGCACGCACATAAGAGGTGCGGCCTTCGAGACAGCTAATTTTAAATAGCGTAATGTGTTAGTGTCTTTCTACAGTGTATTTGTGCGGTTATACAAAAATGTTTCTGAATGCGGTCATAAAGAAATGTAGATTCCAATGCAAGACTTTTGGTTGGTGTGTACAGTAAGCGTACGTGTGTATTTGAGGTAAATAGTGTCTTACATACCTATTGTACCTCAAAAACTTAACCTGTTTAATTTATAACTACTGTTTGGTTAGTTGTGCATCATACATCACAAGTACAGTTTATGCAATCTGTATATGTACTGTTTTGTGTGTCTCAAAGGATGTTGCACGACATATTTTTCAATTGTTAAAATATATATTTGCAAGAAATTTGACCGTTTTACTCCCTTTAAAATTGCCGCGTACAGAAGACGACGTTGGAATGGAATGAAACGTGGCATAGACAGTGGGACCAGTGAAACAAATGACAAACCGACAGAGGCCTGCTCCCCTACCAAATTATTAATCATGGAACTGCAGTTCTTGCGTTCAGTTCACAGGGACCTCTACGCCTACCATGGGTATTGTGATGAACATGTTGGGGGGGGGGGGTGAGCATGGATAAGAATAAAAATCTGGGATGAATTCGGACAAAATTGTACAGTTGAAAAGTACTTTCAGTTCGTTGTTGCACCACTTCTAGTGTGGACACATGTGCAGTGATAAGGTTCGGTAAGGAGTCTGAGACGTATAATGATATTCTGTAAAAGATTGTTCCACAGCAGTTGCAATTTCTGTTCGATATGCCGCAGGCTCGTTGATGTCTGAAACTGCCGACCCAGCTGGCTGCACTTGTTCCATAAAGCCGGCCCTACATTATACTTAATTTCTTCTACCTTCTTTTATACCCATGTGCACAATAGAAGGTACAAATGTTTCTATAGCAGGAGAGAAGAAAGAATGCATCAGCAAAATACCGATGTTACGTTACCTAAAGTGCTGACAGAAAATTGTAAATGGCTGGCAAAACAACTTGTAAATGGCACAGTGCGCAGTTGGCAGAGGTACAAATGTAATCAAATCTAACACGAAGGCCCTTTGTAGAACATCCAAAATTACCAAGATTTTTTTTAAAGACTATATTTTAAGTTTCTGAATACGAGTACTATTAATGTATGGAATATATGAGTAACGGCACTTCTTGTGTACATAATAAAAAACAAAATATTTACATATTCTGTACAAATATTTACATTTACGCCTCTCATTAATACATTAGCAAATTATTTAAATATTCTGCTCTAACAAGCATTATAATCATCATTATGCTTTCCACAATTACCATTATACAAGCTTTGACACAAAACCGTCACAATTTTAAAACTGAGGCTTATGTTCGTCTACTTAAATTATATACTTTAAAAACCAATCTATTTTATTTAGCAAACAAGCACAGCTAACAACCACTATCAGTCGCCTGCGCTGTGTAGTTACTTGTGTATTATTGCTTTTAGACAAACGTATTATAGAATTAAACGTTTTCTAACATGAGCGTAATTATAAACGGCAATATTATATCACGTAAAACAACTAAAACAATTTCGTTACACGACAAAGATTTGAACTCTAAAACCAAAAGCGGAGAACAGCGCGTCAATCCACTGAGCTACCCCCCCCCCCCCCAGTCGCACCTCCACACGCGCACACACTTTATATAAAAAATGTTAGTATTAGAGACTGGAGTTAAACTATTTTTCCTCTTTTCGTCATAATCATCATCGGCAATGGATTAATTAGAGTGAAGGGTAATACAACACTTCGAGTGTACGGCGTACGGGGCGGTACTATTTGTCTTTTGCCACAGCCTTGAATCAAGATTACTCGGTTACTAACTAGATTTTTATACAACGTAGTTACTGTGCCCTTTTATACGGGCAGGAAATTGGAAATTTGTATCTCTCGAAGTTGATTGCATTACAGATTAAGAAAACCTTAATTTTATATAGAAAGGAATCGGTAACTATACCAAAACTTGCATTTGCTTACTTTTAAATGAGTGGTAGTGCATAATGTAATTAGTTTAGACTTTCTAAATTATACCGGGAAGAAATTTCGCAACTTCAGTTTACTTCTATGAACAATTTTCCTCGAAGGTTCTTATGACATTATTTGTTTGTTTTTGCTTATTTGTTCAATTGTTTACTATAAGGGTGATTATGATGAGAGGGGGCGGATAAATGTTTCTCGGTGGAGAATGTTGCTTAGTAATTAAAAGAAAAATCTTGTTTGTAAATTTGATGTAAAATATTGTCTGGTTGGTTAATAGCGTCCACCATATCCTGACTCAGATGATGGCATGCCCCCCCCCCCCCCCGGGGGGGGGGGCTGATGAGTATTAGTGTTGTCACTAGTAGTACATTGTTCACAAGTCACAGAGGAAGGATAGAAAAGGAAAGGAGGATAGCAACTATTTATGAAAGCTCGCTCACATTTTTAGGAACTATGTACTTCATTATCCCCCCCCCCCCCCGGTTTTTCCAGAAAACGAAGTTTTGATGTATAAGACGTAATCATATGTGTGGTTAGTAACAAATAAATAAATATAATGATTGCCATTTTAATATAGGGTATAAAAATGTGTCTCGTGTGGGTAATATCAAATATAAAAATATAATGATTGACATTTTGATAATGGGTTTACAAAAATGTGTGTCATTTCGTAGGCGGGGGGTGGGGAGGGAGGGTCTGCAGCCACCTCAGCCTGGATACGCTCCTGCACCAGTGTGTTGTGTGGAACAGTTGACGAGCAGACGGGACGCAGCAGTAGGCGGCTCGCTGTTCCAGCGACTGACTGTGCTTATTGCGCGTTCCCACTACGGCTATCGATTAGCGAACGTTGTTCGCTCGGCTCGCTATATATTGCACCGCGGCGCTGCCTGTGCTTTGTGGACGATGTGCTTGTCATGCACAGCTTGTTGCCGCTCATCGTGATACGCCTAGTTACGTACGCGCGTTTCACAATAGTCTGCTTCATAGTTATTGGTTCTCTTTAGGAAGGTAGCACTTTAGAAATTATCGTTTAAAAATATGTACCTACCTGGCTGCAGTACTGATGGTTGTGTTTGCAGCGAATAACAAAATAGTTATTTCCGTGCTTTAATGTGTTATAAAGATCATAATTTTTAAATTGGTGATCATTATTGGTTTCGTGTTTACACACAGTAGTGCAAGGCGGTTAGCGTTAAAATGAAAGACGTAGAACTTATAAATTTTTACGTTTCCGTGGCTTAAGCCTTAAACTTTACAGTAGGGAAACGAGAAATTCCAGTTCCCTGCTCCTAAGTTTGGCCAGTCCAGAATATCATACATTAAAATAAAACATTTTTACTGTTTTGATTGGGAATACAAACTTTAAGCATTACTTTTATTTCATTCAACTAAAAAAACTTTCCAAATGCGCTTTACGATTAAATTAGCTCTTTATTTTCATTTCGAACAACGCTCTTGTAAGATGCATTTCTTTTGGCTCAACCCATGCAGTAAGATCGTTGTTGTTTACGCTAAATTGTTGTGTGTTTACTGCTTAATTCTAAACCTTGTTGCTGACGTTATTATATAAACCGCCTAACAGTCAGTATAATATGTTTTTGTTCATAACAATTACATAGTGTAACATGTTTTGCTTATAACAATTACATAGCGTCACTTTATGGGCAAATGATACAAGTAATTAAGTTCATCATCGTGTCAATTGTTACGTGATCTGGAAGTAAACAAAGTGGACAGGAAGCGAAACTAATAAGAGCTTTAGAAGTTGTTAGCTAACCGTGAACCATCATTATATTTGTATTACAGCTTAGCAATTTATTCTTTACCCAACTTCTTTTCTCGTTTAAAGGAATTGTGATTGTGTATCTGGAAATCTTGCTGTGTGTTATTTTTACATTGTTTTCTCAATTTTTTTGTTCCAGGTGAGTCAGTATCAACCTGGTAGCTGTGAGCATTTTTGGTATGTGCCATATTTTATATCTCAAATTCATTATTTATAACGGTTGAATTGAATGTTTACGCATTAGGTAGGCCTACATCCGTAGTTAGACGAACTCGGATATGAATGCAATATTGCAATGGTCGCTACAGAATGGTCTGCTACTTAATGGGCAAAAATCTCGAGCTATAGTAATTGGTTCTAACAAGCTTCTTCATAAAGTGGACAAGTCATGGTTGCGATGTTTTCACTGGGTGGTGTGCCACTTCACTAACAAAGTTACAAACCTGCGAGTACTCATGTTTCTGCCTGACATTCACTCAAGCGTTTAAATATAAAGAATTTCTTGCAACTTGTTAAAGCGCTGATATTTCCCCACTTCGACTATTGTGATGTTAAACGATCTGACGGCAAATCTTCCCATGGGGCTACAAATATTTCCGAATTTGTGTGCGCGCTTTATTTACAATTTAAAACCTAGTGATCATGTGACCCCTATTACAAAGAAATATATTTTAGCTTAATTTGAATAGCCGGCGTTATCTTCACACCTTACTGTTGTTATCCTCTTTACCTTGCCTTGCGAATCGAGTTCTTGTCTTATCGCAATCGGGAACTTGTTCTTGTACAGCAGGTAAAATTGACATTCCACCACACAGGACTAATTTCTACCCCAGATTATTCACCGTTAATAGCTGCCGCCTCTGGAATTGATTAGAACAGCGTCTTATGCAAGTGGAGTCAGTCACTACGTTTAAAATTTATATTCTCAAACATTTGTTTAAAAATAGCTCACTAGTAATTAGTGCCTACTAGTAACCTAACCGTACCTTGCCTCCCCAGCGGGCCCCCCCCCCCTTTTTTTTTTCTTTTAGCTTGCGTGCATTTGTGTGCGTGTGTGTATTTGTGTATCTTAGTTTTTAAGTTTTAACGATTTTTGTAGTATGTTTATTGTATATTTTCCCTCTTTTTTGTGGCTGAATTGGTTAACATTTGTTTTTCTTTTATATTTCCCTCCACTTCCCCTGAGTGAAAGAGCAATGTCTCGGATGTGCTTGAGTTAGTATGCAACCGGGTAGGCAGTACATTACTTCAGACAATCACCTGATGGCACGCGACGTCTACCATGCCTCGAGCCCCATTCGCCGGTGCGTTTGTGTCTCCGATTAACATGGTTGAGTACACGTTTACGGATTACAAAGACATGATCCTTATGTGTAGCACAGTTGAAGGTAATGGAAGAGTAGCTTGTTGGCTGTATCAAGAGCATTATCCGCATCGGCTCCGAGAACAAGGTACCTTCGCCGACAGGAACAACTGTGGTGCCCCAAAGAGACGCCGCACTCCCGTATTGGAAGAAGCTGTACTGCATCACGTTGAACGAAGCTTATCAGTGAGTACGCGAACAATTGAGCGTGCAATGGGTGTTGCTCCCAGATTGTCTGGGAGGTTCTTCATGATCAACAACTACATCTTTACCATCTTGAATCGCGATCTTAATCGCTATCTTGTCCATTATATTGTTTTGTCTACTGCTCTGTCATTCCATGTTAGCCATTATGAAATCATGTTCTGTCATTCCATCTTACTACTTCATGCTCTATCATTCCATCCCTATTTACTCTTGTTCTTGCATTCCACTTTAGTAGCCTGCTAATTACTCATTCTGTCGCTTATGCTCCACTCCCTTCGAACCGCATATTGACATCATGCTCTGTCATTCAATCCCTATTTTCTTATGCTCGTGCATTCCACTTTAGTCATCTTCACTCCACCCCACCATCTTTGTTGTACTTAAAAATGTTTTCATTAATATCAACTTAACCTCACTTCAATTAACCTAACCTAAATTCACCTAACTTAACCGAACGTAACCTAGCTTAACCTAACCTAACTTCACCTAACATAGCTTCATCGAATCTGACCTAACTTCACCTAACATAACCTGACCTGACTTAACCTGATTTAACTTAACGTGACCGGGCTTAAATAACCTAGCCTGACATAACCTAACTCAACAAAACAACCTAACTCAGCCTAACATAACTTGTCCTCACCTAACCTAAATCAACTTAACCATCATATAAGAACTCATTTAGTCACCTCGTGTAGGACTTAGACAAATTTCGTCCTTGTGTAGGATTTGCATATTTTTCTGCTGGTGTAGGACTCAGAATATTTTTTCATTTAGTTATGTTCATTCCACCCCATGCAGGACTTTGAATATTTTATCACTAAAATTGAACCTAGAAAATTGTTTTACCTTGTCTAGGACTTAGAAAGACATGCTGACATCGGTTTTAACTAGTTCTCCTGCATCGTAGGTAAGACAGCGGAGACTACCTCATCGATATTCAGGTTATACATCGCTTTCTCATCACTCAGCGAGCCGTGTCCCCAGACGTCAGACATATTCAGCGAATTGCTGCTTGATTTAATTTTATATAGTGTTCCATTTGTTCCTGGCATTTATAGACCCCCTAGAACCATCATATTATTTCGTCTGCTGAAAACTACTTTTGATTCAGAGAAAATCATAGCTAAGCCACCACAATCCAAATAAAAGATTCATACACCAAGCAAACCTATACCTACATGCCTCATGACATACCGACCAGCCATGCCATCGACTCTAACCTAAGAAAATCTCAGCCATACAAACAATTTGTGCTATTCTCTATAACACAAAATAACTCTGCCATAGTAAAATGCGTTAACACCTACCGAAGCAATTATATATTCCAGGTCGACCTGTATCACACAACATTCCTACCATCTGTCAAACTAACATAACCTTACCCACGAAAGCTCAGAATATCAAACCTAAACTAACCTACCATAGTCCAGATAAAAATCATGAACTATTTCCTTCATGCCTCCTATCGCTATTTCAGCCACTTACGTATATTTGACACGTCTGTACATTAGAAGCACACTTCCTTTAAATTGCAGCCAATCGTCACTTCGGGTAACATTCACCTCGCACTTACAAAGGAACAGTCGAAGCATGTAGAATTATAATCCGAATTCAATATGTCAAGAAAAAGTCAGACACCATAACATTTACCCAAGCAACCATGCATTACAGCCATCCTATGCGGCAATCATTCCCACCATCTGTCAACCTAATATAACCAACTGCTATCAGACCACCCAATGTACCATATTATATAAACCACGAGAAACTCAGTAATTACTAAGCATCCATACTTCCAAACACAATGTCTATACCATCTGCCATAACTCAAGTATACCAAGCAACCATACATTCTAGGCCAGCCCATGCCACAATCATTCCTACCATCCATAAAACAACTGATACGAGGCCACCCAACATCCCATCTTCTATAAACCAAAAAAATGCTACCATTACTAATCAACCATACCATCCAACTAACCATCTGTATAATCCACCATAAGTGTATCTAGGAATCATACAGGTCAGACCAACTCATTACCTATATTAAGCAATTTCAAACACCGCGATGCATTTAAGTTCTTCCCATACATGGTGACACCAGCCAAATACACTGAACGCCCATACCAACCACTCTAACTCAAGCATGCCTTAGTATGACTCACCAACGCACACATACTGTCCATGCCATTTTGACATATGCCGACAATCACCTGACATATATACTGGAAACCATGCGACACAACATAACCATACCATCCATCATAACTGAAGTGCACAAAGCCACTTAACAGCCCACACCAGCCCATAACACAAATATCCCTGCCATCTGTCAAACTATCATTACTCAACGATACCATTGTACATTCTCCTGTAACCCAAGAAAAGCTCATCCATAGCAATCAACTATAACACCCAACACACCAGTCATACCATCCATCATAGCTCGAGCAACTATACCGTTGAGACCAGCCTATAACCCAACACCCATTCCTTTAGTGCTACAGACCGACACCAGCCAAATATACTAGTCATCACACCACCCAATAATACTACAGTATACTCTAAGCCATTCAGTTTGCACAGTCCTTATCAAAATTAATTATGCCTATTACACATGCCATGTGTTCTACCTACACGACGAAATATACTCACCACCTAGTGTAACTAAAGCGTACCTCATCCATTCAGCCCACATACCTTATCAAAAATTTAGATACTACCCAAACATTCCAACCATTAATACTCGTAGACCGTCTCGAATTGGTGGGATGGGGAGGAGGAGGAGTGAGTGAAGATATTTGGGTGGCTCTTAGCAGCGAGGTCTTGAGAGCCGATGAGGGTGATTGAAGTGAATATGGAGCAACGCCGGAATGAAGGGGCGGGGTAAATGAGAGATCCCCGAGAAAACCCGCCGACCAACGGCATCGTCCGGTAGAATTCCCACTTGCGAAAATCCGGTGCCCGGCTGGGGACTGAACTCGGTTCGCCTTGGTGGCAGACGAGTGTGCTAATCGCTCAGCCACCGTGGCCCCGGACGGAGGAGGAGGAAGACGAAAATGAGAATAACAACCAACAAACCAGCTGATTATGCAAGCAATATATACTAATAACCATGATAACCACCATACATTCAGCATACTAAACAAAAATACCAATAATCCTGGCGACCAGCAGTACTGTACCAACCACAACCTACTAACCCAGCATACATCAGTCACGCCTGATTTCGTACTGGTCATACCATCAGACAGACAATACCAACCATATACTCAGAGATCATGCCAAACATATCAACACTAACAAACTGCCATTTATAACAGCCATCCATACAGTTAACCACACTCCCAAAACACAGTAGGTACCGTACCTCCAGCATGGACTATCATATATTTTTATCAAATTTATATTATGTTTGAGTCATATATGTTTAGTTTTGGTATATAATATGCTTATTGGTATATAAACTGTGCGTAATATATACGCATGTCTTGTATAACTGTGTAAAAACTTCTATATACATATATAGTCGACGGTATCTTCAGGTTTTATTTTTTCCCGGGCCCTTGCTGTTGCTTACAGATTGTGAGGGTTTTCTCAATGTGCTCCCATGTATCTTCAAATATTGCTTCGAATAAACCATTGTTGGTCAGGTATGTCGCTCCTGCTCTATCCCATCCATTTTTTTTTCATCTGTAAACGCAGCTCGTACCACCAAAAATCATTCAACTTATTTCTCTCATCGACTGGGCACATAGTGAAAATGATTGCATGATGTTCTAGCAGTCAGAAAATTTTACCAGCTATTGTGACACATGGAAAGCGTAGATTACTTTCAGCACTCTATAAAGATGCTGGACTTTCATACCTGCATATGCACAACACGAAATACACTATGTCTATAAAACACCTACCTGTCTATCTGCAAAAGAACAAAGAGATTATTGGCTATTTCCCACGCATAGAGGGTTTTCAAGGAAGTGCTACTGTTACAGACACGCCACAATTTAGGAGATGGTGTAAGATACATTGGGGGAGTTCTGAAGCAAAATCAAAAAACAAGGCACCTCCAACACTGAAAGATGTAAAACTGTAAAGAAGATTGGTTGTCTGATGGATGACTTCGCGGGCTAGCTAGTGATCGGGCTGATTAGGCGTCTTATAACAGTCCATCAACCATGCAGCAGGCATATACTAAGGCACTCGAAATTCAACATGAACTGCTTGTTCTGTAGTGTTAACAGTATATATAAGTATGCGTCATGTAAGAAGGTTTTCACTTCGTTGACGGATGTGTCGGAAGACAGAGCGTCACGACTAGATTTATCTACTGATACTGTGTAAGCTGTTATAATATGATTAATAAATATGTAGGCAAGGACATGTTGACATCGTCAATAGTGGCGCGAAAGCTCACGGACTCTGGGAGCCTAAGATATGGAGCAGCAGCGGCCGAGTGCAAGTATTGTGACAAGTCATTTGCGAATAGCTCTAATGCCACGTGACATGAAGCTAATAACTGCTTATTCAGCACTTCATACAAGAATTTTCCATGTGATAACTGTAGCGTAAAGAGTGGATCGACTGCTCTCAGCAGGAATTATTATATAAAACATATACAATCATGATTATTTTGTGAATGAAGAATATGTTTGAGTGAGCAACTATTATTATGTATTTTTTGACGAGTCTGTAAAATATAGTTAAAGTATACGAATGACTTCGGTTTTATTCGTGCATTCGATCTCTCCTTATATTAAGCTGTTAGGGAGAAACGATTAAGATTAATCTGAGGTAAATACACATTGAATGTGTTATTCATTTTAGCATCAAATATACTTTTTTTTTTCTGATTGTTGAACGCAATGTCTTGATACATACAAATATTTGTAAACTGTGAGGATATAAGAGCTTTAAATATATGTATATACATGCTTAGTATAGCTAAAGACATGGATTTCTGTAAACATTTGAATGCTAATTAGAAAAAAAAACGAGAACTTTGTTGAAGTTATTTTTTCTACTAAACAGTATTCTCTGATTAAATTGTGGAAAACATCTATGAGATTTTTATATAATCTGTATTAATAAATGTGAGATGCTTGGAATGCAACTAAAATAATAATAAGTCGTTTCTTCCTAGATACGTGTGGTTGGTTTGAATATGTATATTTAGACAGCTGCATGACCTCGGTAAAATCTCAAATGTTATTCAGCCTCAGTAGCAATCAGTAGTGGTCTGGGTGTATGAGATCGTATCTACCTGAAATTGAAGTATGTCACTGATGGTGCGAAATGGAGTATTGAATATACTTCCGTATGCACAACTTATTCGATTATCTTATCGTTAGATGGAAAACACAGTGCTGCTTTTATGTCAAAACTTTTAGTAATAAGTGATAGTGAGTAAAGATCAAATGTTTGAAAGGTTTGTTGACCTCCAAACTTCTACGATGTGATGTACATGGTATGCCATTTACTAGAAGCAATAATTTCGAATATGCATTACAAAATATGTAAAGGTAGTGTTACATTGTCTGGCCTAGAATGTATGGTTGCTTGGTATACTTGAGTTATGGTAGATGGTATAGACAGTGTGTTGATCAGCATGGATGATTAGTAATGACTGAGATTCTCTTGGTTTGTATAAGATGGTACATTGGATGGTCTGGTATCAGATGGTTATATTAGGTTAACAGATGGTGGGAATGATTGTTGCATGGAATGGCTGTAATGTGTGGCTACTTGGGTAGATGTTATGGTGTCTGACTTTTTCTTGGGTTATATTAGATTTTGATTATAATTCTGCTTGCTTCGACTATGCCTTTGTAAGTGCGAGGTGAATGTTACCCGAAGTGACAATTTGCTGCAATCTGAATGAAGTATGCTTCTAATGTATAGTCACATAAAATTTTCTTAAGTGACCGAAATAATGATAAGGGGGCGTGTGGGAAATAGTTACTGATTTTTATTTGGACTATGGTGGGTTAGTTTAAGTTTTATTATCTAGACTTTGTTTGGTTGGTTATGTTAGTTTGACAGATGGTAGGAATGTTGTGTGATACAGGTCGACCTGGAATGTATAATTACTTGGGTAGGTGTTATAGCATATTATTATGGTCAAGGTTTTTTTTTGTAATAGAGAATGGTACTGTTGGTTTGTATGTCTAAGATTTTCTTAGTTTACAGTGGATGGCATGGTTGGTCGGTGTGTCGTGATGCATGTAGGTATAGGTTTACTTGGTGTACGAATCTTCAATTTGGATTGTGGGAGATTAGTTATGATTTTCTAGAATGTGGTAGGTTATGTGAAGTTGGGTTAGGTTGGATTTTTCTTGACTTTGTTAAGTCATCTTCATTAGAGTATGCTTAAATGAGTATGTAAATAAATTTTATAATTTTTTATATTTTTTCGTAAAGTACTATGTAGAAAGTAAAAAGATGAACTTGAATGGAAAAAAAAAGTAATGTATGAGGTGAAAAACTTATGTACATGTGAAAAAATATAAGTATTACACAAGTGATTAAGTCCTACAAATATGGTGAACTACAGTGCGAATGCCTTGTGGCTAGGTGGTAGCCTAAAATCAAAGTAGTCAGCAGACGAAACAGTATGATGGTTCGAGGAGGGGCGATAAATGCCAGGAGCAAATGGAACTTAAACTTAGCATTAATTGAAATCAAACAGAAGTTCGTTTAAGATGCGTGACATCTGAGGATACGACTCGTTGAGTGACAAGGAAGCAATGTGTAACCTGGACATCGACGAGGAGGTCTCTGCTGTCCTGCTGCCGATAAAAGAGAACTTGTTATAACCGATGGGTATATATGTAACCGTATGTCTACACGAGGTGACTAAATGAGTTCTTACAAGATGGTTAGGTTAAGTCAACATGTATTTTTAAGTCCTACATGAGGTATAAAATTTTTCCTAAGTTCGATGTGATTGGCAAAATATTCAAAGTCCTGCTGGGGGTGTAATGGATATGACTAAATGAAAAATATTCTGAGTCCTACACCAGTGGATAAATATGCAAGTCCTGCATGAGGAATAAGGTTGTCTAAATCCTACACGAGGTGACTAAATGAGTTCTTACATGGTTAGGTTGAGTTACATTAGGTGAGGTCAAGTTAGGTTAGGCTGAGTTAGGTTATGTTTTGTTGAGTTATGATGGGTTGGGATAGTTTAGATAATGTCAGGTTAGGTTAGGTGAAGTTAAGTTAGGTTGAGTTAGGTGAAATTAAGTTAGGTGAAGTTAGGTTAGATGAAGTTATGTTGGCTTAAGTTAGGTTAGGTTAAGTGATGTTAGGTTGATACTGATGAAAAAATTTCTGTTCAACAAATATGCTGGGGTGGAACGCAGTGACTAAAGTGGACTGCAGGAGCACAAGGAAATAGTGATTGAATGATAGAGCATGATAAAAGGAAACTAAGGAAAAAGGTATCCAAGATGATGGTTCAAAGGGGGTGGAGCCCAAGCATCTGAGCAAGTAATCAGTGAAGGTGGCTAAGGTGGAATGATAGAGCATGATGTCAACATGGGGCTCGAAGGGAGTGGAGCACAAGATCAGAACGACTGATTAGCAGGTGACTAAAGTGGAATGCGAGAGCATGAAAAAGGTAGGGATTGAATGATAGAGCATGATGTCAAAAGGTAGTTCGAAGGGAGTGTAGCACAAGATACAGGATGAATAAGTAGCAGAAAACTAAAGTGGAATGCAAGAGCATGAGAAAATAGGAATGAAATGATAGAGAATGAATTAGCAAGCTGAAATGACAGAGCATAATGTCGTGATGACTGACATGGATTGACAAAGCAGCAGACAAAATAATATGCTTGATAAAATGGTGTTCCAAGATGGGGGCAGAAACAATATTGCAGACAAGATGGCGGCCTGAAACAAGATTGCGGACAAGATGGCGGCCAGAAACAAGATGTTGGGGAATGTGGTGGCAAGAAACAAAATTGTGGACCAGATGGCGGCCAGAAACAAAATTTTGGACAATATGGCGGCTGGAAATAATATTTTGGACAAGATGGTGACCGGGAACAAGATTACGAACAAGATGGCAGCTTGAAACAAGATTGAAGACAAGATGGAGCCCTGAAACAAGATTGCGGACAAGATGGCGGCTGGAAACAAGATGATGGACAAGATGGCAGTAGGAAACGAAATGGTGGCCAGAAACAATATGGCGAACAGCAGAGCCGTAGCCACCTCCTCACTCCTGCGACAGAACATGTCAAAGTATGCTTCTGGTAATAGTATAAAATTAGAGTGTGTGGCAAAAAAATACGAGGTAATGAAATCACAACGGTCGCAAATTTTTAACTTCTTCTCTGCTCAGAAGAAGTATGCCCTGTGTTTAGTAAGCTTACTTCAGGAGTTAGGGAAGGATCTGGTGCGGGCCAGACTCGGGGCCTGATGTTCCAGGAACTGTTACTACAGTATAGCAGAGGAGCATTACTTCAAAACGACATTTACAAGTGCCTAGCCAGCAGTTAGTAGCCAGTTCCTTCCCTCTGTTTCTTAACTTTGATCGAGGGAGGTGGCGCAATGTTTAAACTTCGGACTCGCATTCGGGAGGATGTAGGTTTGATTCCTGGTCCAGCCACCCTGACTTCAGTTTCCCATGTCTCCCGAAATCACCTCAGGCGAAAGCTGGGCTGGTTACTTGCAAAAGGTCATGGCCGATTCCTTCCCCGTTCTGCCTCTCTTAGCAGCAACTTTTCATGTCTCTAATGACCTCTTTGACGAGACGTTAAGCCCTACTACCTACCTGTTTTAACTGAGAGGCATTCGTGATTAAAGACTGTTCACAACAAAGTGAGCAATTTTGAAATCAACTGTAGAAAAAAGTCACTTGCCCCTACCTGCATATATTTCAATGGGCGAACTGAGTGACATGCGCCCAGTAAAGTTGATAACGATGGAGGATAAAGAATTTTCATCTCTTAACGTCGAATAAAAAGTGTTAAAGTGACCATTTGTGATAACTTAAATTATTTCTTTAGCTTCCTGTTTTTTTATGCATCGAAGTGTAAAAATTAACAGATTTGTAAAACATTTAATTCTCATAAATTTTACAGTTTCGCCTGACCGACACATGAACAAAGTGACGAGGCCTATGGCAATGTTAATAGTACATAAGGTGGAGGAATACACAACGTGCATACAAGTAGATTTTAAGCAGGACTTTCAAAAGTGCTCAATTTACCGTGAACAGCCTATAGTGTCTTGGCCATGGGAGGAAACCCATGACGATCGGCACACTGGATGAGTTTTCCATGTAAAGAAGGAAAATATGCTGTGTTTACGTGTGTTCATCAATTCCTGAATGCTCTATGTCGTCTTTCAACCCATTGATATATTTTCGCCTTGCTTAAAATGAACTAATTTTGAATTCTTGAGTCGGTGAAGGACACTGCTAATTGTCACACTGTGTACAAAAATGATGTAGGTAAGCAAGTAGGGCTTAAGATGTAACTCCATGCATCACACTGGATTTTTTTTATTATTATTAATAAGTTTAAAAAAATTGTTGAACTTAGTCTATAGCGAACTAGCTATTGACTTTAACGTGTAGAAAAGGCATAAAACTGGATTAAGAACTCATAATTACATCACAATATCGAATTTGCCAAATTTTGGTACGATTGATATTATGACATAATTATGGGTTTAGTAGTTAATTTTTTTATGTCTGTGCCACAGTGTAAAATCACAGCTAGTCCGCTACAGATGTACTTTCGGAATTTTCATGTTTAAAAGAATACAGTGGCTCAAAAAGTATTAGTATTTCCACAGGCATGAAGTTTACAGATATATTTAAGTTTACAGATATATTTGTGGCGGAAAAAAAAGACAATAGTGTAGGAAAAGACATAGTATGTGGTACATTAACGCTTAGTTATTATTGTTACGTACATACAAAACAGCCATAACATAAATAAGATTTGCTCCTCTTGGAACAATAATATGTAAACACAAAGAAAGTACACACATAATTTCACCTCAAACAATTTCTAGGGGTTTTATATTATAACCTTAATATGTAGTGGACCTACTCTTTCTTCTTATGATTTACTATTAACTTCGTGGGACTGATTTGACCAGGTTTTCGGTTGCTTTTACTTGTATGTTTCTTCATTTGCATAATAATGCCTTCTTGAGATAATTTTTGTTAGAGATATTGTGCACTTGTATTCTTTCTTTAGAATATGTCACAAATTCTCAATGAGATTTATGTCCGGAGATTGTGGAAGTGTTGCCATCCAGTGCGAAGTGTTGTACAGCAGTCACCGTTTTTGTTTAGGGCTTTATGTGGTGGACTCATCACGGCCTGCCTCTCCCCCAGGCGGATCCAGCTGTCACTACATCCGGCTGCAGAGAGAATGATTGACGGCCCTCCTGAACTGACTTCACCATCCCACCCTGCTGGAGGAGTTGATGACTTTAGAACATGTTCTATAACCTTCCAGATAAACCTTTCTCTGCATGTTACGAAGCGTAAGAAGGTTCTGGATTTGGACACCTACAATATGAATACAGTCTCAGCCGATGGGTCGGCACTCTGTAATAGCCACCTGGCTTGAGTGCGACAAGTGTCTAGCCAAGATCAGAGCATTGAGGGACTTTGAAGAGAAGGACCAGTGGTGAACGAGGGTGTTAGAGATTGCAGCAAACGAGAGTGTGCGAGTGCTGTGGAGGGCTACTGTATAAGGGAGCGCTCGGGATGTTCCATGTCGCGCAGGTGGAGAGATTGAGACTCGTCCCTGCCGAGATGCCAAGACTTAAGGTGAAAGGATCTCGGAAGGAGTAAACCGTGTTGGAATGGGGCAACTAAGGTAGAATGATAGAGCACGAGACTCGGCATCTCCCCAGATGAAAAGTAATGTGGAATTTCTGTGCCTCAGACTTCGAATCCCTGCTGGGACATTAGGTGAAAGGAAACCTGTGAGTATGCTAGCACCTTCCACAGCCAGCAATCAGGTGGTGGTGTGAGCATCTTCACTGTTGGCATCCTTAGCATAGGTGAATCCAGAAGGAAAACCTCGCCGGTTCGCGATGACATTTTGATGGGTGTGTAGGCCCATGCAAGTTTATCCTCACTGTGCACTGTCTGTCGAGGATATTATTGGATTGGCTTAGGCAATTCCGGAAGGGAAAATCTCGCCGATTCGTGATGACGTCTGGTGAGTGCATAGGCCAATATCGGTATTTACTTTATTTCTTCTCCTAACCACACAATGTATGTCGAGGACGTCATTGTCTTAGGCAGGTCCAGAAGGAAACAACCTCGCCAGCTCGCAGTGACAAGTCTTTTGAGTGTGTAGGCTCATGCTAGTATTTTTTCTTCTCCTAACCTTGCAATGGCTGTAGCAGGCATAGGCCGACATGCACGCTATTTCATCTCCTAACATGTATCGTGCAATGGTGGTCGTGTGGTCAAGGTGTCGGACTGTTATCCCAAGGGTACCCGGAACAATCCCCCACATTCCTTCTGCATTTTTGAATTGTAGTTGTATCTCAAACTGTTCGGAAATTACAGTCCACTATGCTTGTACGTGCATTTAGCACATACTTGGCCCCGCGACCCTTTTTGCTGTTGGGGGTGATGCTAATATTCTGAATTTGGTGACTTTATCTTAACCAGTTCGGAAATTACTGTCAACTATGCTTATAGGTAAGCTTAGGACATACTTGACCCCACGACTCTTCACTGTTGGGAGTGATGTCTATGAATTTGGTGGCTATGTCTTATATGGTTCGAAAATTATAGCTCACTATGCTTATAAGTGAGCTTATGACATACTTGACCCCAGGACTCTTTTCACTATTGGGGGTAATGCCTATTTTATGAATCATGCAACTATATCTTAAAATGTTCGGAAATTACAGCCAACTATGTTTATAAGTAGACATAAGGTATACTTGGCCTTGCGACCCTTTTCGTCGTCTTGGGTGATGTATATGTTATGAATTTGGCAACTATATCTTAAACTGTTCAGAAATTACAGCCAACTATGCTTATAAGCAGACCTAAGGTATACTTGGCCCTGCGACCCTGCTCGTCATTGTTGATGTCTAAGTCGTGAATTTGGTAACTATATCTCAAATGGTTCGGAAATTACAGCCAGCTATGCTTATAAGTAGATATATGGTATACTAGGCCTTGCGACCCTTCTTGTCCTTGGGGGTGATATCTATGTAATGAATTTGGCAACTATATCTTAAACAGTTCTGAAATTACAGCCAACTATGCTTATACGTAAACATAAGTTTTACTTGACCCTGCGACCCTTCTCGTGGTTGGGAGTGTTGTCTGTGTTGATGAATTTGGTAACTAGCATGTGCGGGAAGTGCACACTTTCGGTAGGAAGGAAAGACAATAATATCGGTTGGGAGTAACCACAGACATTCGACTAGAATGCAAGAGCGTGAAGTGCAGTGGTGAAATCCCACAATCCCATATCCTCTTCATTGAGTCAAATGTCACATTAAGGAGTCATCGGCTGAAATTGACCAGAATGCAAGAGCATGAAGTTGAAAATCCAAGATGGGCGTCGGGAGAGGGAAATTTGCCAGTTTTTAGGGAATTTCGGTCTTTTGGGGGGGGGGGGTGTGGAATTTTCGAGGGAAAAAAATGAAATCCAATATGGCGGTCGGTTTTCCCCCAGTCCCCCAACTTGCGCCCCGATGGGTTAACCGGCTATTTTGTAATACTCCTGCACTCTATTAAAACAAAACAACGAAATTAATTTTCAATGACCGACAGACATCCCTTACCACGATGTGTCTCGAAGTAGGCCCACTTAAATTTGCAATTTTTGTAATTTATTGCACATTTATAATTACTTTCCTCTGTAAGGATATTTTCGAATGCCAGTTGTGGCTGGCTTAATGGCGCGAATACCTAACAGTTAAATGTGCCTGTATGCATTAAGTAAAACAGTTAAATATGCTTGCGTGAGTAGAGAGATTTGTGCAGCTGTTAACATCGAAGGCTTGAGAGCCGATGATGGTGAAGTGAGGTAAGTATGGAGAAGTTCCGAAATGAAAGGGCGGGGGAAGCGCGAGATCGCCGAGAAAACCCGCCGACCAGCGGCATCGTCCGGTATGATTCATAAACGCGAAGATCCAGGAACAACCTCGCCGGGAACCGAACCCGGTTTACCGATGTGGGAAGCGAGTCGTCTAACAATCGCACCACCGTGGCCCCTAAAATATGCTTGAGAGGTTTCTGGTATTTATTAAATAACATAAATTTTTCCTAGCAAATGAAAGAGGTTTTCGAAAAAAAATACAGTGTACAAATCGGCTCATAATTTACTTATTTTGATGACTATCATAAACTCGATGAACTCGAATAGCCCCTACGTAGGGGTTTAAATAAATACTCTCCTGATGAAATAATTGCTTGGCGATACGATTAAAATGACTAGTAGTTTGTTTGTGATGTAATGTGTTAATCCCCGCCTTTCAATCACCGCAGCGTTCCCGTAACAACATAACAGTGGCCTTACCCTGGAAGTATGAAAATGTACTGGCTACAACCGTAGTAACAAAACTGATTTGCGGCCAATAAGAAACGAGCACAAAAATGACAGGCTGTAAATGTATCGCTGATATTTACAAACAGTATGTTGGCTAACCTGATATTTGTTTTTGTTTATCTACGTGCAATGGAAAAAGTTTCGTGGGAATCGTATTTAGGGATATTTAAATTGTAATATACGTTTTATTAATTGCGTTGACCAATTAAATAAACGGACATTGGAAATTGTACCGCAAAGTTAATTTAATAACTATATTCTTGTTATAAGCTTGCACTGCACTGACACTCGTGGTTGGAAATGTTATCTCGTGATTGGCCGGCGTAGAACTCTATGTAAGAAAATAGAAAATATTAAATCCTCTTTACGCCGTTACCGCGAGCAGGCCGCCATCTTGCGCCGTTATGTTATGTTGTAGCTGGTGCCATATACAAATGTGGGTTCAATTTATTGCGGCGCGGGCACGCGGTGCGATCAGAGACTACTGCATGTACGGGATTCTTGGCTTTTTTTTCTCCTCCTTTTTCTCACCGTAGGGTGCGGGGAAGAAAATTTGGTCTAGAATACCTGGTTGCCTTCATCCGAGATAAGATTACGGAACAAGAGCAAAGTTTGTCTTAGTTGCGCGCTGCGAAACTGTCAGGTAGAATCCCTCTTTACGAACAAGCAGTGTAATGAGCACACAGAAGACTTGATAAGAAGATTCCTCTGATTCTAAGGAAAAAAAATTCACAATTTCTCCTTACAATTAAAAAATTTAATTAGACGCACCGGTTGATTTGTGTTCGCAGTGAATTTTCCACGTCATTATTAAAATTTATTAATAAATATATGTGCTGTTCACGATAAAGTAAGCACTTTTTAAGGACCTCCGAACAGGCATTAACCACTAATAAATATGTTTTATTGCAATCTCAGACATTAACTTTTGAAAGTGGTGAGGGTATGCACCGTATTTATTAGCTACATGACAATACTGATATTAAAAAGTGGCTTAAACATACAAAATAACTTAAAAGAAAAATTCAGAAGGGCCTTAAAAAGTGCTCACTTTACCGTGAACGGCCTATAGTAATGTTTGGTGTAATTTCACGAACTTTATATAGCACACATTATCACGCCACAGAAGTATGCTGGCTGCACGTGAGTTTTTACGGTTCTACAGTAAATTGCCGCAAGTTTAGTGCGTAGTTAGGGTCCTATGTACTGAAACTTTTTTTGTGAAATCGTTGTTTGCGCGTAAACGGTTGTCTCGGTAAATGAATGTTTTAGAAATACGAAGTTTTGTCCGAAAGGATAAAAAAAACTACTGTCTATATATCTGTCTTTTTACTTTTATCATATTAAGTATATTAATGGAGAAAAAAACCTGAAAGTGGTCAAATGTCGCATTTTTAAAGCGAGCCTACGAAGTTTCTTTAAGCGGTACGGTTATACGCAGGTAGTTAGATCTGTGTACTTTCATCGCGTGTAATAAAATTACACTGTTACATATGTAGTTTACAAAGTAAAACGTTACGGAAACACTGTACGCCTTGCGCGTAGGAGCGATGAGGCGCTAGGCCTGCGTATTAGTATCGCCCGTATCACTCCCTCGCTTCTTGGCCTTGGACGCGCAGCTACACAGTCCCCTTAAAAGTGCTGGATGCCAAACGGGAGGTTGATGAAATGTTTTAGCAATTGCTATATGCTGTTCACGGTAAAGTGAGCACTTTTGAGGGCCTAGTTACTTTCTCCTTTCAGCCATATTTTATCCTTTAACCACCTTTTTAAATAAATATTGCCATGTAAGTAATAAACATACTGGTTATATTCCACCGCACTCGGAATTTAACGTCTAAGGTTAAAACAAAATATAGTTAAGTTATTGACTATTATTCCAAATGAGAGGGGTTTCAAAAGTGCTCACTTTACCGTGAACGACTTATAATGATATGAGGAAGTGTGTGCGCTTTTGAGGAGGTACAACCATGCAGAGGTTTGGAAAAGCATCCTTATATCTTGGAGGAATTGCGTGTTGCCTTACCAAGAACGACCGTATTTATCTGGTATTGATACTTGGAATTTTATTGTCACATGCAGCCGCTCCGCATCCTTTCCCTTGCGACCCTCCCCTTCACACCACTCGGGCGTGAGCAGCACAGTGTTCCAATGACATCATCTGTAACCGGAACTACAAAAGGCCCCCGGTAACACTGACACTTGCCTACCACGACTGACGTCACTGCCGTCCTTGGAAGATGTACTGTGTTGGGTAGTCGCAGCGCGAGTTATCTGGTCGTCACCCTACCTTAGAGGTGCGAGGAACTTTCATCGATAACGACGTAAAATACAATGACAACCCTCGGAACATTATTGTATGTTATCGGGACCTTCGACGTAAGAGCCGATATTTTACACAAATACGGCTTAAAATCTGTTTGTTTGTTTTTTTTTTTTAAGGGCTCATACCTCCCTTAATATTCGGTTTAGGTATAAAGTGTCACGTATGTTTTCCTTTTAATTTTTCATGAAGAATCACCTCCCGAAGTTTGTCGGTCTAATTGAGAATCATCCTGTATAAGGCGCGGCGTGTCCCTGTGTAGAGAGTCTGGAGTCCTGTGCAGGCCCTAGCGCCAGGTGTATGCTACGTCGGTATGACGGGCGACGACGCAGTGACCAGTCAGTTGTCTGCGAGCATCGGGTGAGAACAGGAACAGACTGACGGGTTGGACTGTGGGAATGTGGGACTTGATGCGTGATTGGCACACATTTCGAATTATGTTAATGTAAGGTAGTGGACATCTTGAGAATGTATGTGTAACTAAGTGAGAATAAAGTGAATGTAGCTAGTATAGTAATATTTTTTTTAGTAAAGATAGGGAGTTTACATTTGTAAATAATAATTGTATTTTTATAACACTGTAAATAAATCAAGATATTCAATTTAGCTCTTTTATTTTTATTAAGACCTCCATCCCTCACGAACTCGGGTAACGCCCCAGGCGATGAACAACAATAATATATTAAAGTTTTGCATAAATTTCCTGTTACTTGTTAATATGTTACGCCCGCGAGAATTTATTTTGTGTCAGTATAAAAAAAGTCGCATGCATATATTCGATGGTATAGCCCATAATGAGATTGTCACTTTATTTTTCTGTATTGGATGTTTTAAAAATGTGCGTATTATTATTTTTTTTCATCTATATATTACTGCTCTTAAACATGTCTTACGTACGCGGATCGTTAACCTTTCTTTTCTCATCTGTACTTTACTTTATTTATAACTCGCTTTCCTGTGCTACTTCGTATGCATGAAATTTAGGATTTGGAATCGCTCTTGGGAAGGAAAGGAGGGCAGCCCATAGACCAAAAAAGAAAGGAGAAATAACGTAACTTTTTTAATAATGCTTTTTTTATGCAATAATCCTAAGAAAAGCTTAATTCAGTACCTATGTACATCCCTGATCATCATGTTTTCGGAACCGTTTGAGATATCTCGATGAAGCAAAGACTAAGGTCCTGGGGCAGGTCAGCTCAGTTGTACGTGTGTGTGTGTGTGTGCGCGCGCGAGTTATATATATATATATATATATATATATAATATATATATATATATAGCGTTTGAGGCTCCTAGTGTAAGAAACCTGTTAATGGATTAAATTACTGACCCGTACCAGCATTACACACAGTAGGAACTACAATATTTTTGGTTTGGTGGCGAGGCGGGGAATGTCGCGTTAAAATATTGTTCGCTTAAATGTAAAATTACCTCGGAACTACGCCATTGCAAAGCTAAGTAGCCAAGGAAAAAAGAGGGACTGACATTTTGTCAACAGACGACAGATATTTTCATATATGTTTGTCACCCGCCGAGGCGATATACAGTAGCTCTGCAATGGAGAAGGTCCGATGGAGAATGGCAAGCTTAATCACGTACTGCCATTGCAAGTATTGTTCAAAGAACATTGTTCACTTACACTTGGTGAGCAGCCGGCACTTGCCTCTATGTGCAAGCCGTTCAACTGGTGCGCAGTTTTCCGTCGGGAACTCGCCTCAACATCACTTAGGCTGTGATACCAGTGGCGTGTAGTGAGGTTTTTTACACGGTAAGCAATATAATAGCCCCACATATTTAAGTGTTTTAGATAACATGTAGTTAAATACCATTAAAATATGATACATTACACACTTTGCAGTATAATAAATTGTTGAAATAAGCCGGGCTGTTGTTCCATTTTCAATTTCTGCTAACAAACGCAACTTCCAACTTTTCTTACCCTCCACATGCATTTACCGTTTTATAATACCTGACATTAGTTATAAAACGGAAACAAAATTAATGTAATAATAATTAAACTGAATATTAGTTAGAGAGTAGTGATGGGTAGTTCACGAACTACCAGTTCATTTTGAACTGGTGTTGAAAAAGAACTAGGTGTATAGTTCACAGCGACATAAGTCTCTTGTGATGTCGGTCAGTCATTCTCTTAATACCAGTAACTACGCAAGGTGCGCCACTGCGCATGCTCAAATAATCTGTCGTTCACCGCTTCATCTATTACTCCCAACATGACTGGCCACATCGCAACGTGCATACTTCTTATCTATCTTCCTCTGTCTATCGGTATCTTTGTTTTCGCTCGTTCAGCACTGCCTCGAACCGCCATGCAGCGATCGTTCGTTCTTTCTTATTTTCTCGTGCCGACCCCAGTTGCATAGTCGGTTGCACGCTGGTCTTTGATGCGAGGGGTTCCGGGCTAGAAATCCAGTCAGGGTATGGATGTTTGTGTCGTCCATTTAACTTGTTTCATCCTCATCGGCATTAAAGACCTCGCTGTTACGGTGTCGTAAAGCTCTCTTACTCGCTCGTACTATAAATACGATGTTGCCAGACATACGGAAATTCCCTTATCTGTAAGAAAATACATCGGACAGCCGCACCAATATGAGTGTAGATATGACAGTAAAATATAGAGAAACGCTGATTAATGTAATGTCAAGTTTTGCACACTCGCAATAAAAAAATGAAAAACTGCTTTTTTTTTTCTAGTATTTTCACTCAATACTTCGAATATACTTTTTGACATTATTTGTTTCATATCAAAATTAATTTATTTTGGTAATTAAAGTTCTGTTAAAAAGTTTCTAATACTGGTACGAATAAATCCAGTGTGTTGGAACAATTTTTGTTGAGTTTGTACACGCCTGACTTGGAAAAATTAACTTTACACCTGGTTGTCTCTCGCAACACAACCTATTATAATATTGTTGAGGCCGTTACTATAAGTGTCAAAAGTAATTTGGTGTTATATTACACAACATAGGCGTGGATAACACAGTATAAAGATATTTTCACTATTCATTTATCTTACGTCTATATAAAAAAGAAGTAATTTCATTTACACACAATAAAGCACTAATTCTTCAGCAATTAATTTACAAACATCACTTGTTTGCTTCTCTTCTGGGGAGGGGAAATGGAACTGTAAAAGAAGAAACAGAGAAAGAGCTATCTAGTTCTCGGACCGAGGTTACAGTTGCAGTTCGCCAGTACGCGTGATTATTCGACTGTGACCTACATAGTTCAAAAGAACGGTTCCCAATGAACTGTTCTCAAATGTGACTAGTTCGTAACGACCTAGTTAATTCTAGTGAACTATATTTCCCATCACTATTAGCGAGCATATTACAAATTATAAGACAACTCCCGTTTTCCCGAACACTTCATTAATTTTGCAAGGAAAAATGTAGGACTGGAGGACGCAAAAAGAAAGCCTGCGTACCCTGCCCGTGCTGTCGCTTGCGAGTTCGATTCATCGCTAGTCGCTCCCGTTTGAGGAAATAAATACTAGATAGCAGCACTATGCGTTTACACGAAAACTCTGTTTCTCGAATCGAAAACGGGAAACTTAGAATTAAACGTGTTCAAAGTTAAGGCGAAAACTATAAAGGGCCAAACATTTCCAATATGTATAGGATAAACATTGCCTACCTTGCGTCTATGGAATAAACTGTACTGTGTGATGCTACATTTTTATTGCACGATAATATCAATAAAAGTATGCTGCGTGTGTAAATACAACTTTCACGGTTCTGTATTGAAAATCTTACAGCTAAAATTGGCTCTGAAAACACTAGTTTGTACCATTTTCTCGCGTAATAAGATATTTCTTGAGTTGAAATGCGAAATTGAAACTTCGTCTTTGTGCACTAAATGTTTCTGAAATGTTTTTTGCGTTTCTGATGCTGTTCGCTGGGTCGCCTCGTGCAGCCCTGTGTGCGGGGCGACATCTGGTGACCTTGCCAAGAAACGATATTCGATGCACATGGACTGCCTATGATTGTTTTTTGTTTTTTAATTATTCTTAGTGTGTAACAAAAGTTGGAATATATGTGGTCACTTTTATGAGTTGGTCTGTTGAATTTTATTTATTAATACCGAAGCAGTTATGAATAAACAAGTTTGTATATTTTATTACAATATTAATAATTATGGTTAAAAGCTGCTATGTATATTAAACAAAGGAAGCCGTTTCAGAAAACCTGTAAGGGATCTAAATTTGTTTTGGTTTCTAGTTTCGGTAAAGTGTATGTCGCAATTCGTGTTTCCACAAAATTCTGTAAATACTAAATCACTTCCAATATTGTATCCAAAATCTATTATTCCTACTCTGGCATTATTATTAACGAGCCTAAAGCTAGCCATGCATCAAATTACCAATTCATCAAATACACTGATCAGTTAAATCATTATTCAATACTCGTTACTTTGCGGGTTCATCGCGAGGTTGTACTGTCGCAGTATCCACTACAAAATATCTAACCGTTTTTTAATCACGTGTTTTCTACCGAACCTCTGCAACGCACTTGATGCGTAAACCAGGCGGAACCCTTTAGGGTGTATGTAGTCAATCATACTTTACGATTTTAAAGGCGCCAATGTAGAAAAATAAACTAAGAAAGGACAAACCTACAGAATTGTGTTTATTAACTATTGGGAGCAAACATTTTACCAGAGCGATGCATTTCTGTCGAGCTATTTGTGACGTCATAAATGTTTACGTGTCATCGCGGCGCAAGAGTCTGTGCGATATAAATGCACAAAATATTGTAAAATAGCTGTGCTCAAAGTTGAAAATGCAGTTACCTGTAGTCCGTTCACGACTGGAACAGACTTTCTCGGAATCTTTCCTACTCCCATTTTTAAGCGATAGATAAAAAATACGTTAAAACATTCAAACTATATTCTCTCTCCGTGCTGCCTAACTAACTGTACCCGCGCCAGTCACTCTGTGTAGTAACGATGCATGCAGCTGACGACTAAGGTGTTGTTCAAAAGTCATTCCAGTCGTGAACCGACTATAGGATGACTGCTTTTGTTTTTCTATGCTGGCTTCCAAAAATCTGTAGAAGACATTGGACTTTTTTGGAGCCAGTATATGTCCCCAAGCACTATTTAAGAGACGGCGTACACCTGTAGCTACCTCAGACACCCGTGTTCAAAGTCGAACGTGAACTGTAGTCCATCCACGATTACATACAACCAAAATTTTAGCTACAGGATATTCCTGCGCCTCTTGCAAACAAAGTTTAACCGAGTCTTAGAAAATGACACCAAAAGGACAACGCACCACATTCGTGCGCACTTATGTAATAATATTTCGCATAAGAACTATTTCTTACTAGGCATTACTAACACCCCTATTTTCTCTCTGTTTTTATGCATATTAATTTTAAATAAAATGTATTTTATAGGTAAAACATAAGTAAAGGTTCAATTTAACAGAGTAGGGAGTCGATTTACGTTAACACACGTATAAAACGTCCGTGATTCATACAGTAGGATATTTTGGAAACAAACACATCATACATGGGGTGATGTTTCTAAAGTTTGGTTCAAAAAGTGTAAAGGAACCGCGAATAGACTATAACGACTATAGCGATGCGATGCGACGCGACGGTCTGAAGTCCAGTATGCCGACCGTTACTCCTTCGAGCTTCGAACGACCCGACGTGCAAGCCATTATGATTTACGCGACTCGAGGTCGGCATTTCAGTCGGAACTGTCGAAACAAAGCTTTCTCTTCTCTCAGTGCCTCTTTCGCCTCGTTCACCCCCCACTCCGCTTCCCAACGCTTCTCACTGCTTCGCCCGCCCTTGCTGCCTTTATTACCGCGCATTCACAATCCCGTCAGACTTTCAGAAGTCGGGTAATTGAAACCATTAAATTTATACTGGAACTACTGCGAAAAGCCGAGGTGTAAGTAAAACGCTGAAACTCGTACAGTACGAGTTGCTATTCTCTATGCTTTTCTAGGTTCTTACTACACCTGATTCAGCTTAATTCTATTATTCGTTGGGTTATATTGTTACAATTTCTCTCTCGAAATTTAGTGGGCTAAACCAAGTTCGTTAAAGGATGGAGGTCTTAATTAAATAAAATAGTTAATTATAATTTCCTAATTTTATTTATGTTAACTCCAAATAAAATTATTTGGACTGAAAAATCTCTCAATACATTGGTGTAACTTAATGTTTACAATTAATGACTGAAATTAATACAATATATAATTACCTCAAGAAATCAGTGAAATTAAATTATTAAAAACCAGTCACAATAGACGGTGTTTTGTAACGGAGAAAGAAGAATTTTGACTTTCACTTCCCAAACGTTACAAATTTAATTTTACTGTATATTTTTGCCACAGCTAGCTTCGGAACCTTTTAATAGTGAAAAAATAAATTCCTTATTCAAGTGTAGGTAACACTATCCCATGTAAACTGGACATAGAGATAGTCAATAGGACAAAAGATACTGATATACAACTAACATGCAAATATAATGGCATATTTAATAACACTTCTTAAAATTACCAACGACAATGGCTATAATGAGGTGAATCTGTTAGAAATTTTTTATAAATATCAAAAACAACCAATTATTGTGTTCTTGTTATCAAATCTTCATATGAATAAAGTGAAATATGTTCACAATCCAAGCCACGTTCAAAAGCAACATTTTTACTAAAATAACGACGAAGAGACGACACGACTTGTTGAATAATAGATTAAAAATAATAATCTACCTAACGTAGTGAGAGGAAAGGAAAGGTGTTAATTTTCAGAAAATTTTAAAATTTTCTTTTGATTGACCTTTAATTAGATATACTACCATATAGAACCTTGTATGGAATGCCGCCTAGGGATTACGATGATCCTCCTTCGGTGTCCGGTGATTACTCTAGCTCTCTGCTCGAACACTGGTCACTGTACTTCCGCGGTGGCTCGAAGTGTTGGTAGGCCGTTACACTCCAGATGCAGCGATGGCATACGAGTCATCATCAGTTCCTGGATTGAAGTCATTTCTTCACGGTCCTTCATTAAATCATATACTGTCCAATTTTAATATCGACAAATTATATCATAACCATCACTTATATAAATCAGGGCTGGACAGCAGAACCAAAAAAAATTATTTTATCAACTATTCAATATCAGTTTGTTGTATCCTAAAAATTCTTTTTGCCCTTATGAAGATGAATAATAATATTGTTAATAAAGCCAAAACAAAAGCTGATCAATACTAAATATTTCATTAGACGTGTCGCCTCTTTACATTTTCAATACATTTCCAAGTTCATAGAGATGAACGCAAACGCTCCTGCATCAACAACAAATAATATGGGAAGCATAACAGTTTCACTAGTATATAGAGGCCGTCCTAATTATCATATTTACACACCTCGCTATAATAACTTTGAAAGCATAACGAATTTTAATTTATAAATTAACAAAACAAGTACACACATTTTTACAAATTACCAGATGTTACAGATTCAAAATATATTCAATTACCTTATAAATATGTGTCCATATTTGAGAGTTCCAATATTTAGAATAAAATCTGTATTACATGTCAGTAGTAGGTATATGGGGAGTTGGACATAATGGATTCCGGATTCGGAGCTGAAGCCGGGGGCCGCAATGTTGTGATGTCATCCGGCTGCCATCTTGGAAGTAATTGACCTTTTACCCCAAAATCCGCAAAAAAAAAGTCCTTAAAAAAATCACAAAAAAACCTAAAAATTCTCAAGAAATTCTAAAAAAAAAAAAAAATAATATTTAAAAAATGATCCCTAAAAATGCTAACTTTTCCCGGAGCATGCGAGAGGGATTAGCGATCCTGCATCAGGGATCAGCAACCCATGTGACTGAGATCAGTGACCCAGCGTCCATGGGTCAATTGAGCAGTATCTATTATCTTGGATCTTGACCTTTAACCCCACAAATTCAAAAACGTAAAAAATTTAATATTGAAAAGTATTGAAATTTATTATTAAAAATTAATTAGAAAGTATTTTTAGATACTTAAAAAATACTTATTTTCAGAGGTCTGTAGTAGCCCATGCCCATTCCGCCATCTTGCTAGGCGACCACCATATTGATAGACATCACCCATCTTTCATATTAGATGCAGACTACCTTGGCCTGACCCCGTGATGCTGATTGACCTTGAAAACAAAATCTCGAGGAAAATACATAAAAGTCAGCAAGCATAATACATAACAGACTACTACCACCATATTAGATGCAGACTACCTCGAATTTGACCCCATGAAATTGAATGACCTTGAAAACAAAAACTCAAGAAAAATACGTAAGTCAGCGAACATAATTCATTACAGACTTCTACCGCCATATTGGATGCAGGTAACATTGACCTTGATCCCATGACATTGATTCACCTTTAAAACAAAAAAACTCGAGAAAAAATACATAAAAGTCAAGCATTTGACATTACTTTTTACTACCGCCAGATGCAGACTACCTTGACCCCATGACTTTGGATGACCTCGAAAACAAAAACTCAACACTGATGGTACATTTTCCACTCGCTCATACGCCTAACACACACACACACACACATGCACACCTACACACATGCACAAACGCACACACGCACACACTCAAAGCCCGAAATATTACAATTTGCAAGCAAGACTGATAACACATTTAAAAAACTGGAAGTGTGAACTGGAACGCCATTCACATAAATGTTTCCGAGGGGAAATGTGTACATATGTACATACGATCCAGCGACAGGAGGAGGAGGGAGAGGAGTCAAGTCTTTTGGTGCCAGTCTGTACAGATTCTCTGTGGAGGGATACAAGGAAAATAGTTCCAAAAATTTTATATAAGCTAGAAATGCATCTGTTACATTCCATTCTGCCTTGCGAATTTGCTGTGTATGATTCCGAGTGCATATCCGCTACCGTCATCTTGAGTCTATCAACAAGTTCATTTCGGTCTTAGGTAAACATGTAGCCGGTGTTCTCGACGTCTTTTACCTTCTTCACGCCACTTGTTGAAGAAAAAACTCGTTGGTGCAATGTGTGGGAACGTCGAGGGAATCATCAACGTCTTAACTGTCAACACTGTCGTCATAGTCATCATCAATGCTATCTTCATGATCGTCTTCACTTCCTGCTATATCCTCAATATCATGTTTACTTTTATTTATAGCAGGAGTTGTATGTTCATCAGAATTTAGAGCTGATGGCCGTTTATTTTGAAGTTCGTCGTCTTCACGCGAACATCTTGCAAGTGTACGTTCTGCACAAACAGACTGTACTGCATTAATTCCGTCTTTAGCATTAACTGTGGCATCATAATCATCTGCGGAGACAGTACCCATCGATGTAGCAGGAGGTATTGATGATATCACTTGCTGGCTCCCATTAGACTAACCCTTGCAGTTCTCTATGTGTTCCTTCATTGTATCACCTTGCACAAACTGCATGGGACCAATGTCGTAATGCTTCATCGCGTGAAAAAGGACTCTTCGTACAGGCTATTCTCTCATGCCGACGAACATTTTTACCATAGGTGAAAACACGCTCGCAGAATCGACACTGACGGCAACCAGATAGCGATGATGCAGGTCGCGGCTTCTTGGTAGTCGAGTTTAAAGTCAGGCCTTAGTATTCGCAATTCATCTTCGCGGTATGGGATCATTTTGAGAAAACTCAAATATTAATTTGCCCCAGAAGATAACACATAGGTATAAAATTTATTCTGTACATAATAATGTATATTTCTATCATATATAAATGCATATCTATAAATTACATACATAATTGTATATACTTATATCTTATATAGGGTCTAAATATGTATTTCCATATTATTCTATACATAATATGTATATTCCTATCTTATATTATAAATTAATTTTATATGCCCATACCTGTACATAGTTATGTACAAAATAAATTGAAAATAATTTTGTAATTACGTATTTATATGCCCATACCTATACATAACTATGTATAAAATAAATGGAAATTATTTTGTATTTACATATTTATATACCTATGCCTTTATATAATTATATATAAAATAAGTTGAAACTATTTTATATTTAGTTATTTATATACCTATGCCTATATAATTATGTATAAAACAAATAGAAATTATTTTATATTTACATTGTTACATATATATATAATACATAATTATGTATAAAATAAATTGAAAATAATTTTTATTTTCATTTGTATATAATTAAACATAATCGTCGACCACAACAGTATGTCAACCACCACAGCTCTAGCTAAAACAAGCAACTTCAATGTAAATATCAGAAAATAACACCATCCCCAGGTGTGAGAGCAGTTACGCCCTCCACCGGCTTCGAAGGGGAGACCATCGCACTGCGAGACCACATCTCCAACTACATGCCGTCCAGCTGCGAAGCCAGTGTTACTGATTCGTTATCATCATTCATCAGCGAAGACAGTTTTATTGTCTCGCCTTTCAATGGAGACTTACAGCTGTGAGGACTGATCTGCAGCTCGGGGAAGGAGGACTTGCCCCTCTGTCATCCTACCAGGAGAGAAGTGGTACAACGTGTGAGTGTATATAGAAGTGATGCCAAAGAACTGTGTTCCTATAAATAGAATCAAAGTGATGTAAAAAGATGTGTTGTATATGATATTTTTGCGTATAAATGAATAAGAAGAATGTATATAGAACGACTGATCCAGTTTCATAATTTTGTGTGTGTGTGTGTGTGTGTGTGTGTGTGTGTGTGTGTATATATATATATATATATATATATATACACGTGTGTGTATGTGCGTGTAAAAAATTTTTGTGGTGAGTTGTAAAATTAGTCAAATCTATTTGTATCTGTTTTATTTGTTTTTACCTTACCTTCTATATTTATTGCAACATTGGCGGGGGGTTACATGTAAAACTCTAGCTAACAGTAACACAAAGTGTTAGGGATAGATATGATGTAAAAAATGCCTTATTATATAATAATGATTTTTTAAAAGCAATATATAATGGAAAAATGTGTCAAACAGGAGTCTTAACTTATACTTCAGACATTCGAGAAAGAGTGTCTGCCATATACACAATGTTTGGGGTAAGGTTTAATACTAAATGATAATAATAATAATACTTAATCACTTTTAATATATAAATTTAGTGGAAATGTATATTTTTTTTAACTTGTAGTAACTCTGTTGAAAACATGAGTCTGCCAGTAGCTACAATCCACTATATCGTGGGTGTGGGGTAAAATCCCTTGATACTGCCAAATTGAGGTCAGTCGGCAGTGAGCAGTCTTAGGAAGAGGATGTGTATGAAGTCTCTTGGTACTTTTTCTAATTATGCTACAGTATGTAGTCTCTTGATACATGTAATTGCTAATTATGCAAGTGTACAACTGCGTGATCAAATAATTAATTGCACAATTAAATAATTCATTGTGCGATTAAATAATTTATTGCACGAATACTAATTACACATATTCACCTTTGTCGGGTATAGAACCCCCTCTCCCTCCAACCTCATCAGATGGGTTTTCGGCAGCCGAAGAGAGTACACGTAATCGCTCCACTCCTCAGTCTGGTTCCGGCATCCAAAGGGTCAAGATGTGTGCTTACTTTCATTATGTATTTACTGATCGTTCGTTAGAGCGCACACTCTGGCGGCCCTCCAACCCACTGCAACCGCCTAAACACGTCCTCAAATCCCCGGTGCTCTCACAAATGTCCCTTGTGCCAGTATTGCTATTCGGGTGTCCAGCCTCAGCCAACAGCCAATCACAGCAAAACTTCCAAGGGTGGGGCGAACTCGTCAACCAATCACAGTACACCTCTGGGGAGGAAGAGGGGAAGAAGGGGTGACTCGTCAGACAACATATACAGGGGAGGAGGAATACACCCTCGCGAATTTTATAAAATGTCACTTGTGCTACTCTTGCAGTTTTTAGATCGTAGTAAAGGCCTGCTCTCCCTACTCCCAGCACGTGCTTCCTCATGGATGATTTCAAACCAATATGCTTACAGTGTTTGAACTTCATACAGGCGGGATTTCAAAGAGCGAACCCACAACACTATTTCTAGCTACACTCGGTTAGGAAAATGACTGGATATATATATATATATATATATATATATATACAGTAACAGATGCAAGTGCGCGCAGTGGAATCAAGCATGCAGCTATGCCCCGGCAGCGGCTTTATTCTCCACACCGTCCTTTCAAAACAATTATCTTTCTGTGGTTATCAAATGGTAATCATACTAATGAAAACTGCACATTAATAAAGTTACCTTCACTATTTACGCAACAAACCAGTGGCGACAGACTGAATAACAAGACATTTCATGATTTGTATTTACGATTTCCATTTTGTACAGTCTATTCGCAGTAGTATCTTCACACTTATTATATGAAACCTTTGAAAAGTCCCATGTTTGTTGTGTTTGGTTGCTTCTTAAATATGTCGTGTATCGCAAGTGTTTTATAGTTCTGTTACCATTAAATTACCTTATTTTAGATTAAATTTATGTTTTACTTATATTCTAGCTATAAATTATAATATTTCAGTTATAACTTATATGAATAAAGATAAAGAGAAAATACACGTTCGTAATTCATAGTAATAAATACTTCTTATTACACTGAGCACGCACGAATGCGATGCATTGGTCCTCTGTTGTAATTTTCTAAGCTTTGTTTGCATGAGGCGAAGGAATATCCTGGAAGTAGAACTTTAGCAGGGCTTCAGAAAGTTGGAAGTAATCGTGTATGGACTATACTCGTGCCGTTATCCCTCCCATGCCGTGGGACGAGACAAAATAAATTACAAATGTTACTACACTACCCAAAAATTCAAACCGTTACCAAAAATCGATTAAATAAAATTAGAGATGTGCTGAAACTGTATTCATTTTCCATTTACAGCTCCTAAAGTAACGCAAAGCACATCTGCCAATATCAACAATAATATGGCGATCGCTACAAGTCTGCCAAGAAAGAGCAGTTTCGTGCAACTTGCTGACTGTGGTAGGTGCCAATACTTGACGAGGAATTCACAGGTTTTTGCTACAGCGTAACTGAGTGCTGGCCCACTTCTAATGCGACATAGGCTCTGAACTCATGATAGCGAACTAGCGTGCCATTTCATCGTGCAGCAACGGGAGTACTCGGCTTTCCTTTAAGAAATAAAGCACTGGCCTAAAATATTTTGATGGGTGTGGGAGGGGGAGAGGGTTAGCTTCTCCTTTCTCCTGCATTCCACATGAGACCGCCTGGGAGGTAAAGGGCCCTCACAAGGGCCCGGGCTACCCCCGCTCTGAGCTTCGGCAGTGATTAGAAATGACGAGGACTAGAGTACAGTATGTGCTTTACAGCGGTCCACTCCATGTTTTATATGCGTAATCCTAACAGAGCATGCTTTCAGTTTGCATGTTGTCAGATATGACAGTCTAAAAAGGTCATTTGTATCAACGTGTGAAAGCTCCAATGTAGTGTTTTCTGATATACAATACATATTGAAAGTCACTCACCTACGTCATCTGCAGTCCGTGTTTTCATTGTAAATGAGGAAGAAAACATAAATAATACTTTCTGTAGTTTCGTATAAATTGTGGATTTCAAACACGCTGCAAGACAATTCAAGCTGCAGTTAGGCAGTCGACGTTGTGGTTAGAGCTGTGTATTCGAAATCAGGCCACGATCCTAAGTTTCCGGCTACAAAAATGTTAATTCAAAACTATTTCCTGTCCAAAAAGAAATGCTCCATCAATAGCAGTGGGATGGACACCTAGTGCTAGTTAACATTATCACGAATATCTGATAAAGACAGTAGGAAGCCACTAGAAGCATGCACGTGCGCATGATCGCTTCGTGCCCACTACACACTCGCTCAAGTGAAACTTTACAGCAGAAGTTATTCACACACTTCTGTTGTTCATATTATAAGGCACAATGGGAAAAAAATACACCATCTGTCTGGTCTGCACTACAGTGTACATTCACGAGAGTCGCCATCAACATACTTCATTCGACCATAGACAAAAGACTACTGATTAACATATACACACTCGCAAATCAAGTTATCCATACCACACCGCACATGACAACAAAAGACAGACAAGCCTAAACACAGTGTACCAACATATAAAAAATAAACCCTGCCACAGTGCAGGCTTTTCAAACATAAAAACCACGTACTGATAGCATACCATCTTACAACAACTTCTCTTATTCATGGCCGTACTTACCAGTTCATAGTACCGTCTTTACACTTTTTGAATCCAAACTTTTAAAACTGCACTACATATGACGTGTTTGTTAGTTTCCTACATATGGGAAGTATCACAAGAGAGAGAAAGATGTGTGTGTAACTTCTCCGTAAGTAAGAAATAGTGTTCATATAAAATATTATTGAACTGAGTCCACACATATGTGGTTCGTTGTCCCTTTGGTGTGATTTTCTAGACTTGGTTCAGCTTTGTTTGCATGAAGCGGAGGGATATCCTGAAAGTAGAACTTTAGCAGAGCTTCAGAAAAGTCGTAAGGAAAAATTAAAGTAATGTAAAGGCCATTTGTTGTTTCTTCGAAGGGAATCCAAACAGGTACACGCAGACTAAATTCCAGATAACATAATGTTATTGACACATGTAAAATTTACTGTGAAATATAGGCATCCATTAAAATTTTTTAGTTAGGTTATTTGTTTCAGCAAATTAAAATATAGAAAGTTATTACATTAAACTAATTTACATTATTAAGTGTGAATTATAAAATTGCATTATGTGATAAGAACAATTTCAGTTAATGTTGCCACTTACCGTATTCTCATAATATTCCAGCTGAAATTTTTGGTTGTTTATGCGAGACCATTAACATGAGAAATAGTGACAGAACAAATTAACGTTGAAAATATCGTTAAGCCACCGTATATCGTGTACATACAGGACAAAATTCCAAAGGTAATTACGTAACACGTTTATGTACCTCCGCCGCAGCCGGCGTATAGCGTCACAGCACAGCTCACCCACACTGATGTGTTCTGGTGGCGTAGTCCTTATGAAATCTAAGAATACTTCGACACGAACAAGTCCGCACTGCTGCTGAACCTTGCTTACCAACCCGTGCGCTCGCTGTTACAACACAGATGAAAAAATAATCTTAGCGTGATTTGGAGGGTGACTTTCTGTAAGCTGACGGTTTCGTTGATAAGATGCCTGCCTCCCCGTAGCAGGAAGACGAAAAGCGGAACTGCAAATACTTCCGTTACTGGGAACAACTGCGGGTTCTGCTGTCGGCTTTTGCTACGGACAGCATTACATAAACGTTACACGTATGTACGCAAGTGCTCGTTTATCGGATATTCTCTAAAGTGTAAACTGATTAGCAGTTCTGTGGTGACCAAAAAAAATTAGTCTGTGGCCACAAAATTCATATGTGAATATAGACCTCACAATTGATTTCGTGACACCAACAAAATTTATTTCAGTATTTAGTGACAAACACAAAATTACTTTTGCTGTTACCAATAAATTCAGTGTGTGTGTACGCAATAATGTGTTCGTTAGTCGCAGCGAAAATGTTACGACGCTAGCACCAATAGTGATTAGTGGGGCTCACTAAAGTATTTTGCCGGTTACAAGATTTGTTAGGTAACAATTCAAAACCAAAATCAGGATGGCCAGACCAGATATCGAACCCGGGTCCTTTCGAACGCGAGTTCAGTGTTGAAAACTTCGACTTGAGCATGCAGATATCACAAATTTAACAAGTGGCACACACACCAACGTCTGAACATTTCACCTCACGGAAAATCTATTTTCTGGAATTATTTTTGTCTAATATTTACAGGCTTGTAATAAAGGTATTATGTAACTCTTTCCTAATTTTTTTAAGGAGTATCTATCCCTCGTGGTTTAGTTCCTAACCAGGTGCAAGGAGACAAAGACGGGTAAATAAATCGTCGTGCCAGACGGAATGTGGTAACTTTTAATGTTAGCACGCATGCGCAAAATATAAAATATGTAGTTTTTTGCAATCGCAGAAAAATGTTTTACCACGGACTGCTATTGCTATTGCTGCCAAAAAAATATTTGGTGGCAGCAAATAGCTGACATGGCTTTGTACTTGTCAATCTACTTGTTATTGTGCACCACAGTCTGTTTTTACCAGCAACAAATTTCGCATTGGAAAGCATTGACGAAACAGTTTTTGTAACCAGTAATACAACTTTTTTTACAGTGTAATATTTCGAGAGCGAAAATGGTTGAAGATAGGTTTTCCTCCTAGCGTCTCTAGCGATTTCTCTCCGTGGTGATCGCTTCGTGACTGCCGCATTTGACTTGTGGCCATGGTTTAGCTACGAGCGCAGGTCGCTCGAGACGCTAGCGTCTGTCGCAGGCCAGCGATCATCTCTGGCCGGACAGGAAAAAAACGCTCCAGTCTCCAGCGACTATTCATGTGCAGGATATGTCTTTCCTCTTGTGCGTTGACTGGGAGCTGGAAAAAAAAGTTATGTATTTCTCTAGAAAAAGGACGAAACGGTCGTGGAGGAGCTAGGAAAGTATTCCCTCCATGTCTAATTTCAAACCAAAAGACTACCGCGTTCAGAAATTGTAGGGCCAGATTTGGAATTGAATTGCACGAGGCATTAAAGGTCAAAAGTCTTGAGGTAATAATCAGTGTTTAAAGAAGTTCGAATTAATCAGATGGACAATATATTTTTTTACTAATTTTTTCACGTTAATCATAAAGAATATGACCGCCATACACACTGGCGGAAGGAACTGTTCTAAAATTTCGGTCTATACTTTCGATTCGTGGTATGGGAATAAATAAATACAACGAAATAAAATTTTTCAGCAATTTTGATATCATTTCATTTCAGTTTTAAAACATTCGCAGGACAGTTTGATGTCAACGTGAGAGTTTTTTGGTGGAAATAGGAGGGGGGAGGGAGTATCCGCTGTGACATCCCTATTTCCCGCTTCAGGATCCACCCCTGTAAATCTGTGGTCTTGAACATTTTGAAAGGAAATATGGAACTAATTCTAATATAGAGTAGGCATGGAAGTAGTAGGAGCGCACGGGTTTTGCGATCAAGGAGCAAGAGTGGCATATGTGCCATTTCACAAAAAATGTGTGTACACTCCCCCTACTCTCCACCACCCATCTCCCCTGTCTGTTTACCCCCCTCCCCTTCCCCGTCTCATCCCTGAGGTATGCTGTGATTGGCCAAAGTAGGTTATGTCCCTTCCCCATTCCTACTTCCCCTACGAGGTGTGTTGTGATTGGCTATTGGTGTTACCCCTTCTTTGCTGGTGTCTGTGAGCATGGCTACCCCTCCTTCGCTCGAGGTGTACTGTGGTTGGTCTACTGATTCTTGGATGAAGAAAGGCACAAGGGGCATTTGGGGGAGAGTCAATGTTGCCTCTTCAGAGTCTGATGAAGGAATATGCTCTTGAAGGGAGAGGGGGTAGACAGCTGTGGAAGTCCTACTTCTTCAGTGTCTGACAAGGGACCGAGCTCTGATGGTGGGTAATGGGGGAGGGAGGGGATCAGGAGCAGCATAGGTGTTAGTTCTTCGGAGTCTTCCACACGACTGAGCTCTGGAGCAGCATAGCTCCTACTTGTTCGGAAGTCGACAAGTGACAGGTCGGAATTGTGCAATGGCAGTTAAACATTTGAATAATAATAATAACGAATTGAATCATATCCATTAAAAATCGAGCAACGAGTATTACTAAGTACTCACAATGAGTAAATAGCAATTGTGCATTGAATAATAATAAGTATTGTGACATTCTTTAAAGTAATTAAATAATAAGTACAATGTAAGGAGTTCCCTTACAGTTGAACCTCACTTATCATTTCATTCACTTCTCAGTTTATTATATTCAATTTTATCCGGACTTAGTGATTATGTTATAATATCACACCACATCTGTTACTTGAGAGATGTTAATATTATTGCTGCTTCAGAAATAGTGTGCATCATTGCTATATTTTCCTTACCAAACGTTTTATGAGTCGTTTAGAGTTTACAGAGAGTATCCATGCCCTGTCGTGCATTTTCAATGAAGTGTTTTACTGTACCAATACACATAATAACGGTTTAGTTTCTTCAATTTGTTGTGCACTATGGATATGGCACAGAGAAAAATGTGTGGCAATATAGTGCAGATCTCAGGACTGGTAACCAAGGAAAGACTTTTGTCTTGTTTGATTATTTTAGAATGGAACATTTTAGAAAAGAAAATATTCTGCTGGTGTATGTCTAGTTGAATGTTTGAGGAAGCACTACGAGGAAAAGAGTCAAGCTGTAGAATGATATGTGAAGAATATGTCTCGTCTGAATGGAGGATCCAGTTGTCTACCAGGGACTTCCGCTATTGAGATGGCAACGAGCTGAGCTGAGGAGGTGGCTCAATTTACTGTATCGCACAGTTGGTGATCCATTGACTATAAAGGCAACTAGAACTTTATAAGGTCGTGTCATCACATTTTAATGTAAGATCACCGTATCCACGTATGCATGCTGCAACTATTGGATCAGACTTATCATTGAGTTTATGCTTCATAATACTTTGTGTTTGAATTGAAGAGCAGCGTACAAGGTGGTTAACTTAAGAATGAACTTTGAAAAATATTGCTTGCTATGATCAGAAATCTGAATTTTACCTATGTAATTTGTTTCAAAATTCAATCAATATTGAAAATAATACTTCAAGTCACTTCAGTCCCAGTAGTCTGAACAAAACTTGTGAAATTAACTTTAAAGTCATATGCAAAAGAGTTACCATTTTACGAATACTGAGTTTACCAAGCCGGAGACATCCAATTAAATTACTAATTTTCGATGAACAGTGTAGGAGCTTAAAACAGATGAACAGTGTAGGAGCTTAAAACAGATCAATTCACATGTTTTTTTACTATTCTGCATTCAAGGAATTATGTTGGGGAACATCAATAACTTGTTTTCACATTAGTTATTATACTCTCATTCCATCTACTTTTCCACAGCTGGCAGCAGTTAGTTGTAGATTATTATTAGTTGTAATGTGTTAAAGGATATAACTTTGGCCAGGTGTCGATTGAATTGGTTTTTTTTTTTTTTTTGCTTATTAAAAAGTATAATACTAACTCTGGCGTGTGTTCCTTGAAAGTAGAGACAGTTTAAGTTGCAATATTTTCTGTGATGTTAATATGAGTCACTGCTGGTTGAAAGAGAGAATGTTATGATTTATGATAATTGTGTTTATTAATTTAAAACTACATTTATTGATGTTTTTCCAATTGTCATCTGCAAATGTGCCCAAATACTCGCCGAACTGATATGATTAATACTATGATAATTCTGTAGATATCAAATACCTTCACTGTGCTACATTAATAATCATTATTCACCTAATTTTAATTATAATTTCTTCCCACTACCGAGGGAATAATTATGAATACAATTAGCAATTGAACAGGTACAAAAGCTAATTACACAGCATGCATGCCGAGATGCTAATTTCACATCTGCACCTTGCCGCTCCTCACTGCAGAGTCAACTCAGATTGTATTTGTCATTTATTTTAAACCCTTACCAGCTATCCCTACACTTGTAATTTGAAATGAAGTGCATTAATTTTCAGTAAAGTATAAGTTTTATTATATATCAAATTATTTGAAAATTCTACCAAATGAAAATATCCAAGTTGGTTCCTTCCATTTTTTATTAATACATTGAGTAATAAATATTTTCTAACAATTTCTTAAGATCTTAATTTCTCACCCACGAATCATGAGCTTTTGTGAATCCTTTCCAACAAACCATTGACCTATCCTTTCCCTTCTAATAACTTCAACTAAATATTCATTTGGGGAATTATCCTTTGCAGTTCAAATTCATAAGAACCACCTTTTATCAGATTACGATCGTAACTTTCAAGGTATTAATAACTTTAATAACACGTCTGGCTCAACCCACTCAAAATTGCCAATGGGAAGCTTGCACTTCTTCGTGTGACTGTACAGGCCATTCACGTTAAATAACAGATGATGTGTCTGCCACACTGGGGTTGTAATCATCGCCAATGTAAATATAGTAGGTTTCCGCACACCTTCTGGAAACCTGGGTAATACTGCCCCTATCCCCATGTTCTAAAAAAGGTACATGTCTGGATCAGTCATCAGCTCTAGCCACACACCTGTCTTTACAATTAATAAAATGCCCCATGAGAGAGACAGCTGCGACATACATGGTGAGGTCAAGACCGTAACTTGCCAAACATACTATCCTAAAAGTCTCAAAACAGTCTGCCAACAAACAAGTGTCTACAAATAATGAATGGTATACTGCAGTAAATGTATTTAGTTGAACGTATTCCACGTGGCTTGGGCATGAGCATAGTCGTCATTGCTAATGCCTTCGTCTTTCATTACATTATGAAATATTTCCTTTGGTTGGAGTGACGTACACATCAGACTATCTAACGACTTAACAAAGTCATAAGGAAATACTCCCTTCCTTTGTGCCAATTCAAACTTCTTACTGTCTAGAAACAGTGAGTAGATGATTCTCAGGTGGGTGATTCTCAGGTGTGCAGGCATAAAATTACCTGCCAAAGTCCCCAGAGATGCGCTCATGAACTGAAAAGAGTCAATGAAACGCAATTGCATGACTTATGTACGTCCTTTCCAGTCAGTCCCATTGGCAATGTGCTTGGTAATGGATTTATACTTTTCCAAAGTCAATCCAAGAACCAAAAGATTACCCGGATTTTCGATTACTGTGGTTCTGTCTGGTTGTGTTATGTGTCTTGGAGCCAAGAGCTTTATGAGAAAGTGGGTATTATAATTTTCTGGATTTGAAATACAGCCACAAGTTGATTCTTTTGGTAGTCTGAAATTCAAATTGCACATACTGTGTGCGGGGCCTCTGATTTCGTCCATCAGATGGTCATGGTCAACCACAGAATCTTTGCGCAGCTCTTTCTTAACAAATGTGGCAATTTGTTTGAGCTGCCAACCTAGCTTTGTCAACTGTGGTTTTTGGCTTCATCGGAACAGTCATGCTCTATATTCCTGCAATCAATTTTGTTAATTCAACCAATTTATCCACCAATTGGTACATACAATCCTCACCCACAAATTCTAGATATTGAGATATAGCTGGATTGTCTGAACACACCAGCAGAAGGCTGCAAGCATATGGTATATGCTTGTTCATGGTGGTTGTGCTACTTGTGGCATTATTGGGTAGACAAGTGGACACAGGCTTCAGGTAGGCTTCAGTATCGCAATATGCAACAAAACCCAATCTTTGCTGTTTGGCATCATCATGAATTCAAAGTGCTTTGTATCCTCAGTCGGGAAAGTACACCGAACAGCTTTGTGTTGCTGACACAAATAAATATGATTTGCGAGTTTTTCCTCACAAACAAAATTTCTCCATTTCTCCGTACTTAATTGACTGTGAAACAGTCGTGACAAGTTCTTTATCGTAACAAAATACAAATGTCAGTATTACCACTGGCATAAATGGCTAACATATTTACATGGCTAGCGTGACATACAGAAGAAATACACATGGGCATGACTAACCCTTTGTGAGCATTATCAAAAGTTTCATTAATTTTATTTCTATCTTTGTCTACTACACAGTCGACATTTATAGAAATAGAATTGTTCTCATCAAAACTTTTGATGTCTTGCAATACCACAGGACTCGACAAACCTTCAGTATTCAAAACCTCATGAGGTTTTGGTTATGAAGATGATGTGTTGAGATTTGATTTGGCAGAAAATAAAGCTGCTACAACAGCATATAGGAAGCACATGTCTTCCAGGCAATGCACATTAATGCAGGAATGCTAATTGGCAATAATCTTGAGTAACTCCATGTGAGAGGCACCAACGGTAAATAGCCTATGTTGCGAGATATGCAAATCCATATGCAATATAATTTGCATTTATCAGCCGCTACCCCTTGTACTGAACTCACCAAGTCTGTCTGTGAGTTGAGGGACGATGTCATTGTCATACAATTCGCCAACATTGGATGAATGCAAGACTGGAATAGATTTAGAGCTTAAGTAGAATGTCTCCATAGCACTTTCCTCAGCCGAGGTGTTTATAACAAACTTTACCACTATGGAGATATGAATAAAAGGCCGGAGTGTTGCCTCAACTAAATTCTGAGCACCTAAAAATTATAAAAAATTTGCTTCAGTATTGGGCCTATCATTTGAAATTCGTGCGTCTACGAGTCTTCCTCCGAATGCAGTGTCCAAAAGAACGTATTGCAATTCGGCTGGCAAACTCTCCACTGAAGAGCTTGAGTCGTAACTCGAATCAGATTCCGACCTGCTTGTATCAGTAGTAGTAGAACTCTGTCGGATACATCTGATTCAGAAGAACTACTACTACTTTACAACCTTGATTAAACGTGTTGATGCTTATGACTAAGGGAACGAAATACAGCATCTAACTTTTACCTCCCTGTACTCACCTACAACTGTTGGATTTGTACTGGAATCTGAAACAAACAAAAGAGGAAAAAACATTATAGTAATATGAAACAACAAATAAACACCTGAAAAAAAACAATATTAATCACTACGAATATTAAAAAACTCTCGGACCAATAAAAAACTCTTAAATCAGCTCGAAAAAAATTTCAATTAGCTTCAAAATGTCTTTAAAATGACGAAAAATGAAAAAAAAATTTTTACAAGATTTTAGAACAGCTCTGAAATGATTTAAATCGGCTTCAAAATGCATTACAGGCTTGAGTCACAGCAAAAGAGAGAAAAAAAAAATTTTAAACGAATGTAAAATATCTGAAAAATACAAAAATGTGTTTGTATGTATGTGTGCGTGTGTGTGTAAAGTGAACACATTTCCCCATTAAGGAAAGCCTACCGACTTAACACAGACCCCCCTTAAGCAAGACTATCTGGTTAGCAAATTTCGCATTAATGTCTACTCAGTGTAATTTATCAAGCAATATACCTGTATATAATTAATTATTTACCCAGAAGGGTTTAGAATCCTTACTAGGGCATCACAACCTATCCCTTAATCAAATACGCTACCGAATTGTCCCTGAAATGAGAATGTTTAGAACATGTAGATAAGACAAGTTGCAACACGTTAAAACAATGTAATTCGTTTTTAAGTTAACAAAAATTTAAAAACTCTGGAACTTATTGAACACTAATTTTAAACAGCTCCATTGAAACATATAGATAAAACGAGTTTTAAAACAAGTTTAAAAAGAATTTCAAAGTTAACAAATATTGAAAAACTTTCGAACCAGTTAAACACAAATCTAAAACAGCTCCAAAATCATTTAAATCAACATCAAAACTGTCTTTAAAACAAGTAAAAAAAAAGTTTAGCAATATTTTAAAACTATAAAATTATTTAATATAATATCAAAAACAATTAAAACTAACTCCAAAATTTATTAAACACAAATCTAAAACGAATGTAAAACAAACACAATTTAAAGCAGCTCCCAATTTATGTATTTAATATAATGTTCAAAAAAATTGAAACCAACTCCATAATTAATTAAACACAAATCTAAAATTAATCTAAATCAAAGATACATGTTTACAAAAATATGTAATACCCAATTCCGAAATATATATATTTAAAACTAGCCAAAAAAACTGATCTCAATTTAATAAAGACGATTAAAAAAATAAAAAACAAGAATCGAAAATATCTAAACATCCTGTTAAAACTAATTAATTACTTACATTTAAAAGTATACAATCTGGAGTCGATGCCGAAACCATTGTTCGCGAGGGCGGTTCTGGCGAATTTCTGTAGGATGAAGTGCAGATGATGATCACCTTCTCGCTAGGAGCAGTCTGTAACCTCTACTAAGCGATGTCAGAGTTGGAATCGTGGAGGTGATGACAGGCAGGAGTCACAGTAGTGCAGAAACCAACCTCACAAGTTGAAAGTTCATCAGGAAGTTATTGGGGGTGAGGGATTACAGCTGCCTTTTATACTTTCATCGTGACCTCATTTCAGTAGAAAGTTTCAGGGAAAACAATAACTGATAGGAATGCACGTCCCCCGAAGTAACGTATAAGATATTTCATTAGATGCTTTTAGACAATTTTACCGTTATGTCAGGAACACACACTCCGAAAGCAAAGAAACAGTGTTTCAAGTGATTTTACAGTTGCACATTATGCTGCTCTTGCAATGATTGTCCTGCAGGATAAAAGCTGTCAGACCCATATTGAATTTTAAATAAGGGACAAGCATTGATGTCAAAATTCAAATTAGTCTGTCCCTGCACTTCTACAAAGGATTACCCTTGGGAGAGAAGTCATCCATTTAAGTAAAATATGCAGCCATGCATGTGAGTTATAATTGATAGCAGCATCCCGGCATGAGAGTAAATGTCAACCCATGTCACATTTAACAAGTCTGGGAGGACTCTTTTATCATACCTCTGAGTCAGTGAAACATAACTAATGAAAATGATGTGCGGACAAACAGTTATATGGGTGGTCCATTTTTCTGTTATAAGCAAATTTATGTGGGGCCAGTGGATTGTAAGTAATAAAAATGGATATTATGCAAACAAACACTTACATAGGTGGTCAATTTTTCTGTTAAAAGCAAATTTATTTGAGTCAGTGATTCGTGAATAATGAAAATGGACATTATGCAGGCAAACACATACGGGTGGTCCATTTTTCCATGAAAAGCACATTTCTGTAGCTCAGTGAGCCGGAGCTAATTGGGGAATGCTCTTGTGTGAAAAACAACTCCGAGTGGTTTTTTTTTGTTCATGGAAGTATACAGTTGACATTGTTCCTACAGGGGATGGAATGTGAAGCGTATTGGTAAATGTTTGTTCATGTATGAAACATATTGCATTGTAGGACCCATACCTTAAGTTTACAAGCACTTGTTTTAAATTTGTTTTTAAATGTTTACTTTTAAAAATATTCTATGTGTTCATGTCACAAGTAGACTTTTCAACACTATATTGCAAAGTGGTATAAGTTTTGTCTGATAAAAATTATGATTCATAATTCATTTAATATATGACCCTTCAAGGAGGTATTTAGGAAGTTTTTACAACTGAGAAATATGCGAATGACACACCCAGATGATTTCTCTTTGGCATCACAATTAGGCAATACATTTAATGAAAGAAAGGACAAAATATATATGACCACTCCAGAATCTAATATTCACATTTTAAAAAGTTGTAATTGCCGCACAGGGGATGTGTGGGGAGAAAGTGGCTCACTGGCAGCAATACCAGGGCATTGCGGGGGTAGAACGAGGTTGCAACTGCATGACCGGAATGTGGAGGGCAGCTGCCGGGAGGGGGGAACAGGGTAGAGGGCTGCAGCTTTCGTCTGGTGCACAGCCTAGCGGCGGGTGGCAAAACTCCGTGCACGACTGCAACAACTAGATAGAGATGTGGCGTGGTGTGGCCCAATGGGGCGGAGGTCCCGTCTGCTAGCACACTCATGCGGCGACTGGCAGACTTATTCTCCTCGCATGCTAATATTAAAATGTTGGCACAAAGGAACAATCTTTATATAATAATATTAATATTTAACTTACACTTGACTGAAAATTCATGAAGGAACAGAAATTTTATATAGTAAACTTATACTTACTGAAAATTAATGCACTTCATTTCAAATAGCAAGTGTTGGGGTAATTGAGAGACCCACAGTCAACAGGCACTCGGGTCCCGAGCTGGTTCTACTGGAGCACATAGCCTGTGGGCTAGCTGGTAAGGGTTTATAATTGACAAATACAATCTGAGTTCACTCTGCAGTGAGGAGTGGCAGGGTGTGGATGTGTAATTAGGGTCTCGGTACACATACTTACTGTGTCATTAGCTTTTGTACCCGTTCGATTGGTAATTGTATTCATAATTATTCTACTGGTACTTTCTATTACTTTAATTAATGGCTCAGTACTTAATATTTTATTACTTTAAATAATGTCTTAGTATTACTAGTTTGCTCGATTTGCAATGGACATTATTCAATTCAATATAATAACAATTATTATTATTCATATTTTTTACTCTAATTGTACAATTCCGACCTCAGTCGCTTGTTGACCTCCAAACAGGTAGGAAATATGCTGCTCCAGAACTCAGTCATGTGCCAGACTCCGAAGAAGTTACACATATACTGCTCTGCTCTGCTCTGCTCTGCTCTGCTCCCCCCTCTCCACGACCATCCCAGAGCTCATTCTTTCATCAGACACTGAAGAGCAGGACCTATCCTGTTCCCGACACCCTCCCCCTACCCTCACCCATTATCTGATCACAATCTTTCTCCAGACTCCGAAGAAGTAACACCTATGTCACTCCTGACCACCTTTCCCCTCAAATCACCCATCATAAGATTTTGGCCCCCTTCAGACTCCAAAGAGCTCCACAGCTGCCAACCCCTCCTTCCCTTCTCGCACCATCAGAGCTCGGTTAACTGGCAGACAACAAAGAGGCAGGACCTATCCTGTTCCCAACTCTCTCCCCCTTCCCCTCAACAACCATCAGAGCTCATTTGTTCGTCAGACTCTAAAGAAGCAACATCGACCTCTCTCCAAATGCCCATTGTGCCGTTCTTGCTCCAAAAACCAGTCAACAAATCAAAGCACATCTCCAGTGAAGTTGGAGTAACCCCTGTGCTGGAAGGGGTTGTGGGGGAACCCCCACATACACCAGCACGAAGGGGTAACATAACAGCCAATCACAACACACATCATACTGGAAGTGGGAATGAGGGGGGTGGGGGAATGGGCGTAACACACTTTGGCCAATCGCAGCACACCTCGGTAGAGGGGTGGGAGAGGGTTTACACTTACAGGTGGCGGGGGAGGGTGGAGTGGGTACACACATTTTTTGTGAAATGGCACATAGACCACTCACGCTCGTTGATCACAAAAACAGTGCGCTCCCAACACTGGCAGGTATGCAGATGGTACATTGAACCAGTACACGTTTTAGAAAACAGCTAATTGACAGCAGGAACTGCAAAAGACTTCCAGCAATGCATACGAATGGAGATGCTGTCGATACACATACGCTTGGCGGAGAACACTACAGCGTCCATCGCTAGGGTATGATGCTGTGTGAACGTCACTTTACAATCGACGCTCTGAAGAAAACCCACCTTAAAATGTGTTTTTTAAGTAACTATAAAAATCCTGGTAGAGAAGTTCTGAAGAATGTATCTTTATTGTCTTGGCATTAAATAACAAGAATGCTAGTTTTGGTCCTTACATGCGAGTGCAGCGCTTTGGGTGAGTGTAAAGGCGACCAGGCGTTCGTCACCGCGGGCGAGCCAGTGTCGTTCTTAGCTCGCCGTTGCCTCAGTGCAACAGACATGCAACTTGCTGTAGGTAGGAGTTAGGTAAATTACATTTCTCGAATTGTGTTTGCGCTTAATTGTTGCCTATAAAGTTAATGCAACGTGCTGAAGACCTTTAGATTACAGTAGTCTCCTAACAACTGCAACGCTGACTTAAGTGTTCTTTATTAATGAGTCACGCTGAGTGTGAAAGATATCAATTTAAGTATTAAGTAGACACTGAAGAGGATTAACGCTATTGGTACCTTATAACACGCTCATAGAACACTGAATGCATGTGTTATTTGCAATTACTACCGCATAAACAGTGGTAGCTTGTGGGGCGGAAGGTCGGCGAAATTGAATTTTCTGGCATCGCCAGAGTTACGTTAATGAAAGTGGATGAAAGAATTAGAGAGAATAAAAAGGAGTGAAAAAAAATGGGGGGTGCTGAAGAGAGGATGAGACATACGAGAATTTTCTCTACACAAAAGAGGCCATGGTGGCTGAGCGGTTAGACTACTCGCCTCCCACCAAGGCGATCCAGGTTCAATCTCCGGCCGGGTCACTCCGGATTTTCCCATGTGTGAATCGTGCCGTACGATGCCGTTGATCGGCGGGTTTTCTCGGGTATATCCCGTTTCCCCGCCCTTTCATTACGGCGCTGCTCCATTCTCACTTCAATAATCCTCATCGGCTCTCAAGACCTCGATGTTAAGAGCCGTCCAAATCTCTTCCCTCACTGCACTCACTCTACACAAAAATTAAGCCAAAAGTATCTTTTTTTTTTATTTATGTAAAGAGCATTTCGTCTAAACGATTACACATAGTCCAATTTCTCACAAAATTGAACATGGAAAAACTTGTTTCCAGGTACCACAAAGCTTAAGGTTGGACAATTCAGGATATGTTCAGTATACCGTACGTTAACAACGACGACTTACGGGCTCACAAAGCTAATGTGCAATTCTCAAACTGTATATTTATATGATTTTGCTTTGATGAAGAAATGATGTAAGCGGGCAACTCGCCTGTGGCTTTGCAAACTTAAAGGTGTCCTGTGATTAGCTGTTGGTTATGGTATGCAATATGTATATATTTCGGTAATCGTTTGGAATGATTTCAAGAAAGCAATTGATAGCGATGTCGCAAACAAAGACCTCGCATCTTCATGGTGAGATTTGTAGACTACACTTAGATACAACAGTCCAAGAAATGCTTTTAGCTCAAGTTCAACAGCATATTGAGTCCAAGAAAATGCTGTTCGTTTTTGGAGTCATTGTCATCTGCGGATATTACTGACATAGTTTCGTGTTCGCTCTCCGCTAGTGGCACGCACATCTTCTGTTTCTGAAGAAGTAGGCCTATATTTTTTCAGAAAATTCGATTTCTTGATACCCCAAGTAATTGGAAGCCATAACTCGTTAAAATTTTCGCTTTGTAAGTACCTACTAAAACCAAAACATAAAAAGATATTACACAGGAAGTATCAAGTGCACATTTAAAGAAAAGTTTCACAAAAACCATGGTGGGTCAAACTGACCCCAGGTAGTCACCACACGGACACGCATGAAAAAGAACGTATAGGCTTTACGTAATGAGCACTTTTGAATGCCCTGCTTAAGATCTACTTTTATGCACGTTGTGTATTATTCCGCCCTATGTAAAATTAACATTGTCATTGGCCTCGTCACTTTATTCATGCGTCGGTCAAGTGCAACTGTGAAATTATTACAAAAGAAAATATTTTGCAAATCCCTCATTTTTACACTTTGATGAATTTAAAAAATCCGGAAAGTGTAAGAGCTAATTTAAGTTCTCACAAATGGTTACCTGGCACTTTTCGACGTCAAGATATGGGACTACTTTCCATTCATCGTTACCAACTTTACTGGGCGCATGTCACTCAGTTCGCCCGTTAAAATATATGCAGGTAGGAGCAGTGACTTTTTTGTAAGGTTGATTTCAAAAGTGCTCACTTTATCGTGAACAGCCTTTAAACAATGTAACCACCCTCGGACACATCTCGACTCGTACTGAGAATACGAGGAAGAACGCAAAACTACGTAAGCCCTCTAGCGGAATACTTCCGAATGTTTATTGTCTGGGGTCGGATGTGACTCCACCATGGCTCTTGGGTTAGTGACCACAGGTAAAATTGTTTAATTTTTACCAGTATTGACATTTAATATTTATATAAAATTATTAAAAATTTTACATTAGTGTAGTTATGGGGCATTCACTCGGGAAAACGATTACTCCTAGAAAATGAGTAGATGTAAAAGGGGAGTTCTGGCGCAGCACACTTTTGTGGGTTATTTCTTCTAAAATGACAACAGAAAATGTAGTACACTAACTAGGGTTATTTCACCTAAAATTGCAGGAAAAAATTAAAAGCTCAAAATGTGAAATTCGATGAAAATATTGTGAAATCATGTAAATTAAAGTCAAAACAAAGATATTTGAGGCTAAATTTAAGCTCTTTACGTTTTTTTAAAAGGAACTCTCAAAAAACAAGCAATTTTAAGCAAAAAAAAAAAAAAAAACAAGAAAAATGTGGCAGTTTTTAAAAAATGAGCGTGTAGGATGTGACAGGTTAAAACATGCAAAATTTAAGTTAAAAAAAATGCATATTTTATGGATTTTAGAAACGCTAATTTTGCAAGCAAGCAATCTAAATCAAGTAAATTTACGACAAAATCAAGCAAAATCAAATGAAATATTTAAAAGTAATTGATAGAATTTAAATATTTAATTCAATTTCGTGCACAGACTTTCCACAATTAATTTTTTACCAAAATTTAGACTCACAAATTTTAAAATCTGCAGCAGTAAACCATTAATTTTTTGTCTAGATCTTGTAGTTTAGTCAATTCATACGAATTGTTCATCTTCTTGAGGAGCGATTCCATTTTTTGCTTTGCGTAATTTATAGTGAAAAAAAAATATATGAAGGAAAATATTTTTCTATCTCAATAAATTAATTTTCTTAATAAATGAAAAGGAAACGATGCTCGAAATATATAAATTTGAATACAGAGATGAGAACTGATGCTAAAAATGACTTTGAAAAGGATTTTTGTAAGCTGATGAATAATTCTGTGTTTGGTAAAACAATGGAAAATATAAGAAACTGATTTGATATAAAATTAATATCAGATGCAGAAAAATGTAAAACATTAGTAGCAAAACCAAATTTCAAAAGAAGTACTATATTTAATGAGAATCTTGCAGCTATACATATGAATAAAACAAATGTAAAATTTAATAGGCCTCTTTATGTGGGTATGTCAATTTTGTACATATCGAAAGAATTGATGTATGATTTTCATTATAACATAATTAAACCAAAATATGGTGAAAACATTTAATTATGTTATCAAAATAACAATAGCTATGTATATAACATAAAAACAGAAGATTTTTATGAAGACATGATGAAAATGTTACAAAAATTTGACACAAGTGATTATCCAAATGACAATATAACAAGCCTCAAATAAATAAAAGAAGTTTTTGGAAAAACGAAATGTGAATGTAATAGTAAAATAATGAAAGAATTTGTTGGTTTAAGATCAAAAATGTATGCTTACAAGGTTGATGAAACAGGAAATAAAAGACCGAAGAGTGAAAAAAAATGTGTAGTTAATAAGATAATTACATTTGGGGACTATAAGAATTATTTGTTTAAAGAGAAAATAGAATATAGAACAATTAATTTAATAAAAGTGAAAAGCATAAAATGTATACAGTAGAAGTTAATAAAATAGCATTAAGTCCATTCGATGACAAAATGATTATACAAGAAAATTAAATAGATACATCACCATATGGATATCAAAATGAATAATTTTATTTTGTGTACCTCTTAAGGGAGGACCAGAAGTCCCCCCATATTTTTTTTAGTAAAATTGTCTAATATTTTAAACTTTTTTAATCTCCAAAACAATATCAATATCAGCATCGTCAAAATCTATTAGTTTACCATTTTCGTCTCTAAATTTCCAAGACAATTTGATTAAAGCATTCTTTATTGATTCTATAAAAAATTGGATATGCAGACTCATAACTAATATAATCTCTAAAGCCAAACATAGTTTTTGGTGGAAAACTAGCAATTATATCTGTTTCTAAATTATTAGATTCGTCATACTTTATGAACATTCCATCGGCTAAATTACAGTGAATATTTATTGTTTTAAGTGGATTAAAATTAGGTAACTTAGTACCTACAACAATATTTTATTTTTTAGTAAGCATATTTTTCTCAAAGCCAAGAATATCAGATTATTGATCATCAAGTTTAATATCATACTTAGATTTAATAGATGTTCTATTTTTTATATTCTCTGCTGCCAATTCAGTGTTAATGGTTGAAATTGGATCAATCGAATTTATAGTTACTTTTAACGATTCTATATCATATTGACCTTCGGAATAGTTGTAGTAACTTCGTTTTTATCAACAGGACTCATGTGTTTCATTGTTATAGTATTATTATCTATATTTGGAGTCAACATTTTCGTATGAAAACTAATTATAGCAATCGATTTTTCACTATGGATTATAACATAATTAAGCTGTTTCTTCAGTACATAAGTATTATTTGTGAATTTGAATTCTTTATTATCCAGTAATTAAAGAAATTATTGTTATTAAATAAAAAAAGTAGCAGCCTATGCTGCGCAAAGTTTATTGGGGTGTTGGTGTTTTGATTTCTGAAGAAAACTCTAATAATAAAAAGAAATGTTTAATTATTGCCTGATGATATTAGAGGGATAATTGTACGTCCGAGCAATTGCGGAAAAAACGATTTATTGACCAATTTTATTTATAAGTTAGGATGGTTAAATTTTAATAAACTATATGTTCGCTTAAAACATTTAAACCAAGCCAAATATATTCTGTTACAAAATGAGGCCTTTAAAAAATTAAAAGTTAAAAAAAAATGGCATACTTTTTAAAATAATTCTGAGGAAATGTTCCCTTTAGACCAATGTGAAGACGAATCTCTAATTGTATTTGATGAGGTTATTTTAGACAATCAAGACATTATCTGCAAGTACTATACTATGGAGAGGCATAAAAACTTTGATATATTTTATTTAGAAAAAAACATATTCGAAAATACGAAAACAACTTGTGAGAGGCAATGCGAATTTTCTATGTATATATAGACAAGTTCACACAAACTAGAGACATATTTATAATAATTAGGTGGTGGCTATATGTCTTATGAAAAATTTAAAGAGATCTGTGCAAAGTGTTGGGGCAAAGATTATGGCTTCAGTACAATAGATATGAGTAGAAAAATGTGTTAGAAGGTCACAAAAAAATAATTATATAAATACTGAAAATACTAAAAATGGACGATTAGTTCAGAAAAGTATAGGCTCGATTTGTAATTTAAAAAATCAATATTTAAAAAAAAAATTGCCCATTGCGAGAGAGGGATTAATTAATTAATTATATCAGCTTGCACGAAAATTTCCCCAGTGGAAAAGTAATTTCGAATAGTATTGATGATTTATGGCTAATCGATCTTTTTGAGATGGATGCTGGTAATTTGAAAGGCATATCACATATAAATAATGGATACAAATATATTATGTCAATTATGGATGTTTTCTTAAAATATGGATTTGCTATACCAATTAAACATAAAACAACTAAGAATGTATCTATTGCTTTAGAATCTATTATAGGTAAAAGAAAACAGTGTAATATTCAAAGTGATAATGGCTTAGAATTTTATAATAAAATATTTAAATAAATTATGAAAAAATATAACATCAATCACTATTCTACATTCAGTGAACTAAAAGCCAGCTGTGTAGAAAGATTTAATCGTACTATGAAGAATAAAATGTATAAGAAATTTGCTTTGAATGGCAATTACAAATGGGTGAATATATTAGATAATTTAGTTAACGAATATAAACACAATACCATTGGCATGAAACCAACTGAAGTCAATGGAAAAAAGTTAAAAACATGTAATGCAAACAAATGATGTAGACATGATTACTAGATCAAAATACGAAGTTGGCGATATCGCCCACATGAGTAAGAGTAAACGAATATTTGAAAAGGGTTACACAGCTAATTGGAAAACAAAATTATTTACCATTGTTGAGGTTTTAAATAATGATGTTCCTACTTACATTCTGAAAGATGCCAATGGGGATGAAATAAAAGGAAGTTTTTATGAATATGAAATTATGAAAACAAACTATTCAGATAAATAATTGTTTGAAAAAGTCTTAAAAACTAAAGACGATAAAATTTATGTAAAATGGTTAGGTTTTGATAATTCACGTAACTCTTGGATTAATAAAACATAAGTTTTGTAAATTAAAATACTTTTGTGTATTTATCTTTACCATAATGCAACATAAAAACGTGTTTTTTAATGCTAGTTTAACAAATATAAAATGCTTTCAATGTTCAATCAATGCTCGTTCATCGTTCATTTGTTATTTGTCATTTGTTTGTCATTCGTTTAACACACATTTCACCTATTTTAAAAAGTAGCATAACTCCGATGGAGAAATCCCCATCTCCTCACCGTGCCATGTTTAACACTTACTTAACGATGAGGAGATGAGGATTTTTTTTGTACTGTGTTCCTATTTCATAGCATCTACACAATATGAGCAGAGAGAGTTTTTGGTGCAAATTTGGAGTGGTTTGGTCATAATCTAATATTGCGAATATGGGGCCCGTATATCCACAATATTAAACCATCTGCTCAGACTGGGGGATCGAACCCCCAACTTTTGCATTTCGAACCAAGCATCCTGTCGCGTGAGCCACGCGACAGGGTTAGAAACAAGCTAATTAAAACTCTCCAAAAGCTACGCGCTGCAGTGAGTCGACGTGTTTGGAGATAATTTTACTGCATCTTGTGGTGGCACTTGCAGAGTGTTCGCAGAAGCATGAGGAGATAGTGATGCAGTTGTGTGATAACACTTTCTATCATAATGAGAGAGCTTGCTGTCATTGGGAGCGCACAATTGTACAGATAAACTTTGTCCTTTTGCGACCAGAGCTCGCTGTCATCTGCAAGGAAAACTATGCAGATATATTTTCTCCTGTTTCTGGAAGATCACACGGCGGTCGCTGCAGTAGATAACAGATTAATTAATCTTTTTATTTTACGAATATGCCTATAGTAGTCATCAATCCATCATCATATTCATATACTTTTTTATTTTAAAAATTAAAATATTTCCTCTCTTAACATCAAAAGGTTTACTATAATCTATTTTTGTAGGTCCTTTAATAATAGTTAAGTGGTGTCATCAGGTAAATTAGGATTAGCAGTAATTATTTAAAAACAACACACTCCATCAAAATAGCAAAGAAAATGTGATTATTATCTAAGTGAGCAACATTAGTTTTCTTAATCCACTTTACAGGTAAACAAAATATATGAGACTTTTTTTCCTTACGGTTTTCAACTTTCGTGTTAACAAGTGTATTGCAGTAATTCAAAACTGTTTGGTTTAAATTTTGTAATTTTGTAGCTATTTCTTTGTTAAAATATATTTTATTGACTGCATCTTTCCCATCTTTGGGGTCATCTATGTTCACAATTCTGTGTCCTAAAAAAGATACATAAGATTTTGTTTATCAAAACAAAACTTGTACAAACAAAAACTTTGTAAAGCAGAAACACCTGAATTGCATTGTGAATCTACACGTGTTTTTAAGTTCGAAACAATGGAATTGTTTTTTGAATCTATGTCCTTTTTTTAAGGCATAATCAGAAATAATAGTATTGTATTTTGAATCTACTTCCTTTTTAGTGCCTACTTATTATTAATTCGCTTTATATAATCAGCAATAGTGTTACTCAACTGAAAATTTATATCTTCTTTTAAAGCATAATCAGCTATTTGTTTACTAAAAAGTCTTTTATTGGCGGTATCTTTTCCATCCATAGTATCTGCCATATTATTGATGCTATGATTTTGAAGAGAAACATACTCTGTTTTATAAACAAAAACTTTGCGCATTTGGTCTCGTAAAGCAGAAACAATGATATTATATTTTGATTGTACGTATGCTTTTAATGCAGTGTTTGTTGATACATAATTAGAAGCAATACTTTCGTATTTTGATTCTACATATGATTTTAAAGCGAAAGCACTGGTGTCAAAGTTTTTTATTTAAAGATTTGATTAATGGTTTCCCAAATACATCCAAAAATTTAATAATATAGAAATGATATCATTAAACTTAAATCCTCTTGAAAAAAGGCGTAAAACAATTAAACATATATGTTCACATGTAACTGAATTAAAATTCTGAATTCGATCATCATTGTAAACATTTCTGTTTTTAAAGTAATTGGTTAAATTATTGAGAATATTGCCTCCAAATGAATCAAAATAGTAATCATAGTTGATTTCTTAAAATAACAAACCCAATGAGTCCCTGGATTTGATGAAATATAAAAATTTACCACAGCACATTCATTTTGGAGCATATTTTTTCGGTAATTCGTCAATCATATAAACATTTCTGAAATGCTTAATACTGAATAATTTTGCATAATTTTCAATATCGATATCAGATAGTGGGCATATATTAAAAAAAAAATTTGGCCTTCCTCTTTTCGCAACTAATCCTTTTCCACTTGTTTTCCATTGCTAAATTATGTCTTTGTTGTTGTTCTAGTTCTTTTTTTTTATATTTTTTCTAGTTTGTTCAACAGAATAATAAATTGCAGTAGCTCCGAGCATCGGCTAAGTCGCTGGCTAAAACACCAAGTGCACCTAAAGCAGCAAGTACGAGGGGAATAATTCCTCCATGATGTAAACCACTTTCAGATTTTTCTTTGGCCATCTTTTTAAATGTTTTCTCTGATAAAGTTAATTTGAAGCTTTTACCTTCTTTCAATATTTTTATACTTTCTCGCAATTTGATCATTTGTTAAAAAATCGATCTATACCCAAATTTTTTAAGTCCTCAAAGGGAATATCGAAAGTTTAATTTACCTTCATTTATAAGTGTGTGTGTATGTGTGTATGTATATATATATATATATATATATATATATATATATATATATATATATATATATATATATATATATATATATATATATATATATATATATTCAATCAAACATTTTAATTGCCCGTCCTAATTTTCTCTTTTTCTAAACATAGTTGAGGCAACAGCATCAGAAGCTATTTTTTTCACCAATTGGTGTATTTTTATCTAACACGAGTTCTTTTGTTTCTTTTTGTAAAATTTTATCAGCATTATGTCTAGATTCTAAATCTTTTTGATCTCTATAAGCAATATACTGATATTTGCATGCTTCATCTAGTTATTTACTCCTGTCACCTCTTTCTAATATTTCATTTAATTTTGTAAATGGGCCACAATAATTATAGCCTGGCAAACGCATTTCAGGGAGATTTGAATTGTTTAGTGCCCTATTTATTATACCTTTGCCATGATGTTCAGAACTCCAAAATGATTGTGGAATCACATTTAAAACTCTTATTGGATATGGAATTCCTTTCGGATTGTTTATAAAAAATATTAAAAAATTTATTGATTAACATATTCATTATACTCGCCTTTTCATTGTAATAATTGTTTTCAGTGTTTTATTCGCTATGAATAATTAATAATCCATCAACCAATTTTCTAACATCATCCTACCCAACATATTCTTTTGGCAAATTATTGTATTTTTTATACCATCACCAATTCTAGGAGAATTTGTAGAACTTGTTCTTTTTGGTGTGCTCAGCTCTGATCTTAATTCACTTAAATATGGTCTTATACAGTCATCAAAATTGATTTAATTATATGATTATACTTCCAACCTACACTCGAAGCCGGATTTTTATAAGGGTTATATTCTTGAAATACAGCATTGGCTGTTTAACGATTTCTGCGTAATTTTCATAGTCATTAGTAGTGTATTTACCCTCAAGATCTGATTGTGTTTTTTTGATTACTGATTACAAAGTCCTGGTGGTAATGTATATTCTTTATCCTTAAGAAATAGTGTATCATTATTCATCATTTATTTTGTACCACCAATGTAAAAATCTTCCCCAACTCCACGTAAAACATATTTTTCATTAATAGCATTTATTCTTTTAGCAATTTCTGTTCCTAGAGTTATAGTAGAAACAGCTGCTATAGGTGGCAAATCTTTTAATGGAATAATACCCACTTTCTTCTTCAAATTTAGGAGATTCTTGTTCTGTAAATAATTCTCTTTCAAACGATGTTTCTTCTGGTGTAGGCAGATAATCTAGATTTTTTACTGCAACAGGAACTAGTGCTTTTATTAAATTTTTGTTTTCGTCACTTACTTTCATTACCAAAATTTTTTAATTCGTCAATTAATGGTAGTTCTTATTTTTCATATTCTTTTTCATGGTCCTTTGTATATTTTTTATGTCTTTCAATGAGTAATTTCACTCGAGAAACCCCTTTGATTCGGCCATTTATTTATTATTATTTTTTACTTATAAATGAGTTATAAAAGTATCGAAAGCTTTGAGAGACAAACTTTTCCTTCTACTGATCAAACTAGGGGGAATTTAAATATTTACAATAATAGAATCGAATTTGATATTCCAATAGGAGATGGCATTTCTTTCCCAAATGATGCTTATGTTTATGAATAATTTAGTTTACTAAAGAGAGATAAGGTTGGAGATGAGGCAACATATTATGAATCATATAATAGTGACGTTTGTTCAAACTTTTTTCCTTTTCAATTTTCTGGAGTATAAATCTCAAAACATGGAAATACTATTGAAGCTGTTGATAATCCAGGTATAACATCAACAATCATGAATGCTTTATTAAGATCACCAATTGAACAAAACTATTTCGAATTTACTGGTGTTGATAATCTATATCGAGATAAATCTTTTTCTAGTAATGTAACAAAAGAGGTTGAAACTGTTTCTAGTGTTAAAACAAATGAAATAATCCATCCTCTTAGATATCTGTTTGGTTTTATTCGTGATAACAATGAAGTTAATTGGAAAGGTGGCTATAAAATTACGTTTTTTCGTAATTCATCTGATAACAACTGTTTATTCCTTTATGGAATTTTAGATAAAGATGATAAAGTTACATAACATCGTTCTGATCCCGGTAAAATTGTTATTGAAAAATTAGAAATTATGTGGCCATTGCAATTAAAGAAAAATATATAAAGAACCTAAAATACCTATTAGTTTTGAGTATTGGCAATTTTTAGAAAAAGAAGCTCCTAAAGGAACAAATGGTTTTAACTTTGATATATAATATCAGTTTTATAATTTACGATTTGATATGCCTGATTTTGTAATTGCAGGTTTTCAATTTAATGGAAAAAATCGTGCTCAACAGCACAAACACGCTGCTATGTTTGATCATTGTAATGTGACAAACATTTATGTTAAAAATGATAGAAATGAAATTTTTCCTAAAGAAAACTGGAATCTAGACATTGCAAAAGGTGTTTATCTTAAACAATTTCTTGCTTGTAGTGATTTTAGAAATTCAAAAAACCAAATTAGATAGCAACCCTTGAAATAATGAACTTTATTATAAACCAACTGTAAACTTTGATGGTGCTATTAATAACTATTCATTTTGGAGTGAAGACCTTTATATGTTATTGATTGTTAAAAAAACAAACTACTGTAGTTAAAGAAAAAACAAACATAAAAATTTGTGTTTATTTTAATAAAGCTCCTGAAGAAGCGGATACCATTTGTAATATTGTTTTAATTAGTCGAAAGAATCTTACTTATGATTATTTGAAAGAAAGAATTGCTGAAGATTTATAAATTTATAATATTATTAAATGGAGGAATTAACAAACTGTTCCGATAGTTTAAAACAATTTTTTGAGCTTATAGTTGAGTGTTTACATTTAAAAGTTCTACGATTTTTTTGATCAAATAAAAAGATAATTTTCATAATTCCAAATAAATTTCTTTTCCTTATAAATAGAAAATGCCTGTGTTGCCTTGCAGTTTGACAAACATTTTAAAAGGTGATTTCGAGTCGAAAATCCCTTCCTTTAGATTAGATAATGAATCTGAAGATATTATAAATATAGTTTACAAATTTCATTCAAATTTACGAAACTTACAATTATCCATTCTATAAAAGATTAACGATAAATATGACCTTCCAGAAATTGGTGAAAATCTAGAGCAAATAGAACAAATTTTCAAAAAAATTAGTAGAGCTTCGAATATAAAATGTAAAGAATAATAAGATAATATTTTATTTGATTTTTTCTTAATTCACTTGATTTAGATTGTTCGCTCGCACAATAAGCGTTTCTTGAAAACGATAAATTTGCATGTTTTTCCCCATAATTTTACATGTTTTACCCTGTGTCACATCCTGCACGCTCATTTATGAAAAACTGCTAAAATGTTCTCGTTTTTTCCTTTAAATTGCTTATTTTTAGAGCTATTTTTTTTTAAAAAACTTATAGAGCTTAAATTCAACTCTCAAATACCTTGATTTTGACTTTAATTTACATGATTTTCACGATTTTTTCATCGAATTTCATATTTTGACTGTTAATGTTTTCCTACAATTTTAGGTGAAATAACCCTATTTAGTGAACTGCATTTTTGTTGTAATTTTAGAAGAAATAACCCCAAAAAGTGTGCTGCCCAGAACTCCTCTTTTACATGTACTAAAATGTAACGCACAGCGAAGCAAAGGAACTCGCCCTCGTACGAGGAGGCGGGAGTTCTAGAACCACCGCCTTGAAATGATTTCTAGACTGAGAGAAATTCAAAAGCTTATATTTTTCGACTTCAATCAACATTCACCCCCGGATCTTCCCTCGTAAATTTTTGAACATCCCTCTCAAAATCCATTTCGTGCTCTTTTCATTACTACTTTCATGTCAAAAGGAATATACGCTTATTCGATTCCTACTGAAGCAAGAAGAATATTTTGACAAAGCTGTAAAAATATGTCCAAACCAACACCTATTTTTATAGCTGCGCTATCAGGCATGAGAATGAATTGTGCCTTGTTAGGGAGGGAAGGTTTTGTTGGCGTTATAAGTACCGGGCCACAATTTCTACATAATGATTAAACGGATTTCACAATTTTGTTTTTAAAGGCACTTACAGAATGTCGAATTTACTAGTAATTAAATCACAAGGTCGCCGTCATAATCGACTGAAAATACTATCTCTAAAAACAAGAAGTGGTTTTATTCGGTGGTTGAAATTTACAGTTACGATGAAAAGAGAGAAAATGAGATGGAATTCGGTGGAAGCAGTCAGAAGCGGTTTCTAAGAACGTATATGTAGTGATGAAGTGCAGCAATAATAGAACATGTTTAGTTATCTCCACATGCATTAAACATCTACATGCCTACAATATATGAAGGGTACAGGCGAAAAAGGATGATTATCCATTTGTACAGAAAATGATTTTATGGTGTCTTCTGATACACTGTAATTAAATAATGGGAAAATTGCCTTACAAGTGTAAGATAATGTTCGCTAACTTGTGTGGGAAATAAAGTTTTCCTTGCGGGTTAGGTAAAATTACCGCACTCTGGATTAAAATTCACGTACATGGTATTGGAAAATCCCATACATAGATTGAAAATTACCTTACGACGTGTGGATATTCTCGTCTGTTTGTAACTATTTGATAGTTGTATTTTATAGATTGTTTACTGTAATATTACATTTTATTATTTAGTCATACAAGCTGTCCAACGTGGCTGTTTATATGAGGTATGATTACCGCACTCAGGAGTAAAATTCACGTACATAGCAGTGGACAATCGCATGAATGGTTGGGGAAATTGCCTTACGACGCGTGCATCTCTTCAGTATTGTCTCAACAGCTAAGTGGGAGGATGGACAGAAGAAACAATCCTTTAACACACTAATATTCACTATTGCTGTCATGCTGTCGTCGTGGTGTAATGGATAGCACATCGGCCTATCGTGATACAGGACAATGGTTCGCGCCCACCACCAGTGTCTTACGATTTTAGAGATGGGTTTTCGTTTACTATTCGTCAGCCTGACAGTACTAACAATCCTTAATATTTTTAACTTTAATTTAATTTAAACAATATAGTTAATATGTTCTTACTTATATGGGATCTCCCCCCCCCCCCCCCCATTTTTCCGTCAGGTACTTTTTCCGTACGATTAGGGAATAGTACTTTACTTGTTATGCAAATTTTCTCTACATTTAATAGTTAAATTTACCTTACATGTAGAGATAATTAGCTTCCCTTACATGTAAGGGAATTAATTTTACCTCAATTTTTTTACGGTGTAGAGAATTGTCAGTGCTATGGGCATGCCAAAGCATAACGGTTAAAGAGACGAGTCCGAAATAACCGGCCTCGGAAGAAACACTTTCAGGGAAGGAGTTTATAGCTTCAATTGCATTTTCGTCGAAACTAGCAAATACGGACATTCATCTTTTTTCCCTTGCATCCTTCATATCTCAAAAACTATGCCCGAACGCCCACAATCTCAACCAGTCTTTAAAAATGCTGGAGAGGAGCACGAGTTCTACGTTGAGTGCTTTGTATCTACGGCTAGTAATGAAACAATCCCTATGTGCTCGAAAAATGTCATTGCTATCACTTAAATTGTACTTGAGAGACTGTAAGAAGATTTCAAAGTAATTGCCATGGGAAAAATTTGCCTTAAGTATACTCACTCAACAGGTGAATATTGCATAGTGCTTGTTACGAAAAGTGTAAAAAGGACAATCAACACGTTTTGAATGTGTCAGTATCTCATGATCAACAGATTTTTGGTTAAAATTCGCAGACATATTGTGGTACATGTTTTACTAAAGCCTGATACATCAACTAGGTTAACATGCGATTTTATGGAGGAGATTCATTCAATTAAGACTTAGTTATTGAACCAGGTATTAATGTAGTAGGGCCGAGGGGATCCTAGATACAAAGGGATGTCGCATTTTGATTAATCGGATTATCAAATTGATTGATCGGATTAAGATTGTATTAATCCTAAATCCGATCATTTCAATCCCATCTTAATCCGATAAAATAATTTTGATTAATTGTATTAATGCACTGGATAAAATATTTCCCATCGAAATGTTTTCATAACTTATAAACATTACGGGCAGGTCTTTTCATTTAAAAAAAAGTAACATTATACTGCAACTCTTACCCATTATTAGGTCAAAATTGTTCACATGATGATTTTATTCACTTCAACTAGTCTCCTTTTGAAAATCAATCGAACGGTACTTTTCTAATGGGGTTATAAAATACATGTATATTTTTTTTAGTGCTTATGTTAAAAGAAAATACACTTTCCCAGGATTTGTATGGCTCTATTTTAAGACCCAGGATATTAAAATAAACCAAATGAAAACTAGATTGATCCTTGTTCACATTTCTTGCAAGAAATATAAAATTTTCGTTTTTTTCTAAAGATTCTGATTTGGTGGATTAAAGGCTCTTAGGTTGTCACCTCTTCACAGGAAATCGTGTCTATTAATTACAATACAATCAAGTTGCAAGAAGTCGTTATACTGTAATTTAGTTTTGTATTAAACGTAATTATTAACTTTAAATTAATTAGCATTGTAAATATATTATTTTTATATATGAAGCAGCTTTTAAACAATTTCGTAAATGATCGTGTGTTAAATTGTGTTATTTTAAGCAATGTTTTTATGCAGCATAGATTTTGGCTGCACCATACCACCATCCATGAAAATACACAAAACCGGTGTATGGTTGTTGCTTGCACTGTGGTGAAACTACGGACTTTGTAAGTGGCCACCATCAACAGTAGGCATATACTGTGCCAGGAATACTCGTCAAGTCGTTAACAACAAGCTGGTAGGAAGTTATCGTGGGTCCGAAAATAACCGATGCGGGAATAACCGGAATAATGGATGTTGGGCTAAATTTAGAACGAGATCTTGGTTCACCTGAGAATCAGCGATGCACTGGCTGGTTGCCACAAGGGCACTAGAGAGTAGTAACCAAGGCGCCATTCTTAAATTAACTGAATTGCCTGAATGGGAGGGAGTGCTGAGTGCTAGTATAAGAGTACGTGTAATAAATTGCGTGTGAAAGATTATAGGCTATTCACGGTAAAATTAGCAATTTTGAAAGCCCTGCTGCTTAAGATCTGCTTGTATGTATCTTGTGTATTCTTCCGCCTTATGTAAGATTAGTATTGTCATGGGCCTCATCACTTTATTCATGCGTCGGTCAAGTGAAATTGTGAAATTATTAGAAAAGTAAATATTTTACAAATCTGCTCATTTTTACATTTCGATGCATTAAAAAAAAAAACAGAAAGCGAAATAAATAATTTAAACTGTCAGAAATTGTCACCTAACCCTAGTTAATCGACGTTAAGATACGGAACTACTTCCCATCCGTCGTTACCAACTTTACTGGGCGCATATCACTCGGGGCTCCCGTTAAAATATATGCAGGTAGGAACAGTGACTTTTTTCTGAGGTTGATTTCAAAAGAGCTCACTTTGTCGTGAACAGCCTGTAATAAAGATTATATTTTTGCGTATTCTATTATATTATAGTAGAAACCTATTTTATGCTTCATAAATTGTGTGCAGTTTTGCTGTTATTTTCCCTATAGGCTATTCGCGGTAAATTCTTGAAAGCCCTCTTATTTGGGATAATAGTCAATCAATATATTTTATTTTAGCTTTATACATTAACTTCCGAGTGCGGTGGAATATACACAGTATGTTTATTACTTACATGGCAATATATAAGTAAAAAGGTGGTTAAAGTATAAATTATGGCTGAAAGTAAAAAGTAACTAGGGCTTCAAAAGTGCTCACTTTATCGTGAACAGCCTATATATGGGTTTTTTACGGTGTCTATGCCTGTCCCCCAAACCCCCACATCGTAGTTCAGGTTATAAGTCAGCACGGGGCAACTATGGCCCCGATTGCGGCCACGTTTGCCCAATCCCAGAAAAGCCGCAAGCATGTGCCCTTGTAGTTAGAATATTTCTTGCGTGCCTAGGCCTAAAAATAAATAGTTCCCATGCAAAATATTGTTAATATTATTGCGCACAGATGTGGTGTGTTTTCTCTTTAGTGTAACTTTCTAGAATTAGTCAAATTTCGTTTGCACGAGGCGAAGGAATAGTTTGATGTAACCGTGGAGTGACTGCGACTACACACGCGCCCCTCGCCCTGCCCAAGGCCATCATCATGCTGGAGTCACATAGCCCCGACAAGCACGACACCACACGGCAATAACCGCAACCACGGATCGAGAATTATCAAATACACTAGAGACCAATACGTGACAGCTCTTTGTAAATAGCACAGGCGAGTGTGCGTAAAAAAACCTAGTGGCAACAGGTGTTACTATTATCATATTTTCTGAAATATTTGAAGATTCATAATATCTCTAATTTGTTAGGAAGTATTGTCCACTTTTTAAACATTTGATGTATTATAAATTAATTTTCGTCGTCTAACGCGACACGAAGAGTAGAATTTTCGGAAAGATTTAGAAGGCGCTGACTGACGCACTTGTTTCAAAGGCTGCGGGCTGGCGGGAAATTTGGAATTCATGATGATGACAAAGATTGCAGATGTTATAGCTAAGGTATGCGAAGGTAAAATTTGTATTGTTGCGAGGCTTATCCAATGAGTACCACGTTTGTTTTCTCTTTTAAGATGCGTATTTGCCACTTTATGGATAGCTTGTCTATATTGTCTCTCACTGTTTCGTTTTGCAAGGTTGTGCGCTCTGTCGTACTGTGTGACACGGTGAGAATATAAATATTTTCTATAAATAATCGAAAACTGCCGGTCGGACGACAGAATTTGTCGGACTTTCATCAGGGCCGTATTGTGCTTGCTGGAAGCTATATGTGATTCCGGCATTACTGCGTATGCACGTTTCCACTCATAATTTCTCAATATAGTATCCCAGCTGAACAGGACTGCCTAAACGACGATAGCGATTGAATTTACGTAATTGTTTTTACAGTTCAACTCTTTCAGGTTCAGGGTGGGTGTATCGCACACGCACGCGTAATTTTAGGCGTTACAACGAACCAAGATTTTCGTTCCCATCTCTATCTATACTACTATGTACTACTATGTCGTATATCGAGAGTAACGAAAGTTTTTTTTTTTTTATATTGGCAGCAGCTGTTTATGCCATTACAGAACATAGTCTGATACAACAAATATATTTTACCACCACGCGGAAAACTTCCCGTTACTCGTGTCCGTGTTCTGTTGTGTGCCTTGTGAATAGTTAAATCCACTTCGTGTGCAACATCCAGTAAGTAGACGAGCATGCCTGTCAAGGTTAAACGAGCGTAGGATAGGAGGTGTATGTGAGTAGTTTCCACTGGTGCGAGCGCATTAGCCACGACAACGTTTGTCCAGAGGCCTTAGGTGGAGAAGCAGACTCCGGGATAGCTCGTCGCCAATGTCTGCCATGTTTCCCTCGCTGTAAGGTTCGCCGTGCCCGTGTCTCACCAAACATGTACCAGCTCCCGTCATTGCTAGGTACTGCCATGAACACTACATGTACTTACCTTTTAATTCAGTCTTTTTAACTGTTGCATTATGTATAATTTAATTTTTACTTATTCCTGGACCAGACAGATATTTTTATGACGGTTGATAGATAATTCGTGAACACCTTCATTATTTTGCTGACAGTCGATTGTATTTTCAACATTATAAAATTATGGATTCTATTTTTTTCTTTGCGAAGATCTTTGTGAGCATTTTGTAGCAGCTATCCATTGGACATCTGGATTCTAGTAATAGCAAATCATCTAGCGGTTGGAAGAAGAAAATCAAAGTATTAAGACTTTTTGCGAAAATTTTAAACATCTATTATTGATTGTAAAAAAATCAGAGTGTCAAACATTCTTATTCTAAAAATGTAACATGTCTGCAATTCAGTACTCTGGTGTTGCTTTTTCCACAATTGAATTCCTACCAGTTTGAAGTCACTGTAATATTTTATTTACCTGTTTTCATTTATTTCAGGCGTCCTGATCATCCATTAAAACATACATTCTTGGAGGATTTGTTATAAGCAGTATGCAATGTGTAAATAATGCTCTACATATGTCAATACGTACACATATATTTTGTATTTAACATTACGTATATAAAATCTGTTCTGTAAATTGAATTTACTGCAGAATCCTTTTAATTTTCTTCGAGTCCTTAGTCTATCCTTCCGCATCTTTTTAAAAATCAACATGTCTTGTTTGTACAGTCGGCCGGCCAATCATAAAATGTTGTATCTTCAGAGGTCAGAATTTTGTCCAAGTCCCTTCGTGTAACTTCGGTGGCATAAAGTTTCGTTCATCGAAATTGCAGCAGCTGCATGGGTCTCACACGAGTTATGCTGTGTCCGTATAGGTTCAAATCCTAGCCTGGGTATTCTAAATATTTTTATAACGTTATAAAGTATTGTAACGAATCAAGTGAGAATAGAGAACAGATCGAATATTTCGTTCTTTTTTACACAAAATGTTAATTAATATAATTAGTAATACTGGCCATAAAATTGTTTGCATTTTACAAATTTGTGTAAAAACAAAATGATACCGCTTGTAAAATCACAAGTTGAGGTTACAAGAACCCGGTTTGTAGTACGTTTCAAAAAAAGTTTGTACTGATCAGGTATTACATTAAGTCGGTAAGTAAAGGCTACAAACTATCAAATATTCTGAAAGTTCACCTAAAACAAGTTAATATACGGTCAAGTGAAGTGCTATTGAATAAAGAATACGTTCAAATGAAATTTGTGCTGTTTAGTACTATTTGTTAAAAAAAAAGAAAGGTAGCCCGTTTTTAATGGCATTGATATAAATAATTTATTTTAGTATGTTATATCAATTAAACAATTCAACAAAATTCAACCGATTTTTGTAAATTGTTTTGATTAAAAGCATCAGTTACGCACACGTAGCTGCTCTTTGCCAACCTTTTTGCCAAATAGTACTAGGTGAGAAAACTGAACATATTACCAAATTTCCGGAACATTTCACACATAATTTCCACCCAATTTTGCACCCTATTAGTACTGTAGAAGCCCATGTAAACGTGGCATGATTTAAGTGGGGTCAGACATTCCTCCTCAAAACTGCGGATATATAAAATATCATAAGTTTGTCATCTGTTAAAAATTTTTTTACCAAATTCAACCAAATTTATCAAATGCATCGTACACAGAACACATTTTTGAGGTAATTTTGGAAATTTGCATCAAATAAGATAATAAAAATTTTTATGTCATATCTTGGAGACCAATCAACGTATTTCCATTAATTCTACTCACAAGTAGTGTTACGGTAGGCCGTGTAAACTTACATGTTTCAAGTGGCTGAGACACTTATTTTTAAAACGAGGGCCTTGTAAATATTTCAGGTTAGCAAACACTCTCGCTTAAAAAGACTGATTGCATCCGAAGTTGATACTCCGAATCCTGCCTTTATAATGCATGCCAGCTTATGGTGCGAGGTTGTCTGGGTTCGCATCCTGGGTAAGGCACATGTGTATTTGCAATTGTCTCACTACTGTTAGTGGTATGGTTTGGTAGGTTGAGAACAAACAGTACCTGGGACCCGAGCGCCGGGGTCGTTCGCCACCATTTTGTAATTTTCCTTTTTACCCTTAAAATTTCCCTTTTTTACCTCAAAATCGATTGAATTTACCTATAAAATCCCATTTTTCCTAGAGCAGGAGACCAGGATTTGTGACCCAAGTGACCAGGATTAGTGACTCAGGGGTCAGGAGAGCAGGACCCATGACCTTCGATGGTGACCTTTGACTGTGACCCAAAAAATCCCCCCAAAAAATCCAAAATACTCCAAAAAATTCCAAAAAATATATTATTAAAATTATTAACAAATTATTAGAAATTTGAATTATTTTAAAAATTATTAAAATTTATTACAAAAATTATTTAAAATGTTTTATTACAATTATTAAAAATTTATTGTTAAAATTATTAAAATTTTATTATTAAAATTATTTAAAAATATTAAAAAATTTAACTTTTCAGAGGTCACCCCTCACCCATAACCATTCCACCATCTTGGTAGGTGACCAACATCTTGGTAGACATCACCCAGCCGCCATATTGGAAGCCAGTGACCATGACCTTAAAAACAAAAACTCGAGAAAAATTCATAGAAGTCAGCGAGCATAATATACTACAGACATCCACCGCCATATTTGATGTAGACTACCTCAACGTTGGCCCCATGACCTCTAATGACCTTGAAAACAAAAACTCGAGAAAAAGTACATAGTCAGCAAGCATATTATGTTACTGACTACTACTATCATATTGGGTGCAGATGACCTCGACCTTGACCCCGTGACCTTGAATGACCTTGAACCCGAAAATTCTAAAAAATCTATAAAAAGTTAGAAAAAATTATAATTTAAAATGATTAAAACTTTATCATCAAAAACAATAAAAAATTTATTTTAAAGACTTACATTTCCGGAGGTTTCCCACGGCAGCATAACGCCCACCAGATCACTGACTCTGTCACCCCCACTCCCCTAAGCTATACACATTCTATCGTATGCTGCCATCTTGGTTTTTTGTTTGTCATTTGTTTTGGAGTTTGTCTCGCACTTTCGTTCGACTACCATCTTGGATTTCATATGTTCTCATTGCGTAGGTGGCGCTTGTGTAGCAGTTCACCCATTACGCAGCAGGCATATATGATTTTTTTTAGTATAGGTTACGCTGTGGGCACCCTCCATATTAGATTGTATTTTCATCACATAGGTGGCGTTAATTTCTCGATTCAGCTGTCAAGTGAACTGTCAACAATCGAATTTATAGGCATAGTAAAAGGTGTAATTTACCAATCAACAGTATACTTATATACATAATTTATTAAATATACATTTTTTATTAAAAATTTTAAGTTCTACAATTTAAAAAAAAAAGTATTTTTAATTAGGCTATATAATTGTACATATAGGGCAATGGTACTCGCTACTCGTTAGTTAAATCAATTTTATTTCTGTGCCTTTTAAATTTTAATTATATTCTGGTAAATTAACATGAAATAAAACACACTTTATTTTTCACACACATTTTTTATTCAATTAATTTAATACAGTCGCTCACGTCCTCTAAAAAAATTACAATATTCTTCAATATATATGCATCTCAAACATGCGACTTTGTTGTAGGTTAGAGAATTCTATGCATCTCGCTATTCACACTCGTGTTGTCCTTGTGCAAAAATATTGTGACATTTATTACATAGGCGCACTGTGCAGGTAAGGTTATGTACGTAACTACACTTTTGAGGACATGTACTGAAGTCACAAGAGACCTGCTTGCAGCAAACCAGGTACCGACAGGACGCGAGCGGAATTGCATCAACTTATTGCGAAACATCCATGTGCAGAAACCCTCTCCATCGGCCACCAATCGGGGACGAGTATGCCAAACAACGCGCCGATATAGGCCTGCGTCATGCTGCGTCGTCTTTCCTCAAACCATCGCCAAAAGAAGATCGAATAAATAGGTGTGTCCGATCGTCGATAGCCGCTTACCAGAACAGCCTTCAGACCCATGATTAAGGTGGGGACATTCCAGTTAGTTTGTAATAGTAAGGGACATTGAGTAAAGATATATCTAGAGTGGACTTGCCAGGTTAAATTTTCTGACCACTCCAGCAGGTAAGAATATGTAGTTCGTGGGTTGGAACACCATGGACATTTCAACCTTGTCCTCCGACCAAGGAGGGTGGACCTGCAGTTTCTCGCCATCTACGACACCTTAACTCGCGGCATACACTCTGTACACTATGGTCGGCCTAGAAACAGTTCATCTAGAGCCTAGCTCCTAGGGGTCAGTGGCCACAGTGTGCAGCACCGAACTAGGGATACTTTTTACAACACTTGTTCGTCACTTGCTACACAACACATCGCAGTCGTTCCAGACAGTCTCACCTCCCCCCCACCCTCCTCCCCTGTGGGTCATGGAGCCGGTGGGGCGTAGCCCAGGTTACGATTATGTCTTGCCGGATAACAAGATTGTAAACATCGCTCAGTACCTGCGGACCAATCCTACCGTAGAGCTCAACTACAAACCTCATTTTAAGAGAATGATGGCCCATGCAGCTCGGAAGTTCTGGTTCTAGCAGTGATCATAAAAAACAGTGGCTATGCACTCCCCCTCCCCCCCTTCTTCCACATCTCCTCAGGAGAACATGAACATTGAATTGTAATTCCAAACACCAAAACGAAGGAGCAGCAACTCCGGTGACAAAACCACCGAGAATAAGCGTCTCAACTCGTCGTCGTCAGAGGCGAAAACGTCTCCAATTTCGGTTGAAAACCGATTCTCAGTTTTGCAGGAAGTCCGAGACGAGGCTTCCTTAGAGTCAACCCCTGGTTCCTCAAGCCAACCCCCTTCCAGAACACAGCCGGTCGCTGAAAACCCAACAAAAACACATCAAAAGTACCTAATCGTGGTCGCTGACGCCACGAAATACAACCTCCTGTCTGCGAGGAACTAGCCGAGACGGGTTCTCACTGCTTCCCACAGCACAAGACATTCAGATCAGACCACGCACATTTTCAAGCTACCAGAACAATGCTATCAGCCAACTTCATTCCGCATTTCACTTTCAGTATAAATTCTGAAAAACCCCAGAAAGTTGTATTCGACGTCGCTCCCACCACAGAAATTGACGACACCAAAGTAGACCTGGAAAGCGCTGCCTACAAAATTATTCACATCTACAATTTAAAAAGAAAATCACTGACTCGTACAACCCCAGCACATACACGCTAGAGCCAACCCGCTTTTTCTGTGTTACAGCGGCGTAAAAACACTCCCCCCCCCCCCCCCTCTATCACTGTCCGGAAACTGAACATGACCTTGGTACATCCTAAAGTATATCAGAAAAGAGTTACAGACTAGGTTAGATGCCGTAACTGTCAAGCCCTCGGCCACACAAGGAACTTCTGTTCCATTCCGTCTGTGTGTCCACACTGCGCCGGTAACACACCGCGAGTGCCTGCATCCTGGCAGAACAAGCACCTAAATGCAGCAATTGCACTGGCCCGCACACTGCCACTTCACCGGACTGCCCCAGGTTCCAGGACCTGGTGCAGAAGCGACAAGCTGCCTTTCAAAAAGCTCAAATTTCAAAACCAGGCCCTGCCCCGTCCAAGAACCTGGCCAGCCACCCTGTCAGAACAACTCAACCAGGCTTTTTCCTATGCGCAGGTACTCAGACAGGCCCCGCACAAACAAAATACTACACCTCTTAATACAAGACAAGCTGCATTCCCACCTCACCACTTCCAGCAAAGTTGGCTGGGAGGAATGCAGGACGCGCTGCATGAACTCCGTGAACTCATGGAGTTTTTGCGAGAGTGCGACTTTCAATCCTTCCTAGCGCACTTTCGTCCCTACATCTCTGATGCCAAACACCTCTCCGATAAGCAGGAAAAGAGCATGCTTACCCTGGAAGCCATGACGTCGTACATAGCGCCTTCATTGAGCTGCTTGACTTACAAAATTTTTCCCACTATCCCAACTGTACTGGAACGATTGCGAATAACATTTTCATGTATACGACACTCTGCCGAGCGAGACACGCGAATTTGAATATTTAATTCAACTGATTACAGCACTTAGTTCTGCTCAAATTTTACAAGTACCTGCCTTCTGCAAGAGAGATAATATCCAATTATTAAACTCAGCTTCTAAATAATTATTACTGGCCATACTTTTTATTAATTAACTGCTTAAATGAATTAAACTCAACTAAAAACAATTGCAACCAATATAGAACAGAACAAAAATTCCAAGTTTTCAATTAATTATTTAACGCATTAAATGGCCAACTACAGAAATTTAAAGTTTTGTGGCATCTTTTCAATACAAAACCTAATGCAATTAGTTTCCTTACAACACATATCATACTTAATTTTCCCGATGAAATATAACAGTAATTCACGGCAAATAACGACAGTGCTACCATCTCTTGGACAACTCCGTAAGACCCGCCCCACCAAGTTTTCTCGGCCAATCAGAGCCCTCTGGTCAAGTTACAGCCCAGCTTCACTCACGCGACGCGTTTTTCCTGGCTCTACGTTCGAATTTTACCGGTTTGATAAATAAACAACATAGAATCATATGTAAAACAACATCTAAAACTTTATTTCAAGCCTTCAGCGCATATATACAGCACGAATTCATCAAAATTAAGCCCCGAAACTGGTCGGAATTTTGTGATCGGTCCGGGACAAAATTCGCCCACTTTTAACAAAACTATTCTGTGCTAGCATCGCGCCTGTCATTCCACATGTAGACCCCGACCTTCTCAGATGTTTACATCCTATTACCCCTTCGTCGCTCGACACAGTACATTCACTCACGCAGTATACACAACTATAAGTAAAATCACTCAATTTATTATTATTCATTATTATTACATAATTATTACCTATATTTAGAAAATTCTGATTACCACAAAAACCCATGGAATTCACTTCCGCGCAACTTAAATTCACCTTATACAATTACAATTAATTAATTACGTACGCCAGTCCAGCCATGGGAAAAACTTTTTAACCGTTTTGTATAAATTCTTTTGGCTTTAAATTCCGTTTATTCTGTCTTTACTGTCGCTGGCCCTCTTACAGGGTGTTAGCGACAGCCCTCAAAGTCCTGAATTTCACAATTTCGCGCAGATTAAATTAATTTTTATTTTATTTAACTTCACCACTCTCCTTTATCCTATACAAGCAGGGAAAAGGAGAGTTAAACACAGCTTTGGAAACAGTTCCCAGGCGCTACCCTGGGAATTCTGTATAGTAATGTTTGCTCTGCAGCATTTAGTATTTTTGATGGGGGGGGGGGGGAGGGGGTTAGCTTCTCTTTACCTCCACACTCTAACTGAGAGCCGTCTGGGTGGCCAAGGTCCCTCACGAGGGACCGATCCACCCCCCCGCGCTGAGGGAGTAGAGTCCCAGTGATGTAAAACCGGCGGAACACCATGTATCGCTAGTCCATTGTCGAGGCGGGTGCATGGGGAAAGGCAGCAGTTTTGCCAGTATGACATCCACCCTCTCTCTCTCCCCCTCACATCCCTTCTCTGTCACTCTCAGTCCCGACTCCGCAAAAGTTGAACGTGTTGCGAATGTCTACTATACCCACAAGCTGGGACACACAAGATGGCGGACACCCGAGTATCTATCTCAAACCATATATCTCCGTTTACGAAAAGATTACAAGTTCTGTAAAACATGTGTATGTGCAAAATGAAAATTAATGTACACATATGTAATGGGAAACGTTGCATATTACTCACACGGTCATAATAAAACAATAAACACGACTTTATAAAATACAATGTAACCGTGGATCCCGTGACCGTGTTTTCAGTATGGTCACGTGCCTAGAATATTTACAATGTTTAAAATGTTGGTTATCATACAGAGACTGAAAAAAATTGATATTTCTCTATCCAGTGGGCCACTAAGGCCGCACTTGGAATCGCTCTTGCCACTTGGTCACTGCGACCCCATTTGATATATATCTATCCATTTGGCTACTGTGGCCCTACTTTATATAGTTCTATCCACTAAGCTACTGCGGCCCCACTTAACATAGTTCTATCCACTGAGTCCATAAGGCCCCACTTGGTATCGCTCTATCCAGTGAGCCAGTGTGGCCCCACTTAGTTAACTCAACATTGAAAGCGAGACATTTAAAGTAAACAAAAATGATATTCCATTACCTTAATATCTCAATGCAATATTTTCTATGCATTAATACAAAACTTTTCATAGGGAAAAAGTAATTAAAAATTAAGTTTTTTTTTTGGGTAAAAGGTAATGATTGCGTAATCTGATCTTGCTGAAATTTGAACTTGACGTGTATTTTACCCTGAGGATTCGCTCTCCAAAATTAGAAGAACTTCTGTTGAGTTTCAAGGGACTTAGAAGTATTAAAGACGTACAGACAGAGATCGTCTACTTTTATAGTAGGAATTTATTGTTAGAAAACGTTTATTTCCAGAATATCTTTTTCTAAAAGCAATAATATGCAAGTAACAGCGCAGTACAATCGAGCTGTGGTTGTTTGCTAATCAAATCGATTCGTTTCGAAAGTAGATAATTTGTGCTGTATAGCGTGAGTAATGTTAACAGTCACACATGGAATCCTTAAGTTTAATATTGTAAGAGTTCTGTCTTCTTTTGGCCTTATAGCCGTAAAAGCTTGTTTAATTACGGAGAGCACAATATTGTTCATTATGTTCATTAAAGAGACACATTTAAATACAGGGGCGTAGCCGGGATGGGGGTGATATCGGGACATATCCCCCCCACCGAAATGAAAATAAAATATTCAAAATAAAATTTGAAAACAAAATGACAAATCTTATTTTATTTTAATTCAAGAAATGTGTTATCTCCCTTGAACATGAAGAATGTTGATAACATTTTGTGGTTCCATATCTATATATTAGGCCGTTACTTATAAATAATTTTGTAACTAAAAAAGTTGTAGTAGTACAGTTTTTGTATTTTGTTCAAAAATATAAATGTGTATTCCCCCCCCCCCCGCCTCCTCATCATGAGTACATTCTTAGCTACGCCCTTGTTTAAATAATATGCCAACGTTTCAATGAGCGGCGTAAATGTCCGTCGTACATACATGTGAATACACAGTACTTTGTTTTGCATACATAAGCAGTGCCGTTACTCATATCATTTTCCATACGTTAATAGAACTCGTATTAAAAAACCTAAACCAATGCAGTCTTCAAAAGAAAGAAACAATCATCGTACTTTGTGAATGCACCACAAAGTGCCTACATATATAATTCGGTTGCATTTCCCCTGCGAGTTGTTTTGTCTGCCATTTACAAGTGCTATAGTACTTTAGGTAACGTGTGGGTGTGAATGGATGCCACGATAAACGCATCAAAACCACACTTGCTGTATGAATTAACACTCCTCGTTATGAAGATGATCGTACATGTTATAGAATATATTTCGTTCGTGTAGTATAATCGTGCAAACAAATGAATGGTCGTTAACGAGAAAAGTATTTATTCGTTCGACAAAACATGGGGCGCACAGAACGTAACTACTTTTAGGAAAAGTAAATTATAATTATGTAAATATGCCACGAAGTTCACACACAGGAATACCCTACTGTCACAAATTATTCCAATTTTTACATAGTGTTCGTAAATTGTTGTTAGTATCCATTTGTAGGCTAGAAGACGACAAACATTCCAGAATACACGAAAAAATATTGGCACAATCAAGATATTTAAAAATTCTTCTGTTATTCGTGGTAACGACTGTACACCATGAAAAGAGAAATTTATTGATTCGACTTAGTTGAAACATGCCTTCACATCTTAATGCAGCGTAAGCTGCGACGTCTGAAGTAAAGTTTGGTTTATAATACAAATATTTAAGCGTTATATTATGCGTTAAGATGTCTGCAGAAGAAACGAATGTGTGTTCTCTTATGTTTTGATTCCCAGTGGAACTTATTAGATCGTGTGAGTTGGTGGGATTTCCTTAAGCGTTGAAAGAAATAGTTGTATTTTATATCTTAAGTAAAAATGTTGAGGCTACGACCAATCAGTACAGAGCAGTCGGTGTTGTTGGCGGGAAACTGTTATTTACGGCAATGTAAGTATAACAAAATATTAAAAGGGCGTGTGTGTGCACGTGTTGACGATTATATCTGTTCACAAATAATAAGCTTCTCTGATAGAAAATGTCGGCTTTGAAGTATGATCTGCTTTAATATAGTTGGGATATACGAGGTAACGTTAGGAACAAAAGTAAACATGACAGGCTTGCTGCCTGTTTCCAGTGGTTGGAATTAAGTATTAAAAAATTAATGGAGAACTGCAAATACAGAAAACATGTTTCCGTATGACAGATAAGCGCCTTCTGCATAATTCTAAATGCATAATTATTTGAATTGTAAGCTTAACTTGACTATTAGTGAGTGGCACGGAGTCATTGTATTCAACCAATGTTTAGTGTATAAATAGTTATATTTTGTAATGTAGTGTGAAGTGGAATATTGCGACTCTCTTTGTTATGTCTAGTTTTCATGCTCGTTCGTTAGTGTTAACATTACTGATAACAACTTCAGTGTCAACGTTTTTCGCACTGCTGTGAGTCCGAGAGGTTTCAGTGTAGAATATACAATGGTGTGCTGGGTTACACTTGTGTAAATGTAAACACACACAGCTGCCAGCTTTTTAGACAATAGCCAGTAATACACATCATTATTGTAAACTTTGATGTTACAGAGACGACAGTTGTATTGTCGCTTTAAAACAAGCGTCTGTTAGAGTCTGTACACGTGATCATTAACATCCTTTTCCTGCAGTATGCATACAGTTTTCTGCTTAATGAAATACACGCACGTACAGCGTTCGCATTCGTCTAAGTACGTAAATGTTGTACATGTCTCAGGAAATGACATACGCACGTACACGGGGAAACGAATGTGTGTATGCCTCGCGCCCTTACAGCCCGTAAGCTACTATTTTGAAAAGCGATTTGTATGTATTTCATAATTGTTTTGCCTAATATTTATTTTAATAAACAGTGGAATGGAGGCATTAACGTTCGAGAAAAGTCTCTGAGAAAAGTTCTTGACAATATACTCTCTTTCCTTTAATGATCTAGATAGAGGGGATAAATGTAACCAGTTTTCTTCGTGTTTTGTTATAAACCGGGTGTGGCAATGCATTTATAGTTAATATGAAGGTAAGGCATGGTTGAGTGAAAATGTTATGTCAAAACTCGAAATTTAATTTTTATTCATACCATTATTAGTGTTAAAAGGAAATCTATATATAGTTTTTACCAGTTTTGATGATACATTATAGATAACTCTGTTTACTGCATTAAAAATTTATTCATTCCTTTCTTACAAAAAATGCCTATGATTGGTTGATAGGAACACTTTCATTGTCATGCGCTTTCCAGCTATAGCTCGTAAGGGGTTGATAATTCTAAATCTATGCGCTTACGTTCCAGCACATATTCAGTATGTGTTTTCCGTCAAAATGCTTGTTCAGAATCGTGTCAACTTACTAGTTGCTGTGACGGATGCACATATGTATGCCTGTCGGATTGTATCAAGTATCGAGTGGAGTCTGCTTACATGCATAAGTGCATTCCTAATTTCGGAACCAGCCTTAATGACACTCGAATCGACAAATTTAACATACTGTTTATTTGTACGAACAGTCACCTTCGCAGTAGATTACAACCCCAAACTGTAAACATTGCATCACATTTTAGACCGTCGTGCGTCTAACACATATTTCTCCACTAGTGAACAATTATTTCCTTGTCAATTTCCTTTCACATGAGAATGGAATGAGAAGTTTACTATGCTGCATGACATCATTCATTATTAATATGAAATTTGTAATTGTAAGTGCTGACAGTATTCGTATTTTATTATGAACACCTAAACTATAGTGAAATAATAAATTAGAATTAAAAACAATGACTGTTATATATTTATGATGATTCATTTTCGCAGATGTAAATGAAATGAAATAGTATTTGTCATCGTTGCGAATTTCCGCAAACACACAATTAATTCTAGGACAGAAACGAAACACATGCCATGGTCGCCACTAGTAAATCATGAGTTGGGTATTCACAGCTGCAGTAAAAGCTGATAACTCAAGTGTGACAAGCTCGCTTTAGCAGAACGCGAACGAACATGTGGGTGAGCCGAGGCCAGAGTGATGACATACTTTTTCCGGCTGCGGAACTGGCAACACTGCATGGGTGGCGACGTATTTTGATTACTGCGTCATCTGCTGCATGCTAAATCCCAGTCAAGAACACTAGCGCACCTCTGAATCATCCCAAGAACTATTGTACTTGTCCCGTGGCTGCTTTAGTGTATTTCTTTACGCAATGGGTAAACTAATATTTGTCCACGAGGTATTCACAGAGTCTTTTTGGACACTTTGTATTACACCAACTAATAAACGTTTAGCCTTTTAACACTACAAACAGTTTCTTTTTCGTCTTCACTTGATCAGCTGCCAGATACCTAACGTGGTTAGGTAAATTTATTTCAGAAAGTGATTCATAGTGATAGCTAGTTCTTTGCTGAAACATTCATGATTAGTAAGTACTGTGCATTTACAAAGAAATAGAGTGGTACTGATCTTCATTGTATGCTTGAACAAACGTCTACTCGTAATCTTTCATAAGCATAAATGGGTTTTAATAAGAAGGTTCTTAAAACTAAATGAACGTCTTCTTTGTCTGTGGCTAGAGGGTTCGTGTGTAAACATTGTCACAATATTGTTATAACACACCACATTCATTCACGTTATACTTGTTGCCTACTTTACCACGACTGACATCGTGTTTCATTCCGCGTCATCGGTTGACTTTGGCACTGTTTGTGTTCGTTTCGGAGTATCAATTAATGTTTTCCAGCGCAGTTTCGGTTGATTGCCAACAGTTAAGTTTTTCATTTTTGTCCTGCCAAATGTACGATTTTTGTTGTGTTTCGGTCAAGTGTAACAGTGAATTGGTTAGGAATGTGTGTTACCAGTATGCTAATTATACTCTTCCATGTGTGTAACAAACAGAAACTGAAATAAATAAATCCAGTGTTTTCAATTATAAACATTGATACAATGTTAAGTCATGAAATACTTTTTCTTTATCGCTTCCCACTTTTAAGGAACCACGCCAGTCAATGTACCCGTTAAAATACCCATATTTAAGAAGAGGATATTTTTCAATGGCGGATTTCAAAAGTTATCGAAAGGTTACTTTATCGTCCACACATTTTAAAGGCAAATAGTGTAAAATGTTCTGGTCACTGTCCTTAATATAGGAAGTACTTATATTTTCTAGAAGTAAATACTGTTGTTGCTCGCTGTTTTGCTTGCTGTTGTTTCAGGTGCATCATTCGGTGTCTATTTTGTTTTATTGCAACATCAAAACTAATTTCCGTGAACAAGTATTGAAAGGTATTCCTGTAGCGAAGTGCTCTGTTCCGGTACCTCACACTGTTGTTATTCTTTAATTATTTAGTGTGCAGTATCGACGTCATGTTGAAATTTCGTTTGTGTATTTAATGATTGTGACTCGTTTCGCAGTAGGGAATTCCGGTCGTGTGTCGCGTTACATCCAGAGCGTGGTTTGGGTGGAGCAAAGTAAGAGTCTCTCTCCAATTCTAGTCGTAAAAATGCTGTCGTAGTGTACCTCACTATGATGCGTGTTTTCCATGTGAGCGGAAGTTTTATTTCCAGTCAGACATAGCGGTTTGCTGATGGCATTTTTTTTACGCGGGTGGGAGGTGTGCGACCATGCATCCTCTCTTCTGTTCCACTGTTTCCCCCGCTACATAACTTTCTATCTCTTACTTTACCCTCTTCTTGTAGCCTTCTCAACAATCAGGCCCCAGCCTCGGTTTCCGTGCGTGCAGGTAGTTCACAAAGTTTTAATCTGTGCAGCTCAAACCTTATGTAAAAATAGCGATACGTCAGGTATGTCAAGCTATTTTCTGCGATCTCCTGTGGCCGTGCGCTGTAAGAGACTGGACATCTGATAATTCCGTACCCAGTCCTCCCATCACCCAGTTTACGGGCTTCAAGAAACTAATTCGTTGGGGTGTTACAGTGCCTAGTATAATCAAGATATGTTATGGTCTGTAGCTCTTGCAAGTACCATGGTCTTCTGTACACAACCATGCAACGCAAAAGCCAAAACCGAACCTTGAGGCTGCCGCCTACGTAGAGCTTTTCTCGGCGTTTGAGGCCGAGAAGCGCGGGAGCGATAAGGGCGGCACTGCCACATGCATCAAGTGCGCCATCGCCGTTAAGCGCAAGGCTCTGACCTGGCGTGCAGTGTTCTCGTCGCTCGTTCATATACCTATGGGACTTTCAGTGGCGACCCTATTATTATAATTTTGTTGATGGAAAGTCTGCAGGAAGGTTAGATATAGGGCCCTCGAGTAGTTTTGTGTGTATCTTGACACGTATATTTTGAGATACAGCACTTTAAAAAGCCATTTTTAGCCTTTTTGGAGTGTTATAAGATGGTGTTTCTAATGTGCATGATGTCTTGAAAATACTCAACAGCCCTCGTATGAAGTGTGTGTTCTTTTCGTAGTTCATCACATTTGACGCATGTTTAATAGTTTTCTTGAGAAACGAGAATTTCAAACGCCCTGCAATGTTTTTCAACCTCGAGCGATCATCATAGATCTCAATTTTAATAAAATGTTGTGTGTTCTTTACAGAACAAAGTTGATTTTACGAGTTAGGCAGTACTAAGGTGAGATATACTGATATATGTAACATTGTGAATTAAGTGAGGTGTAATATATTATAATTTTTTGGCTGTTTTGGATTATGTAATTTTGGGGGTTCAGATTATCCGTTAATTAGAACATCGTAGCTGGCATGTTGGTTCGGTGTCGCTTATAACAACATAGCCGAAAAAGAAAACAAGAGTGACATTTATGTGTGTGTATATATATATGTGTGTGTGTGTGTGTGTGTGTGTGTGTATATATATATATATATTATATATATATATATATATATATATATATATATATATATTTGTAACTAATTGTTACAATTTATAGCGTTAAGTTTTTTTAGGACAAAGCTTAAATTGTGTAAATAATTAAGCCATTAACACAAAAATCTGGTATTCTTCATAACACCGTTTTAATGTTTGTATTTTGAATCGATGTAAACCGTATCTTGTTTGTTTCCTTTGTAAACTTAACACGATTTGTTGTAAACTAACTACAAGTCAAACACTTTGTGTATGAATAAATAAATATGGTAAGCAAGGCCCGCAAGCTACATCATCGTGTTACCAGTGGATCATGATGGCATTTACTATCTTTTCACATTCTGTACTAAAAATGAGCACTGATCGGTCGAAATAAAAAGCATTGCATAGAAAATGATTGCAGCCTCTTTATATTTTTATAAATAAATATTTGTTCAATATCTTACTGTCCAGGAAAAAGATGCGTCCTTAATGTCTCTGTAGGTATTGTATTATTATCATGGAAGTCTCGGGTGAGTATGATCAGTTACAGCTTTCTTTGATGGTTAAAAGCATTGCTGGAGAAAATATTACTTAGTAATTAAGTTTAATAGGTGACAGAAACGGAATTCGTACTGTGATGCGTGTGAAACCAAAAGAAACAAATTTCACTTCTCACCAAATTAAAAATTTACTTCCAATACGTCGCTATAACAACGAAGAAACCAAGGTTGCCAGAAGAAGGCTGGTGACCCAGAAAGTTAGCTGCGCGACCTGATACCTCAACAGACTAGAAGAATAAACATAGTGAGATGACATAGTGATGAATTTTTTGGGGGGGGGGGGGGGAGTAAGGGCACCCCGAGAAAACCCATGGGCCTCCAGCAACATGTGCCATACTTCCCACATCATTTTCATTTTCAGAAAATGCCGATTAGAAAAAGTGAACTTAGCTTCGTGAATTATTTCTTAAATATGTTGGTTGCCAGACTTCAATCAGATATGAGAAATTTTGGATAAAACCATTTTTACTAAAGTAGTGCTTACTGTTTGGCGACCTACATAAGTGACAGCCTTCAGGCCATTGTTGCATGCTATATTTTTACATTTAAAATTAATTAAATATAGCACATTACATTTTGTTAACACATTTCAAGTTGTATGATGTCTATCTTATAAACTTCAAAATTCATTATTCTGAATTATCCTAAAGATAATATTAATATTTTGCCCACTACAGATCTGTAAGTGTAGCAATTAAAATGTTATCTCTTCAGTATAATTAAAGGGCTGTGTGCTAATAATAGCTTCAAATAATAAAACCCAACTTTAAAATGTATTTGTTGAATTGATTACAAGATAAATTTTATACAATCCTGTCTCAAAATAGTGTGTTATTTTTGGCTTGTACATAGTTCTAATTATTGTAAAAAAAAAAGTGTAGGTCAATATTTTAAGTGAGATTTTAATTTTAAAGGCTTTTTGTGATGTTACGATGTGACATAAAACAACATTCTGCAGTGAATGTTAAGATAGTGTGTGTACATCACAAGTCTCCAAAATTATCTTATGAATGTATCTGGAACTGAACTTTAGATCTCCCATTAAACTGTATAGGCTCTAAGAGGCATTTTTACACTTAAGTAACCATATAATTTTCATATAACATGATTTCGAGCTGTGATAATTTTTAATGCATACCAGTAGTCTTAAAACATAACATTTTGCTGCCAACATTCATGCAGATACAGTGGCTCAAAAAAGTATTAGTCTTTCCATAGACTTCATGTTTACGGATATAAGTTTGAGAGAAAAGGGTGTAGTATGGTCGGCACACTAACATTACATTATTTACTGTGAAATAGATACAAAAGATATGTAGCATAACTACATTTTTCTCCTGTAGGAACAGTAATGCATGAACATAAAGAAAGTACACACATCATTTTACCTCAAACAAGTATTCGTCTGCAATATACAAAGCAATTTCTAGGGATCGTCTCTTAAAACCTTAATAACTAGTGGGCCCTCCTATCTTCTTGATGATTTTCTATAACGTTCGTAAACATTGTGGGATTGATTTTACTTAGTTTTCGGTTTTTCTGCTGGTACATTCTTCTGTTCTTCTATTAATGCTTTCTTGAAATAATTTTTCTCTCAAGATATTATACATTCTTATTCTTTCTTCTAGAATATGCAACACATTTTCATTGGGCTTTACGTCTGGCGACATTGGAGGCGTGACCATCCAATGTGGCGTATTTTTTAGGAACCACACTTAGTGTTTAGGGCTTTATGTAAAGGTAGGTATCGGGATGAAGACGTAGTTCCCAGTAAGGCTCATATTGTCAACTCTTGGGACTGTAAGATTTCAGAATGTTAATGTAGAGTTTGTGTTCCATGGTACCATCGATGAAATACAGCTCGCCTACACCACTAGGACTCATACACCCTCGAACAAATATTGAACCAGACCATATTTCGGTGTATCTATGAGAATATTTGGTTGTAGTTCACAGTTTGTTCTCCACCAAACTATTACATTTGCCATCTGACTTGAAAAGGTAGAATTGAATTTCAGTGGTAAAGACGACCTTTCTCCAGTATTCATAGCTATCGTTTTTCTGTTCCTTAGCATGAGAGTCACTTTTACCTATTCATCTTGCTGATATAGGTTTTTCTTTTGGCTATTCCGCCATTATATCCTACTTCATGAAGCATATTTCGTATTGTTTATGCTGTAGATGTGCTTTCCTAATTCCCTTTCAACATTAACTGTAATCTTTGGTACACTTAGTTTCGGATGTAATTTAACTTACCTCACTATGTTACATTGTTTTCTTTGCGTTAGACTAGACAGGAGAGCACTTCTTGTTTGTTGTGATATGTTATAGTTTCATGGAACCTGTAGATGATCATCTTAGCTTTACTGATGGCTGTGTTTGTAATTCCTGCTATATCTTTGAAGGATTTATGCTTCTGGAACTCCATATTGAATTTTTCCTTTCTTCTCTAGCTATTTCCGTAGTTTTTCGTCCCATTTCACATCAAGACTGACAAAATGTTTCACTGATGAAAACAAGCTGCCTTCGTCCCTCGCACATCACATAAGAGGCATCTGCTGAGAATGAGTCATGGCACTATGTTGTCTAGACGAATACTTTTTTGATGTCAAAATTGACATACCTTATAAGTTTGTGCTCTGATTGTAAACAACAGAACATGTTAGTTAATGTCAATATTATTTTAGAATAAAAACTCTTGAAACAGCCTTAGAACAACCCGTATTGGCAATGGGTTCTTTGCTTTGCATATAGTATGTACAATAATGTAAAGTGACTAATTTTTTTCCTCTTAGCTTAATTTCAGATGTGGATATTGTCCTTAAACCAAGATTCCTATTCTGTAATCCAAGCTTGCTTAAGGATACACATTGGGAACATCTTTATGATAATCATGGCAAAAGAATACATTTACTCTGAGCTGTCCTTATAACATGGAATTCTCTAAGGTATCTCTTTGTGTACTTCTTTGTTATGGCACATAGGTTTGGCAATGCCGCACATTCTGTTCCTGAAATCAATTATTTGCTTATTGAATTATATATTTTGCTTATTAATTAGGTTACAGTATGTCTTGATTTACATATTTCATTAATTTTGTGAATTGTCAATCGTAAATTATATTTATTTCGTATTACATTTCTTAATGGCACTTTAAAAAAAGTATTATATATGTCTCTGTGATAAACTTTTACAGATTGACGTAGTTCATTTTTAGTATCATGAAATAGCAACACTGAACCCATTACCGAATTCGTCTAATTTTTATTATGGTTACATTATGAGTTATCGATTGCAAAAAAATACCATTTTAATATTCACTATACAAATAATTTTTGTATGGAAATATAATGGAGTCTTTTGTTTCTTTTTAGCAACATTTCACTCTTGGGTCTGCTGCTTGAAGTATCCTCAATACGGTAGCCATTTTCGCTGCATTATCATTCATTATGAGCCCGTCTTTATGCGAGTTATATGGGAATAGCCACGAGGCATCCGAAAGATTGAGTTACACAATACCTATAATTTCGCCACGTAAATGTAGTTGCATCGTAACTGTCTCCATTTAAAGACAAAAAAAACGTATAGGGTTGCAACTATAGTTGCGACGTAGACGAGTTGAATGCATTGGTTGTTGCTGTATCAAAACAGTGGTATTTCGTAGTTTATCTTATATTAACTGAATTTTTGTTGAAATAACTTATTATAACGAATTTGTTTCCATGCTCTTGGCCTAAACTTGGAATTAAGTTGTGCTGTGAACAATATTTGTTGCACCGAGTGTATACAAAGTTTTAGATTATACACCAGTCGCGAGCGAGGCAGTAAAACAAGTCTCTTCTTTTTCGATGCCTTGCGTGCTTGATAGGAGAGGAGATAAACCAAGCAGTTTCTCGAGTTATTCTTTTAAGAATTTGAGTGCTAATTTGTACGCAAAAAGAGTACAATAAGCGGTAATGCTACAAGGAGTGGTTTAAATTAGAATCGTTGGGTAGTCAAAAGTGTTCATTTTTCTTCCCTTAAATGTAATTAATGCCCCCTTCCGCCTCCTCCTTCCCCCATGCGGCAGGATTTGGCGCGATAAAGGAGCTGTTCTTTTTAATGATGTAACCCCAGACAATCTCTAGAAATTTCTTGATGTTTGTGTGTACATTCTTATTACACTGCATACAGTCGTGGAGTGCCGTGATTATGCAGTAGAAGGAACATGGAGAACTGTGCATTTACGGACAGCTTGTTTCCCGTAAAGTATGAAATAGCGCTATCAACCGATAAGGGCAACACAAGCTTGAATATCAGATGCCTCATCGCCTCTAATGTCATTGTAAGAGTGCCTATATGGGGAATTTAGCTGTGAGACTATCAGTTTATGGCGTCAAGGCGCGCTGCTGCTCGTTCCCTTACGCGGTTCATCAAACATTATCAAAGTCAACTTTTGAAAAAAGATTAGAAATAAAAAGCTTTTGCTTTTAACTGCTCATGCAGTATATCTTACTCGTGACATGTAGGAAAAGTAGTTCATTGGCATAACGGCATAAATTTGTGGACAGTGAATATTTATTTTAGTTTCTATTAAAGCCAGTAAGGGGGATAAATATAATATTAATAGCATGCGTTTCTTACAGTTTTACTTGATTAATATTTGAATAAAGTGATCGGGTCAAGGTCAGTGTTGATTTTACACACTTACGTGCTCACTGCTTCGCTTCCCGGGCAAGCAAGTGGAAGTAAAGGGCAGCAGTTATATGATAGCGGCGGCGGCAAGACAACGAAATGCTTTGAATTACAGGCACGCGCCAAACCAAGAGTCACATATACATTACCAAAAAAAAGTGAGCAGATATCTTAATCCTTTTGCAACGCGCGCCGCTGACCTTGCGTTTATTGATTTCTGCGTTCATCTGAAGAATGCTCTAAATTACTGACCTCGTTCTCTCAGCGTCACTTGGGCTGCGTTAAACCATCCAGATGGTCAGGAGGAACGCAATATAAGTGTGACAGGCCTCCGAGCTGAGTTGTTGATGAGTGAAAGAGGGGCTGAGTTCCGAGCGATAGAAGAACGAGCGACGAGAGAACTGACCAGCGGAAGGGAGTCGGCGACTGCGAGTATCAAGCAGTGAAGGGTGCGGCTGGCTGGCTGTACTATTGTACTAGATGCGTGAGTGATATAAATTATAACTGATGACAACAGATAGACTCAACACGTGTTAATGAGTACGAGTTAATTGACTGTAACCAAACAGACATTCAGAAGGGCATAAATTAGTGTTGAAATATACATTAAATATTGCGCTCACTGTTAAATAAAAAGAGTAATGGTGGAGTCACATAATTTAATGCTGTAAATAATAGCTGTGTGAATAAATTAGAAATCAAATTTATTCATTTTATTTTTATTTAGACCTCCATCCCTCACAAAGTCAGATATACCCTTCAGGTGGCCTCACATGTAACAATACGATGGAAGGATACATGCAGAATTTGGCGGCCGTTTTACCGGGAAAGGCGCCCCTCTTCGGATTCGATATCTGCTACGAATTTGTTTGCATTTATATTTATTTCTATTTTTTTCGTGAACTTATTTGTAAAATATTAGTAACAGTACAATAAAAATGGTAATTAACTTCGTAATAGAAATAAGCAACACTTCTTCCTGCTTATGTATAGATGTACAAACACTGACTATATTATGTTGTTACCTAAATACGTTACTGTCTTGAAAAATATATGAGAAAATCATTACTCAGGATGTAATGTAAACTTAGATAAACAAATTTCATCAGTGATATACTAAATATTTATGACTATTAGACACTAACAGCTCTTAAGAGTAGTTTCTCAAATTATTTCAAATAAACACATAAATGTATTAGTACTAGGGGTGTGCCGGTTTCACTTCACCTGGGATTTATTCGGATTAATTGACGCATTGTCGATTTGAATGATTGGGTTAATCCGTAATCCGATATTAATCCGATATTTTAATTGCATTAAGGATTAATATTCATATGATAAAATGTTATCAAAGAAGTTTGATCAAAGTTTTTCCATCAAACTTGTTTGATCAAATGTCTTTGATGGATTTTTTTTGTGTGTATAGATTGGGCACTTTATATATTTTGGAGGTGGCGAGCACCTCTGTTAGATGCTTACGTTCTGAGCTCTGGCGTGGTACTAAGGTGTGATGTGCTGGGGAAGGGGTGTGTGTGTGTGTATATGTGTATATATATAGTGTAATGCCTTAATTTTTGGAGTATTTCATCTGACAGGCGACTGAGAGGCGTGCAGTGCGATCGGCAGGTAATGGCGGAGTTCGGAAAGGCTTATTTAATGAAATTATTACGTAACGAAAATTAAGTCAACGAAAGGATAGATGAATGCGTGTACAAGGTGATTTTACTAACCCGTCCAGTATGGTAGCAATATAATTTACGACAGACTAAATGACACGAAGGACTCATCGAATCGGAAATACAAATTTCAAACGAATAAAACTACGTAACTATCCTGGGTCTCATAAAGAAAAAAATGCTAACTCACTAAATGATCACAACTAAGTGAATCTCCTGAATGAAATTAAATAACGAGTTCTAATTACAACGAAGGCAAAATGTCGCTAACAATATATAAATCCCATTACTTTAATTAAACGTCACAATAAAAACGTATTTGAAACCACGTAATGAACTCGTACAAGCAGGAGAACCACGTCTGGTTGGCTGCGAGGTAAGTGAAGGAATGGCTTATAGACGTGAAGCTTGCGGCCGATAGGCGACTAAGTTGAAATTACGGGAGAATCACGGAAACATTAAAAATGGTTCTGAAATAGCAACTAAACGAAAAGAGAGTTGAATACACGACGACTGTTTCCAAATTGGTAACGTTAACCACGAGAGAAATGAAAAATTGTAATACGCCAAAAGTATAATGAACGGACCAGAAAATAAATAAATATATATTTCAAACAGCAGAATGAAGTGATATAAAATAACTAAACATTTTATCAATAAAAATGTCCTGTTTACCGGTTTATGTTTATCAATCAAGCAAGTTATTATCCACGAAAAATTTAATCACGTCTTCCTCAACGTAAAAAGGAAAAGAATCACGTAAATGCAGATTTAAAAAACTTACCCCAATACCACGTATTGTTAACACAATTTCCATCGAAGCGTAGACTGACAGATTGCGTGAAGAAGGGCTTAATCCCACAACACTTTATAGAAATTTAGGATAGTTTAACAAATCCACAAACTTCCTCGAAGAAAAATTATTAAAAATAACGGACACACTACATCTGTCCGAACAATTTTTAACACACATTTCGTTAAAGTCTCGCGAGACCAGCTTCGGAAATCAACAATTATGAATCCTAGCCGAATGACGCACTGATTATTAAAAAATAATGATAGACACACGCAAACTTCAAAATGACTGAAATGATGTGCACACTATAACCTATCGCAATAAAAGTTCAGCGACTCTTGTTGTTAACACTCATAGAGAAATGCTAATCGATGATTATGAGAAAAGAAATTATTTTATTAACACAAAAAATTATTCACAATGAATTAAACATTATAAAAATTATTAAATTAAAACGATAGCTGAAGCCCGGCAAGAACTAATCTATTGATATGATTGTAAGAGAGGTGAAGCCCCACTGCTCAGGGGCCCGTTACCCCTTGGTTGTAGCACGAAGCCCCAGTAGCAGTCAACCTGCCCGGTGTTGTCGGAAGAGGTGGTCCAGAGGACAGAGCGATGTATCCAGGGCGACATTCAATCACAAACTAAAGACGGTGCTTGTCAGCGAGGATGGTTGAAAGATCCTGTCCTCCACCCCTAGACCAGAGTGCGTCTTCGGGTATGCACCCTTCTCCCTCCAAGCCTACTCCAGAGCGCATCTTTGTCCACCTCGGACCCCTGTCTAGTTGCCTGACTCCCTCTCAAGACATCAAGTTTGAACTCACCCAAAGGTGTTTATCCTATTTGCCAAACAGTTTGCCTTCAGTCAATATAATTTATCAAATAACTGTATAGGCAATCACACTGAAAAAGTATTTCCTCATCACTATCATTTAAGTCTGAAGTTTCATTAGTCCCAAAAATTCCAAGAAATGAATTTTAATAAAGATATTCCAAGAAACTTTAAATTTATCCCGTTTCCAAAAAAAAAAAAAAAAACCTATTAAAGTATTTCCAGTAAACTTACAATAAATTTTAAAATCGCACAGAATTCCAGGAAACTAAGTAGATTTTTGTACAAGAGATATTTTCACTCACTAAATATTAGGAGAGTTGAAGAAGACAGGTAAATGGAATGATACTTGTTTGAAAAACTAAGTTTAAACTATTACGATGGAAGACACAACACGTGCATACATATTCAAACTTTCAATCTGTTTCAGATTTTTGTGCACAGCAGAGCAAAATGTGTATTTTACATGTAGACTTCTCTTCGACACAAAAATTTATTCATAACAAAAGTAACAATTCAAAAGCTTCCCAGAAGAGATTTTTGACTAGCCTATATTGTCTAGCATAAAATTTGTATATTTTAACAAATGTAAACTTATTTAAAAATAGATTTCCCTAGAAAATAAATTTCGACATAATATTAAATAATAGCACAAATCCAGCCTCAAATGACTTTTATCAAGCTGGAATATGTTTTATTTCACGATATTTTCAACACAATTTTAAGCATATTTAAAGGAAAACTGCCTAAATTTTGTAACTGTATACCCTAACATTTAGGAAAATAAATTCCGACTCTCAACAAATTATTTACATCGTATAGAGATACCCGAAACAAATAACTTTATTCCATACAACTTATGGAATCGACATAACGAATTATCAGATAAAAATTGCTGGGAAAAACGAAATTCGTTTTATATACGCACATTTAAAACATCGTTAAGACAATCACAGCTCAAAATGGGCTACTCAACAAACTAGTGTCCGACTAACACAATCGTTTCAGTAAACAAAGTCGTTAAACATTCGCTACAAAATATTTCCAAACCCATTTCTACCTTCTACATTCCTAAAACTCAATTAATCTTTATTCATTTTAATTGAATTCCAATTAAAGACATACTCCGTCCAACATATGTACATTTAACCACATGGTGAATTACTACCCTTAGTTCTGCAATTAACATACAAATATTAGAGGAATAAACAGGCTTATTTGAGGAATAAAGTATATTTTGTGGAATGATTTTGAAGAATAATATGTAATCAGTATTAGAATTTTCTGGTATGTATGTTTGTGAATCGCCTACAGCCTACATGCTCGTGTTATAATTTTTGTAACCTCCTATCTTAGTTGTTTAATGGTGTGCATATATTTTGTAACCTCTTGTACTGGCTTGTTTGATGCTATGTGATATATAATTTTATAATTTGTGCTATGTTTTGGAACATTCTATACTTATGTTTTTTGGAACATACTGTAGTATAACACAGAGATTTAGGTCTTTAAAATTATATACTAAAATTTTATTTTTGTCAATAAAATATGCCTTTAATTAATTTTTACTTTTATTTATTCCCGCCCTTTAAAAAGTGAACTTGTTTTCCTAATAAATGAAAAATATTATCCTTGGTTAATCAAATTAATGTAAGATATCCTGCTGTAAAATCTCGATGTGCTCAATTTTATAGATGCCTTAATCTTAATGAATAGCGGGGAATATTTCCCATGAAACATTGTTAGCTGAATAATTTATACTCAATTCGAATTGGTAAACTTATAGCATTTGCAAATATCTCCACACGTGTAAAACCTGTTACTTTTAGAGCTGTAGAAGCCTACCAGTGCTGCCAATTTGTGAGCAAACTCAGAAGATATGAAGTTTAAATTCAATGTCTTTCCAGTGCTACCAACAACAAAACCGAGATCACAGAGGGTGCACGCCTGAGTCCAACAAACACTTTACTTTTATAATATTCTGGTGACGACTCAGTTGCCTAGCTTTTCATGAAGCAGACAGCCAAGGTCGTCTGAAGTCCCCATACTAGTGTTCAGCTCAGGTCAACAATTTAACAGTCGACCATACCAAGGTGAAAATGCCTTCTTAACTGAACGCAAACTCTTGAGCAATATAATTTATTTTCTACTTTAAATATTCATAATCACTTTACAGCTTTCATTACATCAGAAAATATACTGAAATATTTTTAAAAAATACTTGGACTTGTATCAAATTCTTATTTATGAAACTAGCTTTATTCCATATATACGCCAATCTTTACAAAAGAACATTGTAAAAATATCCTATAATGTTGAGTGTATATGTAATCTTTTTACTATTGTTAATAATCGAGAAAGAGTTAAAACCTATTATTCTTTAATGAAAAAAATCATACATGAGCTTTTGTTTATTCAAAGGTGAGTATAATTTTTATCATAGTGAAAACATAACACGTTTCTTGAGCTCGACAAGGAAGCATGCTGAAAACTGTCTGTAAGCGAGAAACTTAAATTTCTCGTTTCACTGTTAGACACCAATACCACTGAGAAAGCTTACAGAGCTACCAACCCAAGGTTTTCAGCTACACAATCTTATAGGAAAATATATTACTATCTTGTTTAACTTTAATTTTCTATGTTAAGTAATAATTTGTTGCAATTTTTATTGTAAATAAGTACTACATAATTTTGAACCTTCAAATAGGTTTTTTGAGTTTGTGTAAAGTAACGATTGTAGTTTAGCAACATATTGATTCCCAGCTGAAGTAGTAATCTGTTTTGTGTGATAAAATATATTTGTTAAAAGTCAGTGAATTCAGACACTCGCTGCTGTAGAGATGGTCAACTGGGAAGATTATTGTAGGTATGGTGCTAAGAGCTCTTTACCTGGCTCTGAAAAGGTATTTTTGTCAAACCACATTCTCTTTTTTGTTCCCCCCATTGTGTTACGCCTTGGCCGAGTGTTTCCTCAAGATTCTACAAGTTCTTTCGTTTCATTTCAAATTCATTCATTCAGACATTCGATTTTCTCAGACACTTTTGTAATTATATTTCCCTTCATCCCTTCAAAGGTTGTTTTTATTGAATTTCCTTAATGGAATTGTTGGTTTAAGTTATAAACAAATATGTTTTTCTCTCATGAAGACTCAAGACTTGTGAATGTGAGCAAGCACCCTGATACCTGGGGAATAATATGAACTATCACTGCAACACACCTACTCTATTCATGTTTACCAACATTTTATCCACACATAATTCACAAAACAAGATATTTAAAAAATAATAATTACATGAGGAATTAAAAACTATAAATAAAAAGACACATTACTCCTTTTTTAATATAGAATTTTTTTTAATTCTAACTAATTTTTCAAAAAGCTTCCTTAAAAACTATGTATTTACAACAAACATTTTAAGAAATTTGCATACTTAACCAAAACAAATTAAAGTTATTATGTACAACAAAAACATTAACACATGCATTCATACACATTATTTAAAAAATATTATTCTTATAATGATATTTACAAAATGGGAATAAAAATATATACAAAAATGTATAAATTATTTAAAATTAAGAATTAATTTAATTGCTATGGATGTATATTGATTATGTACAGCACATCACATCTGAGGTGCTCAATTTTTGCACACACACATGCACACACACACAATGATTGCTTGCAACATACCCCCACGTAGATTCGAGATTTTATCAATGATGCTATGTCACACTGTTAATAGCATTTAATTTCTTCTTCCGATTTGAAAAATGGCAAGGGAAATAGGATCCAAGACAGTTGTATCAAGCGAGTTGATACTGAAGTTATATCATGCCTTACAGTTAGGCAAACAGATAGCAGCAGCAATGATGGTTATGCAGCAGGTGTGCAAACAGTTTTAGTGATTGCAGACAGCTGTAGATAAATGTGACATTGGCTGTGGAACAGGCGGTGTGTGTGGTGGTGGCAGAGGCGTCTGGCGTGTACTGATATTGTGGTGTGTTGTGTGGGGTGGCAGGGCTGAAGATATTATGACACTAAGTTCAGTATTGCAGAATAAATTTAGACAGATAATATTTAATACCCCCCAGGGATGCACCGTCCGATTTACGGATTTCCAAATGTATTAGAACCTTACACCAAAAGAAAAAAAAATGTTACCTGTGCATCGAAGCGAATGAAGAGATTTTGCGGCTCTTGAAACCGGGGTCTTGAGAGCAGATGAGGGTGAAGCGAGGCAGGTAATGAAGCAGTGCCGGATTACATGTCTTCTTATCGCTAATTAACTTGTATTGCTTAGTATACGTGCCACCTATGGTAAACAATCTATTGGGAGATATGAACGTCCATGTACGACAGCATTTGCAAAGTCCAGTTTGATCCATGCACACTAAATTCTTCAAGTCTGGTTGTCAAGTAAGGTATTGTGTTATTGTCATAAAGTTCACCAACATTGGATGATTGCAGGATAGGGAGGGAATTGCTCTGAAAATAGAAAGTTTTCGCATCATCTTCCTCCGCCGTGAGGGTTTTCAAATACTTACCTGCTGCGGTAACAAATTCTAATAGGTCGGGGTGATGTTTTAGTTAATTCTATCAGAGGAATTTTGCACCTCGAGGAAAAACCTGTAAAGTCTACATCACTGTCTACATCCGCACTGTCTACAAAGTCTACATCCGCACATCAGTTAGCCTGCCTGCGAATGCACTAGCCAGTACCTCGTATCTGAGATTGTATGAAGTACTCCTAATTGAAGCTGGAGAGTCGGAAATCGAATTACTTTTCATCCCTGAATTAACATATCGACTTTTTTTGGGGAAATGCAGTGGGTGGAGCTGGAAATGTTAAGTGCTGTGCAGTAGGTGGACTCTGCGGAGCTGTGTGCGGAGCTGTGTGCGGAGCTAAGTGTGGAGCCGACTGCGTAGCTGAATGTGGAGCTGAGTGCGGAGTATGTGGATATTGCAAAGGATCCGTGTTACAACTTCTACCATGTCTCTTCAAAATATCGCTCAGTTTAAATTGTCTCTGCCATAAATCACACTGAAATTGCTTTTTTGATTTTTTCATTCCACAGGTCGTTCTTCATGTCGTCGTAAGTTCCGCAGAACTGTAAATTCTTTACCGCAGAAGTGGCATAGCAAAGATGCAATGACTTCTGTACTATTACAACTATAGAATGTTACTAAATGAAAATTTATACAAAGTAGTTTAATCCGAATGTCTGATCAAATGTTGAGTGCAGATATCTACACAGGTATGAAGACAATTAACAAAAGAACCTGAAGTTGCACACATTTTATAGTCAATGATATGTAATTTTAGGAATTGCAAATGCGAGCAATTCTAGGAATTGTAAATTTAAAACACAATATTTCTGAATCTGGTATTTTGATTAGCGAATCTAATTGTGTCTAACTAATTGTATTTTTCCACAATAGTACAATTAGTGTCCTACTTTACGTATATAGAGATGTTATGAAAAACCAAAAGAAACCATGCTTTATTCACTTACCATGATGTACCTGAAATAAATGTTTTATTAGTAACATCCTAAACATAAGAGCAACATTCTTTAGTATAAATAAAATTTTATAAGGGAGCCAAGTTCTGTGTTTGGGAAAGGCAGTCTGCAACAACGTGTTTACAAAAGATACAGTAGACAAGACAGGTAGCGAGCAGCTGGGAGCCAAGGGTGTGGGGAAGAAGTGCGAACGTCAGGTAACAAGATTTGAGAATGTGTGGAATGGAGGGAGGGGAACGAATAGCGAACGGTTACGGAAGCTGTATACGATGCGAGTGAGACGAGAGAATGAAATAAGTTTGAGAAAAGTGGCACCAGTGTCCAGACCCGCTCTCAACAACTTGACAGCTCCCTTCCCCCACTAGTGATCATCACGCAGGCACTGCAGCCACCTTTGGGCATGCGCAGCCAAAGGGAGGTCACCACTTCTCCATCCATCCCCTCCGACGACTTCAGTCTGCGACACAAATTGCCCTGTCACCTCCAGTAAACACCGCACTTTGCGACTTACCTCGCCTCGCCTAGTCTATTTTTCCCAGCTACACATTTGGAGCAAGCGGACTGAATTTACAACATTGAAATGAAATTTCTACTCATGCTATTGCATTGAATTTTGAGTTTAGTTTTCGCGAATTTGTTTAAAAAAAAACTTTACTTCTTAAACAATTTTCATATAAAAATGTTTTAGTGAGGGGAATAAATTTACACTCTATATTAATAATGCTAACTAAACACACACTCTCAAACTAAACATTTAAGACATTCAACTAGTAAAATTTACTTACACCTAACAAAATTTAAAAAATAACAAACTAGTCAACTCTGTATCTACCCACAAAGATACGATAACAACTGACATAGAATGACTGGCAACACATTTTCCCACACTCGCAGTTACCCAACAACTTTGAAAATAAAAATTCTTAAAAACTATTTAAAAATAAATTATATGCCCAAACCACCCCATCACACACATCAAAACATTTCATTCGTTAGAGTTACTCAAGGTCCATTTATATCATTAGTCATCCTTCACCAGACAACGGCATTCTGAGCAGAGAATAGGACAGAGCTATGCGCACTCCGAACACACTAGGTATATCTGGCTTAGTTTCCTCTTTTCTTTTTCCTGCTCCATAATTGAGAAATCAGTCATAACCAACGCCCACCATTGAAAATGCTTAAAAACTACTTAAAATATATATAAACTACTTAAAAAGTAACTAAATAAACGAATTATATAAACTTGAAACAAAGTTCAGCAAATTTCATTCTAGTTTTAAAAATGTTTAACGATTTTCCAAGTAAGTTTAACTGGAAATGTATTAATGTGAAACAAAGTTAATAAAATTTCATTCAAATTGTTAAGACTTGCTATAAGAGTTTAGCTGATATTGTATAAATTTGGAACGATTTTAGGAAAATTTAATTCTAAAGACTTGTTAATAAAGTTTAATGAATTTCATTAAAATTGTAAAAGCTTATAAAGATTTTGACTATTGCCAGATAGCGTTGCACTAAACTTAATAAAAATCGCGGTACCAGTTTTTAATTAATGAAAAAGAATTTAAAATCCTAAAATTTTTAAAATTATTCACTTACATCATGTCTAGTAGCAAAGGTGGTTGATGTTCAATGAGACCTATACTCAGGTTATGCAGGCTGAGTGATGTCACGCTCAGGTAGGCGAGCACCGGAGAGCTTTCTCCTGCAGGCATGCGTGTGGCCGGCCGTTATCCCAAGCATGCGGTAAGCTGGTCCTTTTACCGTCACGGCAGAAGATATGGACGACGGGCCCCTTCACCCCCAATGTGAAGATACCGGCAGAGCTTAGGAAGCGGCGACCAGGTTACCAAACGAGCGATTCACGCCCTTATCGACGTCGCGAACACCCGAGAGCAGGGCTGGAGGGCGATCGGTGTGAGCAGGAACCGGTTCACGAGAGCGTACAGGGTGTTTATTCAAAATTTCTGGTAAATCTATCGGCTGATCTCGATGTCGATCTCGACAGTCAGCTTCCTGCCGATCGAGACAGGCTGTTTGAAACGATTGGGAGCACAATGTGCCCAAATAGCTATTCTAAGCGTACTATTGGTTCGAGACCTTGCTACCTCGGTAATCCTCGGGTTTTATCGACCACCCCACCACAACAAGCTTCCCCTCCCTGCTGGTGTTCAGGCAGGCAATGTGACGAATGCAAACACACACTGTACCTGCAATAATGTATGATTAAAGTAAAGCTATTCTTATAGACTGTGCTTTTTAAGTGGTTAGTTAACGCATAAAAGTACACATATATATTATTTATACATTGTCTTATTTAAAACAAATACTATTCCATTTATTACAGCGTAATGCAGGGTATTTAATAATGAAATTTTACGATATGGCTACGATCTCATCGTAGACGCTGGGCGATGAAAATGGTGACACGGTCAATGGTTATTTGTTATACACACAGGTTGGCTGTAGAAAATATCACTTGTTTTAAAGGATCATACTGTTTCAAGTTTAAAAATGACTTAAAAAATGAGAGAATTCGTTACTATTCCCTCTTCCCTCTAACAGTCCTTTTAAATAACGTTCACTGTGATGTATATAACGAAATATCTAGAAGACGATACATAAAATGTCATTTTAAAAAATACAACTGTAAAGTTTGCTTAGAAAATTACGTTAGGCCTTAACAACAAATCTTACCTAATACAGTGTGCAATTTATTTGTTGTAGGAATGCAGGAATTCCCATTATTAGTAAAATGACGTGCTTCTTACACAAAGAGTGTAGCTATATTGTTCTTAAAAAGTTAGAAGCTGCCAATATAATTAGTTTTATTGTTGCACGTAGGTATGAGGAGTTTGAGGGCAGGGGGGTCTTTAGTTTATAATATCTTTCATGTGACCACATTATTTTGATGCTCTTTTGAGTGTGTGGCATTTTGAGTTGCATATTGTTTCGATGGAGTAGTGGTAAATGTTGCTCTTATGGAAATAATATTTATGTTATTGTAACTTTAATGAAAAACAAAAGGCGATACATATGTAGCTGTTCGTATTCGTACAGGGGCAGCAGTACACACACGCACATTATCTAAAGTTAACCTTACACTAGTTGTATTTACGATATAGACTTGTAAATATTATTGATGCACTACAATAGTGTGGAAAGTGCTGCGTCTTCAGGCCATGTGCATTGCAATTATTATAGTAATGTTTTACAAATACATTATTTACGAAACATGCAAACTCTTGAAAATGAGTTTTTCTAGGTTAATCCTTGCATGTGTACTTCACAAAAATCACGTTTGTTCGTCACTAGCATTAAATAAATTGTTTGCAGAATTTAATGAGTAAAATCAACACTGTGCACATTTCCTGAAACTAACAAATGTAACTATGTAAATTATATTCGTCAATTCATTGCAGACGGCGTTTTAGAAAAAGAACTAGTGGTTTTATGAAGCAGTATACACGCACCGATTACTATTACACATTTCACTAAAGAAAATGCACTATGGCCAACTATGCTTGAAGAAAGCAAATACACAAATAATTCACTACAGATTCATTATTCCGACAACACCAACACGATGCTTGTATAAACACATAACCTCTCTGCCATTGCTACACTAAATAATTAACTCACAATACAGAAATATAACTTCAGACTCCCAAACATGTATGGATACAATTAGATGCATATAATATTTTTTTACATATATTGTAACCTTTTGTATGTTGTGTCTTATGTTTAAGAAGTATAAAACCATAAGATATGCAATAAATACGGCCACCATACTTCTCACCCGCCATGTTGAATTTCCACTTCCCGATCGGGACGTGCCTTTCGACGACATATCTGTTGAGTGCTCTCGATCGTTTTCTCAAGAGAATAGAGAAGTCATCTTTAACTTAGAATACCAAAACCCGGAAATATGACATAATTCATTATTTCGCGATTGGGAGCTCCGTTTTAATGTGCGTATATAAAACGAATTTCGTTTTTCCCAGCAATTTTTTTCTGATAATTCGTTATGTCGATTCCATAAGTTGTATGGAATAAAGTTATTTGTTTCGGGTATCTCTATACGATGTAAATAATTTGTTGAGAGTCGGAATTTATTTTTCTAAATGTTAGGGTATACAGTTACAAAATTTAGGCAGTTTTCCTTTAAATATGCTTAAAATTGTGTTGAAAATATCGTGAAATAAAACATATTCCAGCTTGATAAAAGTCATTTGAGGCTGGATTTGTGCTATTATTTAATATTATGTCGAAATTTATTTTCTAGGGAAATCTATTTTTAAATAAGTTTACATTTGTTAAAATATACAAATTTTATGCTAGACAATATAGGCTAGTCAAAAATCTCTTCTGGGAAGCTTTTGAATTGTTACTTTTGTTATGAATAAATTTTTGTGTCGAAGAGAAGTCTACATGTAAAATACACATTTTGCTCTGCTGTGCACAAAAATCTGAAACAGATTGAAAGTTTGAATATGTATGCACGTGTTGTGTCTTCCATCGTAATAGTTTAAACTTAGTTTTTCAAACAAGTATCATTCCATTTACCTGTCTTCTTCAACTCTCCTAATATTTAGTGAGTGAAAATATCTCTTGTACAAAAATCTACTTAGTTTCCTGGAATTCTGTGCGATTTTAAAATTTATTGTAAGTTTACTGGAAATACTTTAATAGGTTTTTTTTTTTTTTTTTTTGGAAACGGGATAAATTTAAAGTTTCTTGGAATATCTTTATTAAAATTCATTTCTTGGAATTTTTGGGACTAATGAAACTTCAGACTTAAATGATAGTGATGAGGAAATACTTTTTCAGTGTGATTGCCTATACAGTTATTTGATAAATTATATTGACTGAAGGCAAACTGTTTGGCAAATAGGATAAACACCTTTGGGTGAGTTCAAACTTGATGTCTTGAGAGGGAGTCAGGCAACTAGACAGGGGTCCGAGGTGGACAAAGATGCGCTCTGGAGTAGGCTTGGAGGGAGAAGGGTGCATACCCGAAGACGCACTCTGGTCTAGGGGTGGAGGACAGGATCTTTCAACCATCCTCGCTGACAAGCACCGTCTTTAGTTTGTGATTGAATGTCGCCCTGGATACATCGCTCTGTCCTCTGGACCACCTCTTCCGACAACACCGGGCAGGTTGACTGCTACTGGGGCTTCGTGCTACAACCAAGGGGTAACGGGCCCCTGAGCAGTGGGGCTTCACCTCTCTTACAATCATATCAATAGATTAGTTCTTGCCGGGCTTCAGCTATCGTTTTAATTTAATAATTTTTATAATGTTTAATTCATTGTGAATAATTTTTTGTGTTAATAAAATAATTTCTTTTCTCATAATCATCGATTAGCATTTCTCTATGAGTGTTAACAACAAGAGTCGCTGAACTTTTATTGCGATAGGTTATAGTGTGCACATCATTTCAGTCATTTTGAAGTTTGCGTGTGTCTATCATTATTTTTTAATAATCAGTGCGTCATTCGGCTAGGATTCATAATTGTTGATTTCCGAAGCTGGTCTCGCGAGACTTTAACGTAATGTGTGTTAAAAATTGTTCGGACAGATGTAGTGTGTCCGTTATTTTTAATAATTTTTCTTCGAGGAAGTTTGTGGATTTGTTAAACTATCCTAAATTTCTATAAAGTGTTGTGGGATTAAGCCCTTCTTCACGCAATCTGTCAGTCTACGCTTCGATGGAAATTGTGTTAACAATACGTGGTATTGGGGTAAGTTTTTTAAATCTGCATTTACGTGATTCTTTTCCTTTTTACGTTGAGGAAGACGTGATTAAATTTTTCGTGGATAATAACTTGCTTGATTGATAAACATAAACCGGTAAACAGGACATTTTTATTGATAAAATGTTTAGTTATTTTATATCACTTCATTCTGCTGTTTGAAATATATATTTATTTATTTTCTGGTCCGTTCATTATACTTTTGGCGTATTACAATTTTTCATTTCTCTCGTGGTTAACGTTACCAATTTGGAAACAGTCGTCGTGTATTCAATTCTCTTTTCGTTTAGTTGCTATTTCAGAACCATTTTTAATGTTTCCGTGATTCTCCCGTAATTTCAACTTAGTCGCCTATCGGCCGCAAGCTTCACGTCTATAAGCCATTCCTTCACTTACCTCGCAGCCAACCAGACGTGGTTCTCCTGCTTGTACGAGTTCATTACGTGGTTTCAAATACGTTTTTATTGTGACGTTTAATTAAAGTAATGGGATTTATATATTGTTAGCGACATTTTGCCTTCGTTGTAATTAGAACTCGTTATTTAATTTCATTCAGGAGATTCACTTAGTTGTGATCATTTAGTGAGTTAGCATTTTTTTCTTTATGAGACCCAGGATAGTTACGTAGTTTTATTCGTTTGAAATTTGTATTTCCGATTCGATGAGTCCTTCGTGTCATTTAGTCTGTCGTAAATTATATTGCTACCATACTGGACGGGTTAGTAAAATCACCTTGTACACGCATTCATCTATCCTTTCGTTGACTTAATTTTCGTTACGTAATAATTTCATTAAATAAGCCTTTCCGAACTCCGCCATTACCTGCCGATCGCACTGCACGCCTCTCAGTCGCCTGTCAGATGAAATACTCTAGAAATTAAGATATTACACTATATATACACATACATATATACATACATATATACATACATATAAATACACACACACCTCTTCCCCAGCACATCACACCTCAGTACCTCGCCAGAGCTCAGAGCGTCAACATCTACCAGAGCTGCTCTTACACCAAAAAATAATTAAGTACCCAAACTATTGTGTTGCACTTAACGTTCGAAGTGAAATAATGAAACAAGTGTTCATATATCGCGAATTTCATAATTCATATTTTTAAATTGTCTAAGCGCTGTACAACGTTACTTATTCCAAACTCCTATATCTCAACTTAATATCGAGAGTGAAATTCGTAAATTGGTTGCCACGTATTTTTTTAACGCCTTAATTCTCGAGTATTGTTAAATTAGTGTTTCCGTCACTTGATTGAATCATGGATTCTAATGAAAAGGATTATGTAAATTTTCGTTTTGAAACATTTTTGCATTCCACTCACGAGAAGGAAGTGAGCAGATTCGCCATATGTGTTCAATTGATCGTGAAAAATTTACTTAGTCATTGGTAACTCTGTGCAGTTCCAGTACTGGGTTTCCTGGCGTCGGCGGGTCGGTTGTGTGCAGGGCGGCCAACACGCCACGAGCTACTACTAGAGGTTTATTGCTCCGGACAAAAGCGGTCCTAATCCGATATGGAGCTCTCGGAAGGCGGCGGCCTTGTTTCCCTTCTCTTTCTCCTCTTTCTTCGCTCCCCTCTCTTCTGTATGCGTGCTCGCCTCTGCGCGATATTGGATTTGCTTGGCGCCAGCACAGTAATACCCCGCTGTACTCACAGATGTACATTAAATATATTGAAACGCCCGAGATTTTGTTGTGTTGTGGTTTGCAAGCTGGCCGCATTAGTATGGAAATGCCGATTGATGACCAAGGGCATCGGATTCGGATTCAGCTGGCTGCCATGTTGTAACGTAACGCGTCCGCCATCGTTTTTGTTTTCCCTCCTCATAATCGACTATATTTCGTTAAAAATAATTCAGTTTTTTCCCTAAAAATTTCCTTTTTTTCCCTAAAAATTTCCTTTTTCCCCTAAAAAAAAAAATATCTAGAAATTTTTGGTTTTTCCCACAGCTGGATACGGGGATCAGTGTCTCCGAGACAGGAGAGTGGTACCCAGGACATTTGACCTCGATCCTTTACTTTTGTCCCAAAAAATATAAAATATAAAATAAAAAAATTCTAAAAAATATCAAAAATTTATAATTAAAAAATTAAGAGATTTATTAAAATAGTTAAATTTCCTAAGGTTCCCCCTCGCCTCCCTCATACAACCAAGTATAGTCGGCAAGTTTCCACCCCCCCCCCCCCCCGCCTGCTCATACCCAGTCAGCAAGCATTATGTTACAGACTACTAATCATATTAGATGCAGTTAACCTTAACCTCATGAGCTTGTAAACAAAAACTCGAGAAAAATGCATAAAAGTCAGTATGCACATTACGTTACTGACTACTGCCACCACATTGGGTTCAGGAGGGTGACCTTATCCTTGAACCTGTGACCTTGAATGACCTTGAACCCAAAAAATACCCAAAAAATTCCATAATATTCCCTAAACATCCCAAAATTCTGTAAATATTTGAGAAAATTTACAATTATGATTAATTTATTTTAAAAATTTATTATAAAACATATTTTTAAAAACTTGCATGTGTGGAGGTTACGCTCAGCAGACTGTCGCCAATTGCTATTGGCAGTTTACTCAATTCGTTCGACTGTCAGTGGGCCTCCATCGCCCCATCTATACCTATTCTATATGTCGCCATATTTGTTTTTCCGTTCATCAATTGTTTATATGTTACTGGAGGTGGCCATGTTTGTTTTTCATTTGTTATTTGTTTATATATGTTACCGAAGGCAGCTATGTTGTTCGGTGCAATCCGCCATCTTCGTAGCCATCTGCCATCTTGCTAGGTGTAGTCCTCCATGTAGTTTTTTTTTTTTTTGTCTTTTGCTTTAGAGTTCGTCTCTCACCTTTGTTCGACTACCATATTATATTTAATATGTTTTCATATCACCTGTGAACCACCAGGCGACAGCCATATTTTTTATGTTGTTCAAGTGTAGGGTGCACTCAACGGCGTGTATAATACTAGACCCAGCTTAGGCTATGCTCGCTACACTTCGGAGTGAGGCTAACATCGAAACAGCTGATTGTGGGCTGTTTATTGTAATGGCCGCATGTGAAAGACTGGAATTCGCACTTTTTGAGTTTCACTTACTCGTAATAAAACAAGGACTGTTTTGTAAACATTGCGAAGTTTGTTTTAGTGGTTAAAATAAACAAAGATGCTTAAATACGATAGTTACTCGGTTGAAAATGCGCTTTTTTCTCGTTTCGTTCGTAATTTAGCAAATTGTTTTCAACTGCCATTGCCGAATGAAACTGCATGTATTACTATGTATAATCATTACTCTGTCCTACAATGTTTCTCATTTTTTCTTCTTCAAATTGAATGCAATGTGCTAGGACAGCTGACAATGGGGAGTACTACGAAAATAAGAGGCAAATTATATTTTTCTTTCATGCCTTTTGAGCTAAAGTTACCTAAGTGGTGAACATTTTCATTACATAGTGTACAAATCAGTAAAAATCTACACGGAAGTACAATCAATTGTACACAGTAATTACATTAAACAGGTAATCTTTGCCTGTAAATTATGTAAGTTATATTTTAGCTATGTGACTCACAAGGAAGGTTACAAGTTTAGCCCCTAACTTTGTTCAATTATTTTGTATTACAACTCAGCAGATATTAAATATACAAACAAGTAAACATCATCACTGTAATGTAAATTGTGAGCATTAAAAGATAAATGTGATAGAGGAGAGAGCTATGCTGACTGTGTGTTATAAATTACATTAAATAAAATGCAAAATGAATAAAACACATTTATAGGTAAATTTGAAATGGCCACATAACTGTGAATTTACGGGGGGGGGGGGGGGGACCTCAGTCATTCTACTTCACAGAGCATGAGCGCAGAGGGCTTCATATTTTACCCAAATTGTACGTCGAAACATATGCGACAGTGTGGGGAAAAGTATGAAGCGGACATCCCTAGGCCATCGCCAATGATTGCATTCAGGAAGCAGAACGGGGTAGATGTTTGCATAAAATTACAGTTGTAAGGCTAAATTGTGGGGCGTGAGTAGGGCATGGAGTTACGGAAAATAACTTTTGTAAGCTAAAGAAATAATTTAAGTTATAAATAATGTTTCCTAACACTTTTAAGACCTGGAACTGCTTTTCCCTCCATCGTAACCAACTTTACTGGGCACTTGTCAGTCTGTGTGCGTATTAAAATATATGCATTTTTCAAATGTTGATATCAAAATGTTGAAATAACCATGTAACAGCCTCTACATACTCAGCTACATACAAATTGTTAAGTATCTAGGTAATGCTCTGTGTATAGCTGACTCAAATCCCTCAAGGTACCCAAGCATTCATTCTTAATTTGTGAATCCCAATTATTCGCACGGTAAAATGAGGGAAATGCAGATACCTGACATGAAATATGCCATGCTGATTCTGATTAGCCGTTACCGCAGTGTCAAGGGTAACAACATGGTGGCTTGTGGAAACAAGGATGGGTAGCAACCACTTGGACGCCTTAATTTGTTTCTTCACAAAACACACGACGTATTTCAGAAACACGTACTTTAATTGTGGTTAGTATGCATACATCAAAAGAACACACACTCAACCCACTTCATGGCATTTTATATAAATAATTAGTTATGTCACTGGGGACCATTTAATATTATTTATGCACTAACCACACACCATTCAATGCTATCATATACAGTAATTTCAACTCGGAAGGCCTAATAAAAGTAAAATACGACATAATTAATTGGAAGAAATCTTTTGTTTACATGATCCCCGAGTCTAGGTAATAAACACTGTGTGACTTTAACAAGCTACAACAAACATATATCAACTAATTTTGCACCTGCAGTAATGATAGTACCGAAACGTGACCTGTTTGTATAGACTCGGCGATTTTTATGCTAACCTTTATAACAGTATTGAAAAATATTTCAACTGCAACAAGGTTAAATTTGTTACTTTGTTACAGTTATTTTAATAAAAATCCTGTGATGGCACGTGGCGAGGGGATTGTGGGTGAGAGGAGATTTTTGGAGCGGTAACATTTCAGGTTAGGGAAACCTTGTGGGAATTTGTGTTACTACCCAGTAGATGCCAGGCATCGTCACTGTGATGTCATAAGTTCGGGTAGAGCTGACTGTTGATCTCTGAATCGTTGGGCCTAATTCTCTGCGTGGAATTTACTCCTCTGTATGAATTTTTACAATTTTAACACTTACTGGCTTGAGACGCGGTGGCCTATTTCGGGCTGACACACATGCCCCAAATTACTGTAATTACGGTGCAAAAACATCGAAACACTGAAAGAAACACATTGACTCTTGGATAAAAAGACATCTGAGGTTATGGCTGAAATGGGCCGTAAATGTCAGAAGGCCAGACGGAATTAAAATACGTGAATTCCCATTCAACGTGATTTTATTCGTCTTTAAACTACACTGCTCCCCCAGGAAGCCAGTTACACCGTTGTTGGGGTTAACTAACAGATGCTGCGAAGAATGGCGCGAGTCGTGCAACACTTATTACGTGACAATTAAGCTGATGATACTTGTCACTAGTATAATGGCCTTATTAAATAAACTTTATTAAAACCTTTTGTTCACATATCATTTTACATAATCATTACAAAATAAATCAGTAAAGAGATACTCAAATGCTGAATGTTATATAGCACCATTGATTAATGAAATGTGCAGATAAAAAAAGGAATATTACATATAAGATAGTACCTAAATATTATATAATGCATTTATGGAGTGATTTTTTGTAATTCTGCACCTTAAATGGCAGCTGTAAATTTGCACACAACCTTCCGTACTGAGTGACTTATGAATAGTAAGATATATCACAGCAGAATTGGTTGTCTGAAGAATGGATTCTATATACGCTATATATACACAAAAATGTCACCTTTAGTGAGGAAAAAGAGAAAACTATTACACTTCAACATAAATTTATCAAATTTAGGCTATACAAGGCACACTACTACTGGATGAAAACCATATCATGTACATATTATTTTTTAATGAATTAGTACATTATCGCATAGCATAGTAAATATTATATGGTTTACCTTACTGTTGTTAGTGAAGCAATGTGCTAAAACCATATTACTCTGTATGCTCGCAAGTAATGCAGGAATCACAATAGCGCGACAGACATGACGCGACAGGCGCGACACGAATAAAAGCCAATCAGCATTGAGACATCTGTGACGCCAACGCGACAAAAATGACAAACGCTATAGGTTTTCAGAATAGAAAACATTTCGTCGCGTCGCGGGAGCGACAAACTGGAAAACCATGTAAGAATTTGGTGCTTGAATGATGGTGGTACTGGTGAATTAGTAACCCCACTGTTGTGTTTATTTATTTCATTAAAACGTTTCATTTTCGGCCATAATTATACATGATGTGTAGTTCACGTTAATACGACCATATTTTTATATTTTATGCAAAATCAGTAAGTATGAAAATAAAGTGTTGTCCAACAATACCTTTTAAACAATTGAAAACATTAATGGCTGTCGTACAAGAAACTAGCAGCTAGTGGTAAGAAACGATTTACATATAATATTTTTGTATTTTTTGTCGCGAGGTGATAAAACTAGTGTTCACAATAAAGTGAATTTTTCTTGTCGCATCGCGTCGCGTCGTGTCCTTCGCGCTATTGTGATTCCAGCATTACAGTCACTGCAGGTGCAAGGTCACAAAATACACTTACGGTTTACTGCTTGGCTAGAATCTCACATAGATTTTATAAGTCTTTGCAAAAAACTGCTTATGAGTTTCTCCTACAGTAACAATATGGGTTGATAAATATCAAAATTCAGATCAAGATAAAAATTAGATTTCACTGGGCTGAGTCAGCAAAAATTGTGAACTGTCACCTAATGGGGGCACAAACATGCCCACTGTAAAGTTCGCAATGTGTAGAAAAAGAAATTTAAAAAATCACTACCATAAGTGACGCAAGCTCCAATGACAATGTCATTTTTTACACTTGAATGGTCCAAAAATATTCTTAACTATTGAGCATTTTTCAGGCCTCGTGATACAGCCCATGCCTCCAGGCACTGTACTGTCCTTGTTCCATACTAACTGAAAATTAATAGTGGCCATCACCATGTCTGGTTAGGATGACGTGTAACCTGAACTGGAACAAAAAAAAAAAACAAAAAAAGTATTACAATTTTTTAACAATAATGCACTTGGCAAATGCCAAAGCACTAAAAATGTGTGTACAAATCCAAAGCAAAATAGTACAGGCTTACATTATTTAAAATAAATTCATCAAGTATTGGCCATATTTAATCACACAAATTCATTAAATAAATTCAAAAACAATAATATGATCAATTTCAGTAACAAAATATAGGCCTAGATAGAGAAATTGAGTTGCACCATTAAAAAAGCAAAAAATTATGGACACATTAACTTTGTGTGTACATTCCTATAGTCCATTCACATGTAGCCTACTTCCTGGAAGTTTAACTTTACTGCTAAAGTTCTACTGTCGTGCTACAGTATTCCTCTGCCTCATGAAAAGAGAAATTTAGCCACCAATTTTCTGATATTTTGAAAGAACAAATTTGATAATGGTACCTTATGATTATGCAAGCATTGCTGGTACAAGAGAATTCATTTAGCTCAGGAAATAATAACGAGTCTACATATCTCATTATTTTACATAACATACTATGTACACAAGTTATGAAAAAAAAGGAGTTTGAAAGCTCAACTCTAAATCATTTTTCTGCTAAACGACACAACTTCTACACGACTAACCGAGCTTTAAAAAAAAAAATCGTGATGGCTCGAAGCGCGGGGTTGAGGAAGGACCATGCCAAGGGGGTTAGGGGTTTAGGAAGAAAGTGGCCGTGCCTCCGCGCCATGCTACCTGCCGTACAATACACATTATTCCTCTCTTCTCGCAGTAGTGACGGACTGTGAACGATGGCGAGTAGCGCGCGGCCCAAGAGGTATAAACAAGTTATACACAGGAAGGAAAATTACGTCATCAGGAGTGTTGTTGAAGCTTGTGATGAAGAGGCAAGAAATAACAATTTGTTGGTTCCTATCAACAAAGCTATAGAGGTAGCTGCAAAGTACACGGGAGTAAGTAAGGCATATATCGAAATAATTCGCAAAAAAAAAAAAAAACACACAAGGAGACATGGCGAGCCTTAAACAACTCCAGGAAAGCGAAGGAAAGAACACAATGCTTACACTGTTCACAGTATCTTCTATTAAGGGTTCTGACTACCTGGAATTATTTTGTGCAATCGAGTCCTCAAAACTGGTGGATTCTAAGGCGAATTCTTGCTCATTCCTCAATATCTTCGTCACCTGTACCCACAAGGCGCTCAACTTGCATGCTGTCTCTGTCGGCGACTCGCCTACACATGACTTTCAGTAGTGAACCTGTTTATTTTAAAGGCATACTAATAAGAAAGAAAAACTATATGTTTCTCAATACAACTCTTATTAAGTTTTCGTATAAACAATCTGTGGTAGAAACTGCTTCTGAAAGCACCCGTTTTAGCCATTCTTACATAAAAATAATTCCTGGAGTTTGAATGAAAACATAAATGTTTGGACGCCACTACAAAATATCCAGATGTTTTGGAATCATGTATTTTGTACCAAACCCTTGTAATGCACTAGCCAGTCGGAGCCCTTATTACATCTGCAATGTGATGAATTTGTGTAAATTTTCAGTCACTTTACCTCACGTAACAGCATCAAAGGCAAGATTTATTTTCTTGACTGAACTGGTATGCTTTTCAAATATTGCACCAATGGTAAAGAGTCATCCGTGATTTTTCAGTAATATGCAAGTATTATTTTCAGTCAAACAAACCATTCAACATATTTTACTTAAAAATTGTAAATTTTGCGCAGTAGCGTGTCTGCAAGGAAAAGGGGTCTCTTGCGACAAAACAATGAGAAAAGCTATTCTCATTGAATTGCTTGAAAAACATCGACCAAGAGAGAAAATATTCGCTGTTGACAGGGTATTCCAGCAACATGGCTATACTGTACCTAGATTGCCCACTTATATGTGCGATTTCAATGCCATAGAACTAGCCTGGGCTAAGATTAAAAGTAATGTCAGAGTTCACAACACCACTGGAGATTTATCACTGCAAGTCTTACAGAGGGTAACAACAGAAGCCGTAACAAAGGAAGACTGGGTGGATATTGCAGACAATTTGAAGGAATTGAAGAAGAGTACTGGAAGAATGACTGCCTCATGGAGTTAGCAGTAGACAAATTCTTAATCTAACTGGATAGTGACATTGACGATACATATGATACATATGATGAAAGCGAAAAAAATTCACACCATGACAGCTGCAGTAAGCAAGAAATTTCTTGTGAATATGATAGTGACAGTTCTTGCTTAGCTCAGCCATTGTAAATATTGAAACTAGATTATATCGTACTGATACATGTACTCTACAGTGTCATTAATTTGTTTTGCGTAATCACATTTTAATTAATGAGCTAGGAATAGTTTTACTTTTCCCTAAACTTCCTCAACAACAGTTAATAGACATTGTTAACAATGCTATGTTTAGACATATCCGTAGTATGTGTTATCCGCTTTTATTTTTACTTGTACTATTACGTACATTATTATTCTTTTATTTTTACTTATACTATTACATACATTATTATTTTATTTTTACTTATACTATTACATACGTTATTATTCTTTTATTTTTACTTATACTATTACATAAATCCTTTTTTGCCAAAGCAACTGGAATCATGAATGTTACGTGGTGTCATTTGACCAATTAATAGTTTTAATTGCAAATACTTATAAATAAGTATATTTAAGCTGAACGTTTCAATATATTTTCCCTACTTCGACTTTTTGTTCCTCACACCATGATTTTGGTATCACTGGTTATTCATAGTCACTGTGTACCGTAACGTTATACGCTCACATCTTGTTCAGTAATAATTGGTTACAACTGAATACCTGTACCTCAGTATTTTTCATTTTATGCTTATTTGTCACATTATAATCTTGGGTGTTTTATTGCTAAATATTAATATCATATCCTAAAAATATACTATCAAACATATTAAGCATATTTTCTGTGCTTCAGTGGTAGAAAAGGCAAACATTTACTTAACTGCGCAAGTAAAAAGTAAAGACAAAATAAACAAATTACATACAGTAAGATTGCTTGAAATTTTAACTCAGTAGGTTTTGGAAACTTAAAGATTTTAATAATATGTAGACTATTTTTAGTTCCGCTTTTCGGAAATATTCTACTAACTCTGGCGAACAAATAAGCTAACTAACTTCGTAACGACATGTCTATCGATTGTATGATCAACTCCTGCAAACCATATTTTCGCATAATTTTCTCGTTTACTGGTTTTTAATCTTAATGCGTAGTTTAAATAAAATCACGCAATTACAGTGAAACTACTGTAGTAATGTTAAATTGCTTTTTGTTGGTAGCATTTGATACTATATAAAATATTTATCCAAACTGAGCAAAAATATGACATTCATTTCTAGTACTGACTATGATATTAATGTTATCCCCACTCACCTTTGTAATAATCTCGTTTTCATGCCAATACAATTTTTTAAAGACGTGTAGCTGAAAAAATTAATACATCCACGCTTTGCGCGGGACTTAAACCCAGAACATCTAGTACTGTACGCTGGCGCGCAACAAACTATGCTACAAAATAGAAATGTCGGCAATATACGCGTTGGTGTACCTTTCAAACTCTTCTTTTTGAAGTGATCAGTGGAATGTTTGCAGGATGCATAGTACGTCGTTCAACGGTACGCTTTGTGTCGAAGGGAAGGACGCGACAGGCCAAACCATGGGAGTACCAGGGGAGCGGGAGGTGAACTAGGACTAGGGGTCCAGCCCTCACAACGCTTGACGCCAACAGTACCTACATTTTTCCAGTTCAGAAGCTTCAGATCTGTTTTATCTGCAACAAATGCACTGCAACAAATATCGCGATAATTTTCACTTTTCAATTGAATTTTCTTCTAATCAAGTAGATATACCCTACTACATCTTAAAGGATTTGCTGTTGCATAGTAGTTGTGATCATGATCAACACTTTTGACAGTAATATAATCAGGATCACTGTATTCAAAGCGGAGAAAGGAATCATATAGGTCTAACATTTTATTTTTGCAATGTTTGCGTTCAGGATTTGGTTCAATATTATGCACCCAGTGTGAGTACTGGAACAGTGCATACCAAGTGCTGTCTTAAAACAGTAACCAGAATTTGTAATAAATCCTGTCTGGTTCAGTTATGCACTGCCTAAAGGCTGCTACAAATCAGTATTTATGTTAGGCCTAAACCTTTTGTTTGAACACTTTTATAACAAAAACCCTCTCCCCTGGTATGATTTCCTGTCGGTCATAACTATTATATGCTGTTCACGGTGAAGTGAGCGCTTTGTAAGGCCCTCCTGACAGGCATTAACCACCAATAAATATATCTTATTGCAGCCTCAGGCATTAAATTTTGAGGTTGGGGAAATATATTCACTGTGTTTGTTGGTCACATTGCAATGTTTATATTAAAAAGCAGCAGGAAGATGGAAATTGGATGAAAGGAAAAATTAAGAAGGGCCTTAAAGAGTGCTCGCTTTACCGTGAACAACCTATACAAAATATCCATAGTCTATGGGGCTACATGCATTATACAATATTGTAAACCTAGAAAATTGGATCCTCAGCAAAACAATTTTAGCAAAAATATTTCTAACCGTAAAAATTACCTAGGACTGGGTTTAACAGCTTGATGATGTACCTACAAAACTCCCACCTTCCATTTTCTATGAAAAACTCAATCCTCAAAGTACACATTCACCTTAATAATACTGCCTCTGCACTGTACTTACATGGAGATAGTTGAATCTGGTTTAGCGACGACGAGACGTAGTTTGCAAAACTCACTCGACTGGTGCTTTCAACATTTTTCAGCTGTAAATGTGAGAAAAATTGAACGCTGATGGCACTATATTTTCATCAACATTTTCTTCCACCGCCGAAAACACATTTGTTAAAACAATCCTGGGTAAAGTGGTTAGAGCAAGCCTGGATGGTGTGAAATATTCGCACTTGATAGCTACAGTCCACTTCTTTCTCAGTTCTTCATTCGCCAAAATACTAAAAAGAAATAAATATTTTTGTATTGAGGAAAAGTTAACCTTAAAAGAAATTTAAGACATAAATGCAAGCAAAATTATGTTTTACCGACACGTCAGACTAACATCAACAATCGTTTTATTGAATGTAATAAATGAATGTAAAAAAAAAAACCTTTAAAACCAACCTTTTATTTATAAATGCACTAAAAAGAGAAAAATTATTATAATATTTACACGCAAATTAATGTGTCTGTATCAATTTATATTAGGATATAAGCTTGGCGCGATGTAGAACGTATACCTTATTTGCGTAACCATAGTATGCACGTATCTTGCGTAAGGCTCTTAACTATTCACAATATAGAACGTATATTACATTTGCGTAAGCATAGGAAGAACATATCGTGCGTAAGGCACTTGGCTATTCGCGCCAAGCTTTTGTACACTAAATATAAATTGATACAAACATTAATTTGCAGTAAGTTTATTACGGCTGTTCGGCCACTTACAAGTTCTGCAAATTGTGTAAATATTATAATTATTTTTGTCTTTTTAGTGCATTTATAAATAAAATTTTGGTTTTAAAAGTTTTTTACATTTATTTTATTCTTAACTTTTTAGTCTCCAACCACGTGTTTGTATAACGAATATGGCTTTCCCTTGCTAAGAAAGATCCCCGTGATCTATCGTGATTGACCAGTAGTTCGCTTTTATTCCGATACGGGACATGATGTAGGAACAAACTATAATAATAATTTTCAGAACCATTCGCCGCTACACAAAAAGACGCGCACAACAGCATTGACACTTCTAAACTCCATTTTACTGTTACTCGATTCTGTAAAACAAACTCGATACGGACGTTTACTGCATGTAGTTGTAGAGTTCCTATGACCACCTTCCGGCTCCATCATCAGATCAGCTCAATGTGGTGCCTTCACATTGTATTGTCATGGTAACTACACGTGTATGCGAAATTTCAGCTCAATTGGATAACGGGAAGTGGTTTAACATACATACACGTGAAGTTACATAAAGGCTTGTAACTTCAGGCTCCATCATCAGATTAGATCAGCTCAGTGGTACCATCATATTGTATTGGCATCGGAACTACACACGTGTGCGAAATTTCAGCTCAATTGGATAACGGGAATTGGTTTAAAATCGACTTGCAAGATTTCACCCGAACATACAAACTAACTAACAAGGCAAGTTAAATAAAAGCTTGTAATAAATATATATGCAATAAAATTGGTAAATAATATTACCTGAGAGACGTCCAAAGATGTTTCATTCACGGAATTTTCATTATAGCTATACGCAACACATTTATAGACAATTTTTCTTCAAGAAAGCTCACAATCACCTGTCAGAGATGACCTCAAGATTCTGATGCTATGCTGGATCTAGTTATGTCGTTGGTTGCACTGTCGACATCCTCCATATCAGTTTATATTTTTCAACACATAGGTAGTATCGATTAGGCTGCCTACTATCGGTATGTACCGAATTGTAACATTGACCATTCCTGCAAAGTATGTAAACTACTATATTTGATTTTTTATTTGTTTTATTCTTAAATGCAAGTATTCTTATTAAAACATTTTTTCATTAGAAATAATTTTTTCACGTGCAAACATTTCTTTGCGATGATTTTTAGAAGGCAAGAGGAGGACATCACGTTATTTCGTAAGAGGTTGGTATGCACTCGTTCTCAACTACAAATGATTTACCGAATCGAGTGTCCAGCAAGAACCCTTCATCATTATTTATTCTTCCTCGCAGCATACCTTTTGTATATTATCATCTACACTCTTTTCGATGTCATATACATTATAGAGTGGTATGTATGGGTCTTGAATGACATTCTGTAATGTTCGTCCTGGTTCGGTTTTGGTTTCGTGTAGATACATTCCAGCCATATATTATAATTTAGAGGCCCTTCTTTTTCAATCTCTTCTGTAAGTTGGTTTGTTAAATTTTGTTTCATACTTGACAGGAACGAGCAAACATCTTTCGACGAAGCTGTCAGATTCGGAGAAAAATAATTTTTCAGCATGCTCCTGAATGCTTTAGAAAATGCTTTACTTCAGAAAAAATATAATGGTATTAGGTTTGCCTAGAACATGGACAGGTTTTCGAGCATTAGGTTTATTTAAACTGTCTGGCATTTTTATTATACGACTCATAACATTGTTTTCTCTGAGGGTTATTTATTTCAAGTCACACGTTGTTTGGGATGCCTTTTACCCCATAACACATGAACTCACAACTACACTTGTGACAGCCAATAGTCAAATATGGCCATTCTGTCTTCTTCCTGCATTTACCACTCTTCTCGTGCTTACATGCATTGCTACTTTTACTGTAGTTATCACCACAGTAGCGACACAACGACCCGATATCGATGGCGAATTGTCCATACCCTCCACATGCACATCCCCACATACCGATGGTAATGTCTGGTTTGTAAGTACGAGCATATAGATTAAGGCACTTCTCACACTTATATGTCATGAGGAGCAGGTTCATCTTACATTGATGCTTTTTGTGTCGTCTAACATTGCTGCTATTATCAAAGGTTTCATCACAGTACATCCATCGATGTCTTGACACTGTTGGTTTGGGTCTCGCAATGCCGATGGATTTGCTGTAGGTGGCCCACCCGAAGAGGTCGATAGCGCTGTCGGCATCTTGCCTGAAGTCGTCGATGACTGCACTACTGTAGGTGACCCACCCGAAGAGGTCTATTGCACTGCTGGTACCACTCCCGAAGAAGTCGATGACACTGCCGTAGCTACCATTAGCTCTGGAGTACCCAAAGACATCGCAGATGCAGAATAAGACTTATATGCGAAGTTGCAGAAGCTATCCGAGACTATCCACCTTTCACAGAATCTGCTGTCAAACTAAGCCTCTCAGCTGACATCCCTGCTGCTGATAATTTACACGTAAGCAAGCCCTGTGATGTCATATTGACATTGAACTAATCGTATTGCACCATTAGTACATTGTGCGACCACCGACCAGCCTTGACGACTATGGGGCCGCGACCTGCATCATCGCTAACTGGTTGTTGCCAGTGTCGATTGTGCGATCGAGTTTTCATCTATGTTTAAAATGCTCGTCGGCATAAGAGGATGGTCTGTACGAAGAGTCCTTTTCAAGCGACGACCAATTGGGAAGCATGGTGGTGGCCTGCCGTGGTGCTGCATTGTTCAGTACAAAGTACATTTTTGCATCGACCAATGGCGAACCGTGGTGGGAGCTGGCTGTAGTTCTAGGCACTTTTATTGCAGAGTGTAAATACAGTTTACCCAGTAAGCGATGAAATGTACCGAGGGACCTGTATATATACTTTTTAAAGCGAGATTATTAAATAAACTGTTCACTTTTCAGCTTTTGGAGGTAGGACTATTTAATTATATTTTTAAATAGGGGGATTTATTTGAACTTGCAACCCACACAAACACACACACACCAACACAGAGTCCGAAATATTCCAGTTGGCCGACTGACTCCAAAATGACTCACGACTTCTTATGACTCCTCCTCCTCCTCTTCCAGACGGGCTACAAATTTCTCCTAATGACTCCAAATTACTCCTAATGACTCCAAATTACTCCTAATGACTCCAAAATGGCTCTTAATCACTCCAAAGTGATGCTCAATGGCTCCAAAGTGATGCTTAATGACTCCCAAAATGATGCTTAATCACTCCTAATGATTCATAATGACTCCTCCTCCTCCTCAGGAGTCAGAGATTGACTTCCACATGTGATGTCTCAGTGCCTGCATGTGATTGGCCAGCTGCAATGATGTGGCAACTCGGCGATTGGCTGGTCGGTGTCTGCACAATGACTTAATGGTGTAACACGATTGGTTCAATGTCACTATGGCTTCGGGCTTGCATATCCGTATATTATAAGCAGTATGGAGGCCGGTCGAGAGGCTTAGTTTGAAAACGGTTCATGTGAAAGATATATTGTCTCGGCTGGCTTCCAAATCAGGTGATCAATGACTAGTTACTTTAAAGTGGAGTGGATATTGCCCGCCAATGGTTTCTCGCCATCGACTTTTTCGGGAGTGGTACCGGCAGTGCCAGCGACTTCTTCGAGCAGCATTCTTATAGTAACATCGCCATCGACCTCTTAGGCTGTACCTAGAACACCATTGCTGGCATCACCTGCTTCTTTAGCTCGAGTACCTAAATCTCCAACAAGTCTGTAACGTAATATACTTGCTGACTTTAAAGTGTTTTTTTTTCGAGTTTTTGTTTTCAAGGTCATTCGAGGTCACTGGGTCAAGGTCATTTAAATCAAATATAGTGATAGTCGTAACGTATTATGCTTGTTGACTTTTATGCAATGTGTCTCGAGTTTTTGTTTTCAGGGTCATTAAATATCATGGGGGTCAAGGCCACCTCTCTTCAATATTGTGGTCGTAGTCTGTAACGTCATACGCTTCTTAACTTTTATAGATTTTTTCTCGAGTTTTTATTTTCAAGGTCGAGGTCACCTGCATCCAATATGGTTGCTACGATGTCTGATAGCACCAATATGGCTGACTGGGTTTGGGCGAGGAAGCTGGAGGCCTGCCGACGAATTTGTTGGGTGAGCGGGTGTGAGAGGGGAACCTCAGGAAATTTTAATTTTTAAAATAATTTTTAAGCAATTTTAATAATATTTTTTGGGACTTTTCGAGATTTGAGGAGACGGGGGGATGTTGGGGGTCAAAGGTCATGAGTCCTGCTCTCCTGACCCTAGGGTCGCGGATCCCGGTCACCTAGGTCGCTGATCCGCCTCGCTGTTCTGGCTCGGCGTCACAGATCCCAGTCTTCAGCTCTGGGGAAAAATGGGAATTTTTTTTAGGTAAAAGGACATTTTTAGAGAAATTCGGTCGATTTTAAGGGGGAAAAAGGGACTTTTGAGGGAACAAAAGGGAAGTTCCATCATGGCAGCGGTCGGCTCCTGCACTCCTACACCAGACGCCGATATACCAGATTTCTTATTTTCTTACTACTGATATACCATGTTAACTTGCTGCAGTTTTTCCCGTCGATTGAAAGGGAATATGTAGTTCGACGAAGGTTTTTTTTTTGTAATTCTCTTTCCCTCGGTAGCCTGATCCTTAGTGTCGATGTTGCAGATCCCTGAACAGCTCTCAGGTCTGTGACTCAATTAATTCAAACGGTATCTTCGTCGGAGTTCTCTTTCTTCGAGTAGGTGAAACAGCTAGGTGGAGGCCGTGCACATAGAATTTTTCCTCTGTGATTTTGACATCATATAATCACGTCAGTCCTGGCTGAATTATTTTTTTAGATTTTCTGCCAGAAATTCGATTTCAGGTGCATCACAATTTTTGGCACGACAAAGCATGAATAATACTTTCCGCAATGTTCTTGAATTGTTACAGCTTCTGTGAATTTGATATTTTCTAGCTTGCAATAGCCGAGGTAAAATAATTCATTATTTTATGGGAGCGACCACAGAGGTCATAATAGCTACGGCAATCGAACAGAACATATCTCAGAAAATGCATTAAGTTATATACCCTATGTAATCTCGTCAGAAAAAAATTCATCCATAACCCACGTTTGTGGGTAGTAGCTGAAAATTTAAAAAAAACTCAATATGGCGGGGCCTGATCCCCTTTAACTGCTCTTTCTTCTGCGATAAAAAAAATTCACTTGTCTCTGTCCACTTGAGTGACTACAAGTACGATGATTAGGACTTAAACTGTAATTGCCGTTGCTTTAAACTTGCGCTCACTGTTAATATAGTAAAGGATAGACAGTTGTATTTTGTAAATAATAATTATTTATATTTTTATACTTTTGTAAATAAATTAGGAAATTAAGTGATTTTATTTCATTTAGACGTCCAGCCCTCACGAAACAAGCTAAGCCCAGGCGCGTGTAGTAATATCAAACAATTTGGTAAAGGCTGTTCGCGATAAAGCGAGCATTTTTGCAATCAACCTTAGAAAAAAGTCACTGCATCTACTTGCATATGTTTTAACGGGCGCACTGAGTGACAAGTGACCTGTAAAGTTGGTAAACGATGGATGGGAAGTAGTTCCATATCTTAACGTCGAATTCAAAGTGTTAGGTAACCATTTCTGATAACTTAAATTCTTTCTTTCGATTTTTTTTAAAATTTTTTTTTTAAATCATCTGTCGATGAGCAGATTTGTAAAATATTTGCGTTTCTAATAATGTCACGGTTTCACTTGACCGGCGCATCAATAATGTGATGAGACCCATGACAAAGTTAATATTACATAAGGCGGAAGAATACACAACGTGCATGCAAGTAGATTGTAATCAGGGCTTTTAAAAGTACTCATTTTATCGGGAATTGCCTATACTTAACTTTATAAAAATAATTTTGTGTTACTGTGAAACATAAAAATAAGCCTGATATTTGAACGTAAAACACTAGTAGCACTCCTGCTGTAACACACAATATTTATTTTTGAATTATTACAGCCACTAAATCTTATGTGGGTGTGTTTATTAAAAAAATACAGGACATGCCAGGTGTTAGCCTAGAATTTGCCATTTTTGGTTGCACTTGTTACAAGTGCATTGCATATTCAAATCTTGTTTATGAAACCTTCAGAAGCTATTTTGCGAACTTTTAATACAAGCTTACACGCTGCAGTGATCGCTAAAGATGAAGTAATGTTTGGCTTAGCGTAGGCGTACACTCTAAATCCGAATCAGTGAGAATTATACTGTTTAAATCAGTCAAACGTATCTGACTTATTGAATAGTTACTTCAGTGAATTTTACTGTAGAATGAGTGGAAAAAAATTTCAGATTTCCTTCACGTATCAGTGACATTTTCCACTGATACATCGGTCATTTTTTTTTTCATGTTTACTCAGTGGTTTATTTTTGACTGATGAATCAGGTAAACAGCGTGTAAAAATGGCTGTTAAACAGAGTATCAGGTGAAATAACGAGTAAACAAATACAACCAATACAAAATACTTTCTAAAATGTTCATCGTTTTCAAAATGCCATTTTATGAGGTAATAGGCACACACAGCCTTTCATTCCGTTTTTACGTCTTCCATTTAGTTTTCATGTAATCTTTACAGCGCTCTGTTTGAAAGTTTAAACTGCATATAATGTGATGAAGAGAGGGCACCCAAATATACTACGTTTTAACAATCCTAACGGAAAAACCAATAATAAGAGCATACTATTGAAATCTTCACGATTTCGCGGCGATACTATAAAACAAATAATTTCCTATCATCATTTCAATTTGGCTTAGCAGCGTTAGTAGGTAAGGTAACTGCATAGAGTCTAAAGGTGTGCGAGTTCAATTCCGGCCGCCTCCAGAGGCGTTTTTACTTTGAAAGGGCGTGGCTGCTTCGTGGTCGTTAATACTGGCTCGTTTGTGTGTTTTGCAAATTTTGGACGTGAGAAATTTATACGTTTAATCGTGAACTGTGTTTATGACGAAGTTAATTATACGTCTGTTTATTTGTCATAACGTAACTTCGCCCTAGGTGTTTGAAACACAGTTGTGTAACATGCTCACTTTTTTATGAGCTGAATGTTTGCCACAATCCCAAAAAATTACTACGCCCGGCCCAGCCAGAAATTGTAAATAAATAATTAAATAAACATAGTAAAAACTAAATACGTGTGCAAAAGAATATGAGCAGAATAAAGGTAGGTCACATGGCAGTGTTTATGTTTAGGCGTAACGGAAGGATACGTAATCAGTAACCAAAGTATAAATTTAGCACAGGGCTTCAGGAAAGTCTGTTCCAGTCGTGAATAGATTATAGTTAAAGCAATACAAAACTCACTCATTAACATCCAATAAATAACTGTAACAATCACGTACCGAAACAACTGCCAACAATACAACATTGACAAATTAAATAAACCACAACCAAACGTTAATAACTAAAAACAATTGACCCTTTACATAACATTTCACACTACTGCTGTCACATAACATGCGACCCTACGACTGCGGTGACCAACGTACCTACATCATATGCTCTAATCCACTGTCGTCGTCAAATATCAAATAGTACAGCTAAATACTCTGAAGGAGGATTGTCAATGACAGCACATGAGGAGGACAATCAACACCTGACGGCCCAGACACTGGAAACTATTCTGAAGCCGGCTCTGCTTGTAATTGTGGATCTTCTCTCGCATTCTCAGTAGGGGCCAGTAGCTTCGACTGCAGTCACACTTTTTAAGGGTGTTTGATACAAACAAATTAACTATTATATAATTGTATCAAACATTGTTCAGCTTATACGCATTGTATGTGATGACATTTTCCTCGAATATAAATGTTCCACTTTATATATTTTTTAAAATAATTTGATGTCAAATTATAACTTTTTTCTGTTTTTCTGCAGCGGTTATTCACTTTTGAATTTTGAAGTTCGATCAGCTTACAACATTTCTATATATGTAGGTGGGCGAAGGTTGTCAACACTAACCTCGTAGGGGCCACGTTGGCTGAGCGGTTAGCCTGCTAGCTTCCCACCAAGGCGATCCTGGTTCAATCCCCAGCCGGGTCACTCCGGATTTTCGCATGTGGGAATCGTGTCGTAAGATGTTGTTGGTCGGCGGGTTTTCTCGGGGATCTCCCGTTTCCTCCGCCCTTGCATTCCGGCGCTGCTCCATACTCTCCTCAATCACCCTCATCAACTCTCAAGACCTCGATGTTAAGAGCCTCCAACATCTCTCCACTAACCTCGTAGCATATTAGAAACTCTTTTGGTCACAATACAACAATTTCACTCTCTCTTTAGATCATTTAGTTAACACTAGTCACATTTTATCTTTATACTACAGGTTGCATCACATGGTTTTACAGAATTTACAGCAAGTTTTAATTTTTTAATTAGTTAACAGCAATTTTATTGCTTTTTATTCACTTAACCGCATGTAATATTCATTTTACAAAAATATTTATTACTTTTACTTAATCTACCGCTTGACATATATGTATTCGCCAAAAAAACAGTTCATGCATTTTTTTTAAATGTTAAAATTTGCAAATATTATTTATATTTAACTTTATTTGTTTCATATAGATGGCAGGTTATTTGGTGATTATTATTTGTTTCATATAGATGGTAGGTTATTTGGTGATTACATGTGTGCCATGTTGTAGCCTGCGGCATTAGTTTCCTTTATAAATTGTTCATTTCTACAACTTAATGCGTATTTGTCATTATAACTGCGCTACAAAACAGGAAAATTCAGGATTTGGCATCAAATTATTAAAAAAATTAGTGTAATTTTTTTATTCGAGGAAAATGAGATATTATTAAATGCGCACAAGTTGAGCAATGTTTGGTACAAATATAAAATAATTAATTTTTTTTTCATATCAGACACTCTTATTAAAGACCAGCCAAATCCTATCAGGCGGAGGCTCGTTCGAGGCGGAAATGTAACATCACGTGTATTGTCGGACAAAATGATTATAATGTAACCTTCAGAAAGTTTCTGCCGACGCATAGCCTCTTTTATTTTCCCACTCTTCTTTTCCTTGCAGCTAAAATTGTGCACAGACTTTGTAACTTTCGGGGTGTAAATTCGTGTTATAAGAAACAATTTTAATACTTCCATTAAATTGTGTGTTTATTTAAAATGCGCTGGTGAACTAATAAACTTTTATTTTAATCTCCCCGGCAGAGTCTTTATTATTTGTATCCCTGTGTAGATTTAGGACGTTGTTAAATATTTATTTGGTTGTCAAAAACAAGCCGTGAGAAAAGAGAAACATGTTATGTTTGCTTCATATGAATGGATTGTATTTTTAATAAAGAAAAAAAAGTTATATACATAGTTGATGCGATTAGAAGTTGGTTCTGCGCGTGAGTTGAAATATGATTGCTGTTTGGAGAGGACGACACAGACAAGGTAAGAAACTTGGGAAACGTATAACTTTGCGGAGTAAACGTTACTGGGTAGATGTGAAGTGGGTTAGAGCAACAGAAGTGGATGAAGTGTGTTGGAGAGGTTTGTGCGCGAGCGTGGGTGTTGGAGAGAGATAGAGTCAGAATGGGAGAAAGAGAGAGACACGAGAGGATAACTGGGCAAGTTTGCAGAAATTCTGTGCAGTTAGAGCGAAATAACAATTTTGTGGATGGGGAGCAGGAATGCGGGGTCGTCGTCATGGAAACGAGCTGCTGTCTCTATCCTCCACCCTTTTTTCGAGTTCTCCACCCTTTTCCCTTCTATCGTTTCTATTCATCCCCTTTGTGTGACAGCGCTTTCCGAAAGGAAACTTACCTTTTAATATAATGACTATAGATATTGAGATATCAAAGGATGGTGGATGGCAGTAGACTCGCGGAAATAACCCCTTCGTTACACAGGTTCTCGCCGCTATTGAGTAATAGATAACATGAAGTGAAATGTTATGCGGGACACAGTCGGAACTGCTCATCTGAATAGCTTAGTGGAGAGTCGGGTAGGATTTAATTCACAATAAACACTGTATTAAGACGTCTCCACCCAGGTAAAGTGATATAAATTTAATTCCCCTAGGAAATGGGATTATGCCCTGGCTGGCCCGGGAGGGGGGTGACACGTCATTCTGCAGCAGAGAATAAATTATGGAATTGCGAAAATAATTAATAAATTGCTGTATTATACAGATCTTATAGGTGTTCCGCTTGTGAAAATCAACACAATTAAATTCACAATGATTAGTTATTCTTTCCCAAAATCGATTTCCACTGTTTGGCTAAATTTCTAGCTACACTCATGGATGCCGGTTTGTATTAATACTATGTTATCTTTAGTAAACTAGCGCCGTGGCCTGGCCACTGTAAGGGATATTAGTTTATACATTAAAACGCTACACGATTACATGTAATTAAAAATAAATATTGCATTATTTTTTAAAATTATAATGAAGGTTAAAGGGAAGTTAAAAAGGAGCCTTTGGAAGTGCTACAAGAGCGGCCGCCTTAGCTACCGATTTCTGAGCAATACAACTATCCTTCACTCAAAATTTTGTATCTCGCAATTTTTATTTCTGATTGCTACTTTTCCCTACATTTACTTACTGAGAGTTTTAACATTTGGGAGGGCCTGTGTCCAAGCTTGCACAACTATAGTCCATTCCCCACTGGAAGCGACTTTCTCGGAGCCCTGCTAAATATCTACTTGCAGGCCCGTTTCGTATCCTTCCGCCAAACATAAACAAACATTGCCATGTGACTGCCGTTTACATGCATGTTTACTAGCCATTGCACGTGTACATGTGTTCGTATATTTTCGCTGCACCTAAACATAAACGTTGAAATGTGACTTCTACTTTTATACCTGTCGAATGTGTTGTTTACTGTATCATATTCCAAAAACCATTCTGTATGAATATTCAGTTTAGGCCTCCAACATTGTTTAGGTGAGCTTTATGACGTTTTAAAAATTCCTGAATTGACCACAGTTCTTACGGTTATTTTACATTAATATAGTTGTTTTCTACGACATAGCACTTACATGTAGTGCACGTTAGTATTTTGCCGCGACTGTGTTTAACACTGTTACAACTGCGGTGTAATGAACTATAGTGTTTAACTTTTTGTTATTGATATGTGTCGGGTTATTTCTCTAAACGGATGGCCTCAGTTCGAATAACGAATGAATAATGAGTCCAACGAAAAAGACATTAAAATCTAGCACGCAACTCATGTCGCTCATTTGTTGTCATACAAACTTAAAAAATATAGCGGTGAGCATGCACACAAATAAGCCTACCGTAACTTTTATTCCGCTCATATTTATATGTATTGCTACTTACTGTGTATTAGGTTTATTGAAATTTATTGAGGCTGGGCTTGGTTGTTTTGTTGGGATTGGTGGTAAATCACGTTACACGACTGTGTTTCAAACACCCAGAGCAAAGGTACAACGTTGTGATAAATAAACATACGTGGATGTAAATAAATATCCTCGTCATAAAAACAGTTCACATTTAAAACGTATAAATAGTTCACATCAAATATTTGAAATCACGCGCGCGCACACGCACTCACACACACACGCAGGGTCAGCGTAACGATCACCACGCAGCCACGCCACGCTATTTCACACGCAGCGGTTAACGAAACACACCGTAACAGTATATTTATTACTGCCGCGGAAACACAGATTAATCACAACATCGTAACATGCTTAGGTAGGTTTAAAAAACACAACGTCTACAGACGTGATGTGGTAATTGGAAGTATTTTTTGGAGTAAGTATAATTTACGCGTCGTTTGGTAACAAAGCAACACGCCATGTCATGGCTCGCCACGTCTGCTAACTTCAATTTGTTTCTGCCCCGTCATCATATCTAAATATATTAAAATAAGTATTCAAACAGTAAAATCTCTTTTCAGTTGTAAATTACAAATTCAAAAATCATTATTTTGCTGTAATAAGTATGAAATATGCTACAATTGAAAACATGAACAATTTTGTTGCGTACTAGCGAAGTGAAACTTCCCGAGTGTGAAAGAGCGAAGAAAAAAAAAAAAAAAAAAGAGAGAGACAAGCCTCGCTTTCTCGCTCGATAAAACAACACCGTACCATTACGGCCTACTCACTATATTTTCTGCTGTTATTTTTAACTGTGAAAATGAGATATGTTGCCATCGGGGCTACTTAAATATTTCAATAGGCACCATTTAATTTACAAATAGTATACTAAAAAACTAGGTTAAAATAATATTTTAACTGTGAACTATTTCTTACCGGACGTTGCCAACACGTCGCTGCTCTCGCTGTTGTTAATTCATATTTAAAGAGAAATAAATAATTTATAGAAGATATTAAGGTAAAGTTTCATTTATTCAATAATACAGTACTCTAAAGTTAACCACAGTGTTATATATTTGTGGAATACAGGTTATTAAGAAACAAGTTGACATGTTATGCCTAGAGTGTTTTTTCAAAGGTTAATTTTCATAAGTCGCTTCCAATCAATAATGGACTATAGGTATAGACTGTTCACGCTAAAGTGATCACTTTCGAGGCCCTAGTTATTTTTTCCTTTCAGCCATTGTGTATCCTTTATCAACCTTTTGAAATAAATATTGCCGGGTAAGTAATAAATACACTGAGTATGTACTACAATAGGAAGTTAACATCTAAGGTTAAAATAATCTATATTTATTGATTAGTAATCCAAGTGAGAGCCCTGTCAAAAGTGTTCATTTTACCGTGAATAGCCTAGTTTAATTAATACCTTACACAAAACGCGAATTTGACAGTCTTTATTGAATCGGTCTTTAATTCGTGAACTGAAATTTTAAGCTGCAAGTTGCGAACATGTGTTCCAATACCACGAAGATGAATTGCGAATACGAAGACCTGCCTTTTTGACCTCGACGATCATGGAGCCGTGAACCTGCATCATCGCTAATGGCTTGTCGCCAGTGTCGATTATGCGATCGAGTTTTCACCGAAGTATAAATACGCACCTTTTATGCATTTTCGTTTCAGTATCATTCACGACTTGGAACACTACGGAGATAAAAAAATGTCAATGATGCATCTGCTGTGGCGCTTCTGCGGTAAAGCATTTACAGCTGTGCAGAATTTACGATGACGCAAAATAACAACCTGCAAGATGAAAACTTCGCATGTGACATTTGAATGTGATTTCTGCCACAGGCAGTTTACATGGCGTAATATTTTGAAGACACATTCTGAAACTTGTAGCACTGGTTCTCTGCAACTACAATTGGCTCCACCTCCGCAATCAGGCGCCATTTTAGGGTCATTATGGGTCAATGGACCTGTCTTGTAAGGGGTAGGAGCCAGTTGTCTGCTTTAAGTGTGACAATGATTTATACGTGAGCGATGAACTTGTCTGGAAGAAACTGTCGAAGGTTTATATTATTTTTAAGGTCATCCAAGGTAATGGGGGCAAGGTTGAGGTAGTCTACATCTAATATGGCGGTGGTAGTCTCTAATGTATTAGGCTTGCTGACTTTCATGTATTTTTCTCGAGTTTGGTTGTCAAGGTCATTAAAGGTCATGAGGTCAAGGTTGAGGTAGTCTGCATCTAATATGGTGGTGGTGGTCTGTAATGTATTAGGCTAGCTGACTTTTAGGTATTTTTCTAGAGTTATTGTTTTCAAGGTCATGAAACCAAGACGAGGTAGTATGCATCTAATATGGTGGTGGTAGTCTGTAATGCATTATGCTTGCTGACTTTAATTTATTTTCTCGAGTTTTACTTTTATAGATATTTCAAGGTCACGGGGTCAAGGTCGAGTTAGTCTTCACCTAATATGGTGGAGGGGTGATGTCTACCAAAATGGTGGTGGCCTACCAAGATGGCGTAATGTGTGTGGGTTAGGGGTGACCTCTGCTAAATTTAAGTATTTTTCAAATACTTTTTAAATAAATTTTAAATAAATTTTATTAAGAATTTTTAATAATAATTTTTTTGTGATTTTTTTTGGAATTTTTTTGAACGATTTGGAGTTTTTGGGCCAAAGGTCAAAGGTCATATGTCCTGCTCTCCTGACCCCTGGGTCACTGATTTCGGTCTGTCTGGCCCTGGGTCGCTAATCCCTCTCACCTGTCTGACCCTGTGTCACTAATCCCCCTCACCTGCTCTGGGAAAAATTTGAGCTCCCTGCTCACATCCTGCTCCCTGCTCCCAGGTCACACCCTGCCCTCTGCTCCCCGCTCACACCCTGCTCATTGCTCTTAGCTCACACCCTGCCTTCTGCTCCCAGTTCACACCTTGCCCTCTGCTCCCTGCTCTCTGCTCCCAGGTCACACCCTGCCCTCTGCTCCCCGCTCACACCCTGCTCATTGCTCTCAGCTCACACCCTGCCCTCTGCTCCCTGTTCACATCCTGCCCCTCTGCTCCCTGCTCACACCCTGCCCTCTGCTCCCCGTTTACACCCTGCCCCTCTGCTTCCTGCTCACACCCTACCCTCTGCTCCCAATTCACACCCTGCCCTCTGCTCCCTGTTCACACCCTGGCCTCTGCTCTCAGGTCACACCCTACCATCTGCTCCCCGCTCACACCCTCCTCATTGCTCTCATCTCACACCCTGCCCTCTGCTCCCTGCTTACACCCTTCTCACTGCTCACATCCTGCTCTCTGCTCCCAGCTCACACCCTACCCTCTGCTCCCTGCTCACACCCTGACCTCTGCTCTCCGCTCACATCCTGCTCTCTGCTCCCAGGTCACACCCTACCATCTGCTCCCGCTCACACCCTGCTCATTGCTCCCAGCTCACACACTGCTATCTGCTCCCAGTTCACACTATGCCCTCTGCTCCCATCTCACACACTGCCCTCTGCTCCCTGCTCACACCGTGCTCACTGCCCATTTCGTGCTCTCTGCTCTCATCCTGCTCTCCGCTCCCAGGTCACACCTTGACCTCTGCACCCAGTTCATACCCTGCCCTCTGCTCCCATCTTACACCCTGCCTTCTGCTGCCTGCTCACACCATGCTCTGCTCCCAGGTCACACCCAGCTCTCCGCTCCCTGCTCACATCCTGCTCATTGCTCCCAGCTCACACACTGCCCTCTGCTCCCAGCTCACACACTGCCCTCTGCTCCCAGTTCACAACCCGCCCTCTGCTATCCGCTCACATTCTGCTCTCTGCTCCCTGGTCACACCATGCTGTTTGCTCCCTGCTCACACCTTGCACCCCGCTCACACTCTACTCACCCCATTCACCCCACTCTCACTCATTTCACCCCGCTCTCACCCGATTCAGCCCGCTCTCACCCGATTCAGCCCGCTCTCACCCGATTCAGCCCACTCTCACCCAATTCACTCCATTCACCCCACTCTTTCACTCAATTTACTCCCCTCAACTACATTCACTCACCTCAATTCTGTTCATACCACATCCACTACTTTTTCTCTGTACAGCTGTTGGTATAAACTGCTGTGTTTATAGCTGATTCATGGTTAATTCACTCTAACAAAAATGTTTTCCTCATATGACTGGTTGAAAGGAAGGGGGCCCATTTCAGTTCTCTATGGCACTGGCACTGGCTCTGACTTATTTGTATTTTTCCCACTATCCTACAGTCTCTTTAGCTTCACATTACAGTCATGATGTGTAAGTCAAGTCATGCGTCCTTGCTCTGAATTTTGAATAGTATAACAAGTGTAAATTTTCTAAGTGTTTACCTTTTTTTCTTGGAAACATGGGGAGAGCATCCCCACTGTTTGCTGCTTTCTTCCTGACAACTTCTAAACCAAATGAAAAAATACTGCCTAGTGAACACTTGTAGGTTTTATTTTATAAATTATTTGTGATTTTGTCTCAAGATGCTATCAAATCATTTAACCAATTTGAGATCTGAATATTAAAATAATACACCATATGCAATCCAATTGGGCGTTAAAAGAGTTCTTTAAAGGTTGCAATAAAGTATAGTTTTATTGGCTTTCAAAATATAAAACTGCTTAGATATTAAAGAACACTCCAGTGGGTGGTGATGAATCAGCACTGAGCTCACAGGTTCACACGTGCACACATGCTCCCTCACTTTCATCGACCTTGTGTTACTTTGTGTCTGCATGTAAATTAATTTGTCTGAAACTACAGTAACATTGGGTAACGTACGAGCCAAAGTAACTTTGTAACACCTGCCTTACTAAAAAAATGAAAGCTCTGAAATTTCCTTAATTTTACATTGTTTGTTACAAATTGAAATGTTAACCATAAGGTATACATAAGGGTGGGGGAGGGGCTGTAATGCCTTCATTGTAACTAAAATATGTGATATAAAGTTACCCTTAATAGTAGAAGATTATCCCACAACTGTTCTTTGGGGTATGGCCAGAGTACAAGTGAGTGTTAATAGTGCATAGCTGTGGGCTGAATAAGCAGCATACACAAGTGTGAATGTGGGGAGTGTGGGGTGTTTCAGGACGAGGTTCTGGCCATCTCGGAGAAAGTGGTGCTGCGAGTGGACGACTTGCTGAGCCGCCTGGTGGAGAAGGCAGAGTGGTGCCATGGGCTGCAGGCAGTGTGGGAGAGGGACTGCCCAGAAGGGACAGGCAACGGAGCCACAAGGAACCTCCTGGTGGACAGTGTGCTTGACTTCCAGGACATCCTTCAGGAGAAGGCACAGGGTCAGTGCTGACACATTCCACACAACTCTTATCTACAACATTATAAAAGTTTTTTGAGAGATTGAATGGTTATTTTGAAGTTAGTATTTTATTTTAATGTGTGATATTTAAGAAATGAAAATTGGAGATTATTTTTAATTTCTTTACAACATAATTAGATCCATGATTGTGTACCTTCTGTGTGTAAATAATATTGCTTGTTAGCCCTAAAAATACTTAACTTGCTGTAAAAACAATACATTATAAAAAAATTCTGCTTTTAAAGGTTTGGCCCTTATTTGGATTATTTAATGGCCTCTGCCATGATCTCATACTTGACATTACCATCACTAGTATTTTGACAATAGCACAGTTGTGTAGACATCGCTGTACTGTAATTATTGATTTGTTTGTGAGGATGAACATGTTTCATAATTGATGTTAAATTTCCAGCCAATATTTTTAAGTACCTATTTACTCATGTATAGTAGGAGCTGGCTATGGAGTAGTTTTAATGCATTATAGCTGTTGGCTATAGCCTCCAAAGTCTGCCTTCGTTTCTCTCCTGAGATTCATCCCTGGAGTAGTTGAGTATGTAGTTTAGCCCAGTATGCTGTTGTCTGTGCCACAAAAAGAAAATGTATAGCAGTCAGTACTTCACTGTTTTGGGCATCATTCAGAAAGCAGAAGCTTTTCCCAGAGACTCTGTGGCACAGCACTGGTACAGAAGAGCAATAAAGATAGGATGGATTCTCTGCCGGCTATTTTACATCTACCTCCAGTATAAGCAAAATGACTCCAAGCATAATCACAAGTTTAAAAATATTGATTAATTGGAAATTGTTGTACTGTTTCACTAATACAATATAGTTACCAGTAAATTGCGCTGGTAATACAGGTTATTTACTTGTGAAAAACAGTATTGAATATAGCAGTACCTAGAGTTTTGCATAAACTAATGTGACGACCATTTTTCATTTCATTTGCCTCCCACGCCACAACTATAGAGCCGGTTTTACTTCCCTTTGCGGATGACTAGCTGCAAGGATTGATTGGTGGTATTGTATTGAAAACGTATAACATAGACAGTTGTAATTCATTCATATATCTAACACCAGTCAGTCATTTTGTGATTTCTGTATAACTATGCAGAACCTATGCTGCATAGAATTAATTTTATTAATTTTTGCTACCACAAATGTTTAAGTAGTCCTGCTATTTTACTACACTGGATGGTTATTAAAACATATATATATATATATATATATATATTTTTTAATGTGCCTCTGTGGTAAGCATCATATTTCTTATGGTTTATTTGTGCATGATGGAAACAAATCTGGTAAATCAATGTACAGGACTGTAATAAACTGTAAAGAAATACTTGAAGTGACTACATGTATGATCTAAATTGTTGTCTGACTTTTCTTTAGTTTCTTTATAATGACATAACATTTGGGGCCCAATTTTGTTTGGCGAATGATTTATACCCAATAGTCTGGTGACCAGACAGATCTTAACTTGGTAATTTGAACAATGGTTTGCTAACAAAACAATTTTGTGCAGTTTTGCATGTACTAGACTGACTTGTTAGCGATCCCGAGATGTTGGATGTTGGTCGGCAATGTTGCATAGGTAGGTTGTTTTTGTGCAGTGGAGTCGAGCATGGGTGAAGAAACGGGAGCCTCAGTGGTGGTGCTTAGCTTCCCTCGCTACTGCAGGTACAGAGGGATCCTCAAGCGACTGGAAGGGGTGGCCAACAAGTGGCTGCGGAACACATTTGTGGTGGCACTGGGTGGGTTCGCAGTGCCACATCGCAACACCCGCATCCTCTTCTGCAAAGACACCTTTGACTACCCTGACCTCGAAGGACATGAGCTACTGTGTAACCATTTGGGTATGTGTGCAATTATGGATTCTCCTGTGTTGTGATGAAATTATTAAGGATTTTCCTTAGTTTGCTACGATTTCCTCAACTGCTCACAGCAGTCTTATCAGCAACATGGTGGTGTATTCTATTATGGCCATTGAGAGGCCAGCAAGTAGGATAAGAGACTTATACGTAGTTGTATGGAAAGGAGAAGGGGGCAGGGATGCACAATGAGAGTGCTGTCATTTCAGTCTTGACTGAACACTGAGACATGCATATGCCTGCTTCAACAGCTCATGCCTGGCATGTTGTCAGTGACCACAGCATAATATGCAGTGTTTGTCATGCAGAAATTTGATAATGGAAAGATATCTTTTGAAATGAATCTCATGCATTGAATTAAGTACCTTCATTTCTATTTAAATACATGCATAGTCCCCACTTGTCATAATTAGGTGAATGGGGGAGAATGACGACCGCTTAAGCAGAAATAAATTTTTCGGTCGTAAAACTACATATTTTGAAAGTGAAAGTTGGGGGGGGGGGGGGGGAACTTATTTGTCATTCATGAAACTAGTTTATTTTATGGTCGCCCATTGTTTCTGAATATAACCTAAAAATTATAATCTAAATGTATTGCATTGATCGCTATTACCCACAGCATGGAGCAATTGCGACCACAAGATGGGGCAATTATGATCACAATATGACATGTAATCTTGTTTTAAAACTAAGATAGAATAAGCATTTTACAGCCATTTTGATAGCAATTATGACCATACTAATACATAATTAATTAATAATGAATAGGACAACAGCATTTACCTTGTACAGTAATAGAAAAACAAAGTTATCTGTTGGGAGTATCTAATACCTACAAATGGTACATTCAAAAATAGGAAGTTTTCAATTACGAAGAGTTAAACGATTCTTCACATTCCTTTTATAATGCTACGAAAACCTAGGTCACACAGAAATGTCATCACTTAAAGTATCATCACAAATAACTTTTACATTAATATTGTCTCATTCTGAAGATGTATCACTTGAAGTAAACTCCTTTTTCAAGTTCTTTCTGGATCTTCTTGCATGTATTGTTCTTGGTGTGGTGTCCACATTTGTGTTATTTCATTATGCCGATTTTTTTTCTTCCACTTCATTCTGCATCTTCGTTTCCAAATTCTTCTTCTGTGGTGTGGCAGTAAAAATCTCAGAATTTTGTTTTCTTCTACCTTTAACAGTAGTGTTCACTAATTTTGCTTTTGCAGGCAGAGGCGAAATGTTCTCGAAAGAGACTGTAGGACTATTCTATATAGAAGTGCGTGTATTGGCCATAGAATCTGCTGTTTCATTCGTTGAAGTGGACACAGTAGCTTTTTCAATGTTAGTTTCCACCTGTTGTAAGGAAGAAGCCTCCTGCACTGTGTTTAGGTTTCCAGTTCCTATCTCGAAAGCAAAATCCTCATTTGTGAATATATCATAATCCCAGTGGCTTCAAATCTTGATACGCCCTTGGCAATTGTGGCCACATGTGAATAAGCATGATTAAACAGAGCTGCAAAGTTGTCAGGCCTAATGTTTCTCTGTGCGTTCATCTTCATGAAAATATCACATTCCCTATGGTACGCCTTCTTCAGTGGTCCAAGAAGTGTGACATCCAGTGGTTGTAAGTAGTGGGAGGAATAATGGGATGGAATTGAAACCATGACAATTCCATAGAGTTTGGAAAAGTCATATGCCTCAAGCATCACATGACAGTAACAGTTGTCAAGAATTAAAAGAACAGGTTGCTCTAGAGATGATTTCACAGGGCCTTGAAAGTGTCGAAGTCAGTCCATGAATATTGTTTTGTTTGACCAACCACTATTAGAGCATGTGTACATTGCTCCAGGAGGTCTGTCTTTTTCCAGAGTAGAGCTCATTCTCTTTCGAGGGAACACAAACAACGGCAGAACAAAACTACCAGCAGCATTCACTGAACATATGAAGTAATATTTTTCCCTCTTTTCCAGCTTGTAACTAACAAATTTTTGTTGTCCCTTTAGTGCAATTATATTGCCAGGTTCTTGAACAGGTCCCATCACTCTTTCATCCATATTATATACATGTGAAGGGGAGAATTTATGCTTGGACATTACCTCTTCAATGTCATTGAAAAACTGCGACACTTTATCTCTGTTGAAACCCTTTATTTGTACCATGCTAGTTGCTTCAGGCTTTCAAACGGAAAGTGATGAGTTCCTTTGTAGGAATCCATGAAGCCAGTTTCGCCCTGCTAATCTGCTTGCTTTATTAAGATTAGGAGGAAGTCCTTTCTTCTCTGCAAACTCGAACGCCGCTCTTCTTAAATCGATAGGGGTCAAGCCGAAAAACATAGTACCTAACTTCTTCACATAGTCATCCTCAGGCGTAAATGTAGCCTTTCTACCCAAAGAAGGTGAGAAGGTGGTGTGGCAATTCCAGTTTTAGCACGACCCTGTAACATTGTAGATGAGATACCTTTCCTCTTGGAAACACTTTGAATGCTCTCTCCATTTCAATACATTTCAGTGCATTCTCCAAATCATTCTGAGTCCACTTTGCCTTCTGAGTTTTACAGTCATAGGTACGAACAATCTGAAAAGAAAAACCAAAATAAATATAATGGGGCAATTGCGATCACTTGCGGGGAATGGCGATCACCCTGATCTGCATTTCCCCAACATGCTCGCCATCATATTGATCTCTACAGAAACATTACTATTAACTTTGTTTTAATCACTGTGGCATTAAAATACAGTCTATGTATCTAGCAATTCATAAATGACAGTATTTAGTGATGATCTGTTAAATGTAAGTACTTAGATTTCAAAAACCAAATACAGAAAATAACAAGAAAACTGTTGAAAACATTATATTCAACTATACACAGTGGAAAACAAAGCGACACTGGCGTAGGAAGAGGACGTAATTCCAGTACGATAGTAGAGATGGCACCACACGTCGGTGCACTTCCATCCTCGCTAGTAACAGAGAAAATAGGGTGATAGCCATTCCCCAATGATCTTCATTACCCCCTGCTCTCCTAACGCAACAATATTCAAATGATGTTTTGAGACTTGCATCCTATACTGAGAAATGTACAGGATAAAACTATAACTGAAAACACAAGTTTGGGATATTTTAATGTGTAAATTACCCCCGATAACAGAGTGGAACACACTCTCAAATAAAGCTCCCTGCTTGTTACTCCAGCTTACTGAATTTGTTCATCAATTTTAGAAATGAAACGCTGTATCATTGATTTATTCATGAACATTGGTGTCATTTACTTGTGTTTCAGAAATACTGAATGTCTAAAAAATTTACAAGATTTTTTCTATAATGCCTCATATTAATTATAATTAGTTGCTGTTAATGGAGGTCATACATATTTACTCCTAGTAATATCACCAACTGCTGTTATTTATGAGTGATTGCATCTTTTTCCCTACATGTGTGACCTCATCCATTATTATTGACTTTCAAAAGTCCATATCTTTTCAAGAAATGGGTTTGTATCTCATGCTTTCAATGAATAAGTCATGTTATTATACCCGAAATGTAAATAAAAAATAAACATTTTCTGTGTTTATTTTAATTGACATATTTGAACATTGGTTTTTGTGACTTCTAGAAAATGTTACTTAAATACAGATAAATCTTTGTAACTTCATTAATGTAGTAAGTGCCTGCTAAGGAAATAGATTGAAAATTTAAGTAACAAACTACTATATTGACACGTTTGAAGAAAGTTTGCAAACTTACTGACAAGAGATATTTTAGGAATGAAATTCTAGAAATACTATGTTTTGGTTCTATCTTGAATGTTAGCTGAAATAATTCAAGTGTAGAATAAACTAACTGTTTTGATTCAGTTTGTGTGTGTGTACATACTGTACATATACATGCACATATGTACACACACACAGACACACAGATACATACATAAATACATGCGTACATACACAGACATCCACTGTCTGAAAACTGGTTACTTTCAGCTTAAGAATTTTTGAAAATTTAAGCACATGTTACCAGAACAGTTAAAAATTAAGTAATGTTATCAACTAGTACCTAGTCTCTCTTTTTAATTATTGCACAGGTTTACATGTTAACATAGATTACTGACAAAGAAATATAATACAAAAACTGCAAAATTACTGTTTACAATGTTTATTCAATTAGAAAAAGTGGGATCACATAAGCAAAGCACTAGAAACTTCAAAATGGTTGACAATGCACAGTAGAATAAAAGTGCATTCCATATGGAACTGAAAAAAGTTGATTTGTCGCACACCCAGTTATCTGTACTCAAATACTGTAAGGTAGTTAGCGAAGCCTCAATACATGGATACAACACAAGACACAAAAATAATTAACAGATACCTAAATATTCAAAGGCTGTCTTCCAAAACTCTTGTCATTACTGGAGTGAATTAGCAATGTTTCTCAAGCAGACAAACACGCTTTAAAGTTACAGCAAAAATCGTAGGGCTATCTTGTTGACGGAGCAAAAAAAAAAAGTGATACCACACTAAAAACAGTTATATAATATAAACTAATTGATACACATATACTGGCCACTTTATCCATTTCATTTTTAACTTTTACAACATTAATATTTAGTTAAGGGCAGCTGTATTAGATTTGCATTTTATTATTCCACCCTATCATCATTTTCCAAATGTTAATGTTATTCTAGCTGTAAGTTAAGTATGTACTTATGTTCATTGTAAGTGTTTTCTTGACAAATCACTTAAAGTTGTAAACCAGCCAATGTGTTAAATATGACTGTGTATAAACAAAGTAAATAAAATTAAAATAAATACATACATACACAAATATATACATATGTACATGTCAGAGGTTGGTAGTATTGGTTTTACATGTGACAAAGTGGACAGCAATGGGATTACACGGTAGTCTATGCCATGACCTGAGTTGAGCATGACATGTTTTTATTGTAAAGGCTGGAGTTAAATAAATGTTAATATAAATGCTTTTATATTTTATAAAACTTGACATGGCGCAGTCGGGTTGAAGACCTATGTATTGGATGAATATGTGTTATTGGCCGTGATTGTAGTTCAGGTTACTTAGTTATTGTTTGTGCAGTTTGTTTGGAACCATGAATGTGATTAAACCACCAGAACGATTTTCCTTACAAGGAAATGCCTCAGATAATTTTATGAAGTGACGGCAGAGATTTGAGATTTATTTCCATGCTTTGGGACTCTCTACTGATACCATAATTAAAGCTGAAACAAAGGTAGCCATTTTATTACATACCATTGGTGCAGAGATGCTGGAAATTTATAATGCATTTTCCCTGAGTGAAGAAGATAGTCATGACTATGTTAAAATATTGGACATTTTGGAGAAGCACTTCATTCCAACTGCTAATGAGATAGTTATTCATTATATTTTCTTTAGTCGTGTACAGCAAGACGGGGAAAGTTTGGATATGTTTGTAACCAAATAATGGAAATTAAGTGCTGGTTGCAAGTTTGGTGACTTGCGGGACAGTTTGATTCAGGATAATATTATGTGCATTCTAAGGGACGTACGTGTGAAGGACAGATTGCTTCAGGAGCCTAACTTTGACTTTCTTAAATGCATTAATATTAGCCATGCTGCTGAGTTTGCTTACATCCAGACAAGGCAACTTGAAGGCAAGAGTGAAGTTTTTGGAGTGCAGAAGACCTCGGCTACACCTCGCCAAGCAACGAGTCGTTTACAAGGTCACCAAGTTCATCATTAGAGTTTTACAGGAAGGAGTGTGCAAAATGATGTTATGGGGTTCCAAAGAAACAACTGAAGTTTCAAGATGACAGGTGATTGTGGTAGTCAGTCACAGTGTAAGGCATGTAGTAAGATGTACTTACTGGGCAAGTGCCCAGCTTACCGTAAACAGTGTCATAAATGTGGTAAGTACAATCATTTTCAGTATATGTGTTTAAATTCACAGAAGTGTGGCAAAGTAGTGTGTGATGAGGATGACACATTTTGAATTGAGTCATTACTAACCCCTCACAAAAAGTTGGAGTGGTGGGAGCAGGTGACTTTAAATACTTGTGACATACCTTTTAAACTAGACGCTGGTGCTCAAGTGAACATTCTAACTAAGGACATCTGTATTTTATTATGACAAGATATTGTTCCTACGCAAGTTAAATTGTAAAATTGTAATGGTGGCCGTATTGATGCCATTGGTGAAATGACCACTAAAGCATTAGTTACAAGGTTCGGAATATACTATTACATTTGCAGTTGTTGATATCAAAGCAACATGCATTCTAGGGTTGCCAACTATTTTCAAAATGAATTTGTTGTCAAGGGTTGATGCAGTAAATGTAAGACAGTCAAACTCGGTGACGTGTCAGTATCCCCATTTGTTCCAAGGAATTGGAGAGTTGGATTATGTGTACACTATTAAGTTGAAGGATCATAGTGTTCCAGGTGCAGGGCCACCCAGAAAAATTCCATTCAAATTGCAGGAAAGGGTAAAGATAGAATTGGACAGAATGGAGGAGATAGGTGTGATTAGGAAGGTCACAGAGTCCATGGAATGGGTTGAGCTCTTTAATGATTGTACAGGAACCAGATAAGTTGTTAAGGTTGTGTTTGGATCCTAAGTCTCTCAATGACTGTGTTAATGAGGGAAAGGTTTAAGTTGCCTACGTTTGAGGAATTAGTAGCAAGAATGCCAAAAGCCAAGGTATTTTCTGTATTAGATGGCAACAAGTGTTTTTACGCTATTAAGATTTCTGCTACAAAAGTGTACCCTATGGCCTAGCATCAGCTCCTGAAATATTTTGGAGGTGTTTTTCACAAATTTTTCAGGATTTATCAGGGGTGGAAATATATATTGATGATACAGTTACATGGTGTGAAGATGAGAAACAACATGACAGGCTTAAGGTTGCTCTTGAAAGGGCACAAAAATGCAAGGTTAGGTTTAACTTGCAAAAATACCAGTTTGGAGTTACAGAAGTCAAATAAAATATGTTGATCATATTTTGTCTGGTGAGGGCATAAAACCTAATCCAGACAAGTTTGAAGGCTGTGCTGGACATGCAAGCTCCTTGCTAATAAAAAAGAGTTACAAATGTTAATAAGGGTTGTTACTTATATTGGCAAGTTCATCCCATTTCTCTCACAATCCACACAGTAGTAGAGAAGTTTGTTAAAAAAAACGAAATGGCATTTGAGTGTGGTGAAAATCAGATAAGGGAGTTTGAAAACTTAAAGCAAAACTTGTCTAGGGCACCAATTCTACAGTTTTAAGATGTTGAGAAGCCGGTTGTAGTGTCTGTGGACAGCAGCAGTAAAGCTATGGATGCTGTACTACTGCAAGATGGCCTTTCAGTGGCATATGCTTCCAAGTCATTAACTGAAAATTAAAAAAAAATTGTTCTCAGATAAAAAAAGAATAGTCGGCAGTAGTATTTAGGTGTGAGAAGTTTTTTCAGTATATATGGGAAGACTGTAACAGCAGAAAGTGATCATAAACCACTGGAATACATATTCAAGAAGCCCTTGAATGAAACAGCTTTGCTGCTACAGAGACTGCGACTGCATTTACAATCATTTGATGTTGTCATAAAGTACACACCTGGTAAAAAATTGTGTATCGCAGATGCCCTTTCTAGGTCTACTTTTCCAGAAAATGTGAAAAATGACCAAATTTATAATGATGTCGATCTTCATGTGTGTTTTGTTGTAAAGGGTTTGTCAATCTCAGAAGCCAAGCTTCAGTTGTGTAAGGATGAAACACTCAAAGATAATGACTTGTCATTGGTTAAACAATATGTAACACAAGGGTGGCCAAACATAAATGAGGTGCCGGACAGTGTAAAAGTTTATTATTCATTTAAATATGGCCTATTTATAGCTAATGATTTATTGTTCCGAAACACTGTGTTGTGGTCCCTAAAACAGTAAGAAATGAAATGCTTCATTTTATTCATTATAACCATTTGGGCTTAGAAAAATCTAAAAACCATGCACGTGAGGTTTTGTTTTGGCCTCACATGAACAAAGAAATCACAGACATGATCTCTAACTGTGTCACATGCCTGGTTTCAACATAAACAGACTCGTGAGCCATTATTGCTATAATAGATTCCCGAACTACAGATATGTTACATTTTCAGGGTAAAGATTACTTACTTATTGTTGACTACTTCAGTAAATATGTTGAGTTAGTACCTCTACAGGATCAGAGTAGTGAGGCCACTATTGAAGTGCTGAAATCAGTATTTGGAAGGTTTGGCATGCCAGAGAAGGTACATAGTAATAATGGTCCACAGTTCAGCTCATACAAGTTTAAGGATTTTGCAAGTAAGTGAAATTTTAGGCATGTTATATCTAGCCCATATTACCCAAAGTCAAATGGGATGGTGAAAGGCATATTCAGACAGATAAACAGATAATGGCTAGGGCGTTGTATGATTCAAACAATCTGTATATCGCTCTTATGGAGTTGAGAAATACTCCCATAGACTCTACAATTTCTAAGTCCCCAAATGAAGTGATGATGGGAAGATAAGTTAGGTGCATTTCTTCCCAATAAAAAGTCATTCCACAATATCCAGCAGCCTGACAAAGACTTGGTTGAGGTTAGAACTCATTTACAGAATAAACAATAAGCTACATACTGTATCATGATAAAATTAGCAAACAAATGCATGATGGTTATCCCATTGGAACTAATGTTTTTGTGCACCAGCCTGATGGTAAAATACTTCCAGGCTGTGTTGTAGGTGATTGTAATTGCCCAAGGTCTATTGTGATATAGCTTGTCAACAAAAGGAGGACTGAAAGGAATAGGTTTGATGTTTATAAAGCACCCACAAATATACTATGGGCTGAGGGGTATGGTGACATAGATGGTACAGCTGAATCACATACAGAGATCAATGTTCCAGACACTGTACCAGGTGGGGTTAGTGCCTAATCTATGGACCAAGAAAGGTCTGTTTCTGATAGTTCACAAGAGCACCAACTTAAGCATACCTCTTACTCCACCCTCTCGGAACACGTCCAGAGCATCATAATTGTCCAACTGTCTGGTCATGGTCTGGAAGGGAGATAAAAGCACCAGCTTACCTATCTGATTATGTCTGATGTTTTATGTTATAGTTTAAGTTAGTTGTTCAGTAGTTGAGGTTTGTTTGTCCTTTCTTAGGTTATATATTAGGTATCTGATGTTTTATGTTAGTCTATATTCAGTTTGTATAACATGTACTTGTAAAAAAAAGAAGGGAAGGGAGATGTCAGAGGTTGGTAATATTGGTTTTACATGTGACAAAGTGGATAGCAATGGGATTACACAGTAGTCTATGCCACGACCTGAGTTGAGCATGACATGTTTTTATTATAAAGGCTGGAGTTAAATAAAGCCAATATTTTAGTAACAATGCTTTTGTTAATTATAAAACTTGACAGTACATACACACATATAGGCCTACACACACACGCACATAAATACACATAAACAAAAATTAGTCTTATCACATATTAGTATATCTTCATGTATGGTCATGTTTTATTTGGTTAGTGTTTGTTATTTAGCAGGTAGTTTGCGATTTGTTTGGTTTCAGTTTGCAATTGTTATCAGACGCTTGCTGTGCATTTCTGACAATGCACAGAAATGCTAATAAATTAAAAAAGCTAATAAATATTTTTAAGAAAATGTAATGCCTAAAAATCAAAGTAATTTTTATACAATTCAATAAATACTCAGGTTTTAGTAAAAGTATTACAAAATTATAATTATAATATTTGAAGAAAGTAATTATTTTGACAAGTGCAAAGAAAGTTCCACTTGGAATTGAAATTAAAAACATTATTTATGCTAAATTAACAGAATTCATGTCAAAAATAGTTAATTACCTATTCCCATGTGTACTTTCTAGGTTAAACAAATATGACTGTAATTTAGTGATTTAGTTATTTGATAAATTTGTATTTATAAGATTTTTAGTACTAAAATGTAATTGCCAAAATACCAAATATCTACCAATATTTTAGTATACTAAATTGGGTCACGGCCTGCATTAAGACATTGTGATTATATTCAGTAAAGATAAATAATAGAAAAAATTAATTTTTTCTTAGGTTCAGTTTAATTATTAAATTGAAAGACTTTGGTATGCGTAGCAGCTGCAGCTTAACTACCCTGCTTAATATCGCCTTGCTTGGAACTTTGGGTTCCCACTTCTGCAAGGTGTGCCTATTAAAGTGGGTAGGCGCTGATTCCCTTCTGATGAAATCATGCTCTGGTTCCCCCTTTTTTAAGTGTCTTATGTTTTCCTTAAGTGGGTTGCCTGGCTGGATCGTGGATCTTCCCACGTTGGAAGATGTTTGGGTGGAGGGACCTTAATGGGAGGAGGGGAATCAAACCCCAAGGTGAGTTTGACCACGAATGTCTTCCTCCCAGGGAGTTTGGTCCAATTCACTGTGAAGGCTGTCAAAAATTGTGACGCCAGCTGCCAAGGGGTGTTAATGGAGGTAATAAGTGTATGCAAGACCCAGTTAAGATTTATTTGCTTGTTTCTGAATACAGTTTAAACCAATAGGGTTTCCACAAGGGGACGAAGTCCGGTAATACTGATGCTGTCCTACGTGCAGGGGTAGGTTTGGTTGGGATTCGTATTTTTAGTATTCTTCCTGCGGTGGTGTGAATTACGCAAGCCGGCGCTTGTACTGAGGTGCAAGGGCGAGGTGTCGGGGTTGGTTCTGGACAAGATGCTGGCAACCCTAACACATCAATATAATCGAGATTATGTCAGGGCTAGTCAATGCCAAGAAGGGAGTCCCAAAAGGAACTACAGTCCTCACCTGAGGGCAGCTGTTCAACACTTAGCTTTATCTCAGGTCCTAGTTGAGTTTCGATAACTGGAGGGGTCTGATTTACTTCAATAGAAGTAGCTGAATACACTCTTAGGCAGCTCCTCTAATTCTCGTCAAAGAGCCCGACTGGCTAGCCAGCGTATTTGACTTGTTTTACCCTTGATCGTGCAAGGCATTTCTTGAATGTATTACACACAGGAGCGTACTCCCCTGAACGCCAGGTGTACACTCAAGACCTCCTGAGTTCGGTTTTTACTTCAGACTGGATTCGGTGTTTACTTCAGACTGGAATTCAGGTACGTAATGAGTGACGGATAAACCTGGAGTGCTGGGTTTGTATCCGACCATAGGTTGATCGATCCGGTTAGTTCCATAAGTATCCCTAGTCTTATTCAGATGGGGGATACTATCTCAAATTTATGCAAACAGAGAGTGTCTGAGAACTTCCGGTTTCGAAAGAGCCTAGCGGTGGAGTGCTGCTAAACTTATGGCTCTTAGAGAAATAATTATAAATGTGTGCTCTTACTTTGTCCAGGGGGATACCCAAGACCTCCTGAGTCCGGTCTTTACTACAGACTGGGAATGCGTTAAAGGGTATTTGTGATTCTGGAAAACTGTGGGCGAATCTCGCTGGAGTTGCAGGTGCTCTGGACAATACCTGGATATTCCTGAGTCTTATGCAGACTATGGCCTTATGTGGGCTATAGGGTAACCAAGTAAACTCAGACTGTCAGCTCCTTTAGTGAGTAGTTGCTAAAAATTAACCTATAAAATAAAACTGATTAGTGATGTTCTAGGGGAATCGAGTAACAAGAGATTTAGAATTTTACACAATTACGTATTTTATTCATATATTGGAAAGTACACAGGGGTGCATAGCTTTTTACAATATTTAAAAAAAGTAATTATTTATTACAGGTGATTGCTAACCTCCTTACATGCGAAAGTAAAAGAAACTAATTTAATTTAGAATTTATACTTACTTCCTTCTATGATGGGGAGGGGGGGGGGGGGGCGTTTATTCCAGAAGGGACATCGGCACGACCTATTACCGCAGAGGCTAAAGGAGTTAGCTTGCAGGTAAAAGGAACAATTGGGGACGTCGAGATACGTATGGCTAGTGATGGCATCCTTGGCTGCGGATGGCGTTGTAGGAGACTCTTGCATTCTTCCTTCAGGGGTTTTCTCAAAGTGCTTCTACTGGTGTGGATGGCCTAGTGAGCGTCCACAGCCTCTGTTAAATCTGCTCGGCAGGTCTTTTGCAGACTGCGAGGTCAGGGTGACAGTTACTTCCCTTGCTGGCACCCTCAGCCTTATTCAAGCCGCAGGGCCAATGAACTGTCGGCTCTATGCCCTCAGCCTTTGCTGACTGGAGGACCGACAAACTGTCCTGAGCTGCGGTTTGACACCTCCTTATATACGGAAAGTTCTGGCTAGTTGGCTGTCGGAGGTGTGCGGGGTTGGCTAGCCTCGCCTCACAGGGGTAGTTTAAATTATGGTTGCAGGCCGTGCCACACATTTCTTATCTTCTCAGAGGGAAGCTGTCGACATTGCCTCTCCACGAGGCTTTGGCGGCAGTGACGACCTTGTGTGTAGGGTGCTGCCCTCCTGCAGGATGCCTTCAAACTAGCTTCTCTGGATCCCTGTCTTTGCACACCTTGTCAAGATTGCAGTATGCATCAATGATAGAAAACAGCATAGACAAGTTTTGCGGGTGTTTTTCCCTCAGAATTTTAAGCACTGGCTAATAGGGTTTTAATACAGCAATCTATTCAGAAAAGATATAGTATTGTTGCTATAGTTTAGAACACTGTTTTACAGGAGGAATAAGTATTGTAAACAGAGGAGGGCTACTTAAAGAGCAACAGAGTGAGAAGAAGTGTGGGGGAGTCTTTTCAATTTGAAAATAAAGTGATTCCTGCAAGTTTTAGCTAGGAGGTGTGTTAACATGATTAATGAAGGGAATATTTAATCATAACCAAAGGTGCAGTCTCTACTAATGTGACTTACTGGATGAATTGGGTTTATAAGAGAAATGTGTTAATTCTTCCCTACACCCCAGACTTAAATACTCTGTGGCTGCCTGCTGGAGTTCTCCAAGCACTATTTATTCACATCGATAAGTTTATTCATTGTTTAGCAACACCATCATCTTAGTATTACTTTTTTCTGATGAATGGCCCCTCGTATTATTTGCATGTACTGCACTCTCTGTATTGTTGTCTCACTGTTAATGGAAGTTGAACGTTTCAGCTCCAAACCTGAAGGGCAGGCCACGAAGAAAAAGGAAAAAGAGAAGCCTCTCTCCAGGAGGGTCCGAGTCCAATGAATCGGAGTCTTCATTCTCTACAGTTTCCTCCAGTCTTAAGGCAAGTACTGGGATTGCAAATTTTCCTGTAGTACTGTTAGTAAAATGTGGGATTTAGCTACTATTGGGTTCCCACAACGTCTGGATTGATGACACACCTGCATGTACATACTTTGAGGGTACTGTTTTTTATAAGAAAGTGTGTGTTTCATTTTAATAATTGTGGATTATTTAATAGTTTTTATTCATAATTTAAAACTGTTGGAGTTTTAGACACACATTCCTAGCTGTTCTTTATGCTTGCATGGTACGACTACTATCCACACCCACCATCAGAAGTGACTTTGTAGATCATCTTAGATTTAGTTATTGAGGTGAGCTCAGGAAAAACAAAATTCTTTTATCTAAGTAAAACTTTGACTTAACATTGGAATCTCTAAAGCACACACTCTTGAGTGTATTGTTATATATAAAGTACTTATAATTGGAAGGAAAACATCCAATAAATTCTCATTATGCCTTCCGCAAATGTGTATTTTATTTACTGTCAAGAAGACTGACATGTTAAAAAATAGAAACATTACATAATGAATACTGGAATGTCAGTCCAAGAGAAATGGCACTGTACAAATCATATGTATAGTAATATTGGTCTTCTATATATAATAACAAAGTTATTTTATGAAATTAAAGTAAAGAATAGGTTATCCAATTTTTGCAGATTACTAACTAATGGTTATATCTTACACCATTGGTAATATTATAGCGCAATTATGTTTCTTTTATGTACTGGACTTATGATAGGAAGTTGACTTATATTCGTCACTGTATCTGTTTATATACTGATGATGGAAGGCATCATTAGTCTAAGATCATGTGGTTCCTAAGAAAAGGAGAGATAATAAACTGTTGCATAGGTGAGGAGCACAGGACCTGGCAATACCGGTGGTGGGAGGAATGGTCTACGCTGCAACGTTCAGCCACGCAGGAGTAATCGTATAGTCGTCAGCCACGAGGAGCGTGAGTTCCTGGTCAAGCTGAATGCCTTCATGAAGAGCAGGCATACACCCATCGACCGAGTCCCCCACCTCGGCTTCAAAGAAAGTACGTATATCCCCACACTGTTTGGTCTCGAGTAGAGTCCTGAATCTGTAGTTAAACACATGTAGGCAGATGATACCAAACATGTAGGCAACAGTGTATTGGTGGGGGAAACAGTGATATCCTTAAAAAAAAAAATGATGCCTTTGTTTATATATTGGCTCGTTTGATTCAGCTATGTAATGCAGTTTCATTGCACTGGCAAACTCTGCTAAATCATTTAAATGTTTTTATTTTGTGCCACTCAATTGCCACAAATTGCCACAGAATTGATTTAAAAAATCAATAATAATAAAGTGATGAAATTAGTCAAATGAGTAATGCATATAAAATCGACAAGATAACTATCTATTGAAGTACAAGATGCAGAATGGGCATATCCAACCAAAATTATTTTTCTAGAAGAGAGAAAAAACGGCATAGGTTGTTTTCATTTCAAGATATTCATGCTTAACTTGGGTTCAAGTATTAAAAGTATTGTTTGAAATATAACAAAAAAAAACAAATAAATTGCACATAGAACATAATAAGGTAATTACCGTCAATTGTGTAATTATTACATACAGTAGTCTCTCAGTTTAAGGTCTTTCAGTTTATCAACTCTTTCACTTTAACGATACATTTTTCTGGTTCCAGCAAAGTCCTCAACACACATTCATCATTCAGTTTAAAGTTTCTTTCAGCTTAAGCTGCCCGTCTACCTTGATGAGTGAATGGTGTTGTAGTGCATCAGAAATACATGTTTTTCACAGAAACTGCTGCACTTGTTCACAATCTGTTTTCATAAGAAAAGAAATCACGATTCAGTCTAGGCCTACAAACCATTTTCAAGGCACCACGTGCAAAGGAAACATTACTTTTGGTCTTTGAAATAGCTTAAAAAAAGGTATTTTCAAGCTGTTATTTCTTAAAATGTACTTAGAAAATTGGCATGAAACTCGTATTGGGACTTGCATTGAAGTTTTGTACAGCATATGCACTATTAAAATGAAAGGGTCACTGCAGTAATTTTCGAGAGAAACACGTATTTCTGCGGCATGTTTTGCACTTGCTCAGTGTCCATCAGGTGGTGCTCTCTGCGGCCATTGACCGGCCTAGTCTGTGCGGCAAAGGTTGGGGGAGAAAGGGATCAGCTCTGGCATGTTAAGCCACCCCTCCTTCTCGCAGCACAGTGTGAGCAGTAAACACGTGTGAATTGAGTTGCGTCAAATATACTGAGCCGCGTGAAGGAGCCAAGGAATTCTTTCTGCCACTGGGAAAATTGTTAGTTTTTTCTTTTGAGTAACTATGTTGTGGCACTGGAAGAATGAAAGCTTTTGACGATGAAAGAAGATGAGGGAAGAAAACCAGGCTAAGGTTACACAAATCCATTATATTTGGTGATATACACAACTGGCAAATGAGTAAAGCAATGCCACTAAATTAAAAAAATAATCAGAAACTGATTTTGGTATCAATATTGATTAAATAGAAAATCAACTCTCAGTAACATGATTTATGTATTTTTGTTTTTAAATTGTGGACTTTTTAAATGTTGATTGTTATTTTTGTAATACTCTTTAAAACAAAAATGTTATATTTCATGATGTTTTAGTTGCACTAAAAATTTTAAGTTGTTCTACTGCATAGGCCTACAGTAATAGCATAAGAATAATTTAAAGAATTTTATCCACCCACAAAATATAAGTCAACAAAAAAGTTATAAATATGATGACAGTAAGACTACTGAGAGTCAATGAAGTTTGGATGGCAGTTTTTATATTAGGTCGTTAGCACTTTTGAAGTTAAAAAGAGGTTGACAGAGTTGACATGGACTGGATAAACTTTCCTGATTTTATAATTTGCTGAAATGTTCTGCACTGTCAAGGAATTTCTTGAAAAATGGACTATACTATTCCCTGTCTAAATCAAAAGTTCAAGTGTCATAGGGCCCACATGAAGTACAGACGGCAATATGGATGGGCGTAGTGACATATATTAAAAAGTCCTGTGAAACCGAATGCCTCTGAAATTTAATATTATGTGCTGCTGAATACCAACATTTCAGTGTTTTGTGTAGACTTTTACTGCACAGCAAATTCAGATACAATGAACAAAATCAAATTTCTGTTACTAACGAATTCCTCAAACACCAGTACGCTTATGCAGAAAAATGGCAAAATACTTCAGTCATTTTGTATATGAGCATCTACAAACTCATAAATATGGTAGGATTCTGTGCAAATTATTTACTGCATTCTTGGCAAATGTCTTCGTTAGTATGTAGGTGACAAATTTTGCCCATTAACGTAGATTCACACTAATACCTGGACTGTACAAGTTGCATAATTACACAAAATTTTTGAATGCCACATTATTATTTGCCTGGAACATGATCACGGAAATACATATTCAGTCTCAAACGCGTTATTCAAGTTTTTAAGCTCTCTGCTATGTTTATGCTATTATTTACGAAAATTATTATTATAACACTCTGTACTAGGGTAATTCAAATTGAGGCGTGATGCCTTGGCTGACTAGACAATCACTACGTCAGAGAGGGTTGGTTTTGTGGGACGCTATATCAGGCGCACCCCTCTGGCGGGGTTTACAGGTTTTACTTAGTCCCTACGTGGTACTGGTGCACATCCAGTGTAGAGGACTGGCCTGGTAGCTTTGCGGTAGGGCACAAAATCGGGTTCACCAAGTGTCCCCTTTCACTTCAGATTATTGGCTTTTGGCAGGATACCTGGGCGACACATAACCTTGGACGACAGCTTGACCTGACTCGTCTCTGTCGGGCATGCGTGAGCTACAGGTTTATTAGTGGTCCGGAACTTTAGGCTTGTGTGAGCCGTAGGAGCTGGAGCTGCTGAAGCAAGTCTGAAGCTGGAGGTTGGAACTTCCAAGGGATTTTGTGGCTGGCTTAAATACTCAAGTGATCCTGAGGTGTGTTTCCCCGTTCAGACACGTCTGTGCTTCGAAAAGATCCTTGGGAATCTCCGGAGTGATAGATAGCTGCAAACGGTGCAATGCTTGGGCTTGATCCTTGGGCAAGAGCAAGTTACGTGCGGCGATGAGAGAGGGGGTAAGCTCTTGCAATCGGAGGCAGTTAACACCTGTTTTACTTTCTCATGGATATCACTCTGATGGGAGAAAGGCATCTGGATTCGAACACACACTAGTATCCGTGAGGGGGTTGCAGGCAACATGTAGCCCTACTTGGTGTAGAACCACATGGAACATCTGCCGACGTAACGGGCACCTTATCACATTGCTCGGCGCCAAAAATGTTGTAAGCACTGGGAATCAGGTCTTGTCGTTGACAGATTCTGAACATGGGTGTATGTCTCAAGCCAAGTCTTCCCAACTCAGGGAATGACCTCTCCAGCACCTAAACGTGGTGGAGAGGGCGAGCACTGAGTCGACAAGCTGGTCCTGGAGACAGAATGCCTAGGTGTGGGCTCTATCGTTCTGCCTATAGTAGTATGCAAAAGTTGGCCATCACTAGTGTGTGTGTGGATTTCTGACAAGCGTATTGGCTCGTATTAGTAATTTTCCTGCCGTCACTTGAAATCCCTTGCTTGGTGTGAGGTATACTAGGAGAGGTGCAAAGTCTGCAGGAAAATGATACAGTTGAGTCAGAAAAACGTTTATTTATTCCATTTGATGGGAAATAAACAAGTGTTGCTGCACTACATCCTAATGCTGGCAAGACTTAGGGAAGCTTAAACCTAACATTATCCAGGTAGAGGGGACTTGGTTCTGAGCTAACAATGGTGGGGTAGATGAACACTATTAAAATAACTTAAACTGGTACTACTCCCTAAGCATGTGTTTTGCCCAGAAGGGGCCGCAGTGTCTAGGTGTGTAGATGATGTTTGGCATGAATCTTCGGTGAAGACTAAGCAAGTTGAGAAGGATGGTTCTGGCACGGTGGAGACCAAGGAGAGGTGTTTCCTTTGGCATGAATTCAGTCAAGGAAGGGTTCGTAATGCTGGTAATGCTCATCACCTTGGTGATGAGGAGGCAGCGAAGCATACTGATGTAGCCATCTAGCGGCATGCAGTGGAACTTGTGCCTTCGATACATAGTCTCTGTGGCCGATGAATAATACAATCTGCTGGCTGGATAGTCTATTCTTGCTGGGGTAGATAGTAAAAGTTAACACCTTGTTTCATGTCAACAATAAAAATCCGTTGAAATCAGGTGTGAGGTTTGCTGACTGAAGAGCTGAAGACATTTATTCCATTGTTGCCAAGATATCATGTGTCAAAATTGTGAGTGACTTGTCTATGCAGGGTTATGGACAAATCCAAGCTAGTCTTTGTGAAATGCGTTGTTTTTTGAAGCAAGGTGCCGCACGTATGGCAATAAAAAAGGTTATGGTCGTTGATTGACAGTTTGCGAACTATCCAAGTTTGGTAAACCCTATCAAACTATCTCTCTCTACACTGTAAAAAGTTTTGTAACTTTTACAAGGAACGTCTTTGTAATCGTACAAATCATTGTAAAAGTCCAAAGATATTACTTGTAAAATGTCTTGTTTGTAAAATTTCCAAGTGTTATCTTTGTAGTAAAACTCTTAAAAAGTTTTCTAATCAACAGGAATTGTTTTTAGTCTAGAAGCGAAGGCCCTTATTAATAGTATTCAAAGTTAAAACACGTGAGTGTGTGTGTGTGTCCATGTGGATAACATGAAGTTCTATAATGAACATGAATTAAAATCAATATGTTGCCTGTATGTCCGTGTAGTGTAATTTTACTGCATTTTACCATTCTTTCCAAGGAGAAAGAATTTTAATTGTTCATGTGGCTGTAATAAAATTCTGTGGATGTGTTACGCCAGTAAATGTCATCCTGACGCAACATTTCGTACAAGAATATATTTTGAAATTATCAAATTGTGAAAGTGAAAAAGTGCAATCTGCCTATAGACATGTATTAAGAAATTAATTAAATGTTGAGAATTTTTGCCAAGTTTGATGCATATCACTTATACCAATTAACTACAAATGATTACGACATCTCACAGCAACCCAAGTGTACTACTTCTACACACATGAGATTCAAATCCCGCGCCATTTTGTATACAAAAGTAACGGTCTATCACAATCTTGGAGGATGGCTGGACACGTGGATACGAAGGGTTGCAAAAGACAGCGGCGCATCACCCTCTCCTCCCCCGTGCTGAGAGCCAACAAGCCATCAGCCGCCTCGGGTCATGCACGAACGCCACCAAGGATACGCGAAGGCCGAGAGATGACCAGAGGGTGCTACCCCCACTCCGGCCTTGCACTCCGCGGCCGTCACGACTCACGCTGCCTCGCTATATAAGGCCGTGCGGGGCGGTCCTGGGGTAATCTGTCACCAATTACTGGGAGAACCTTGAGCTGAGTACCACCGACCGGAACCAGGAAATTATTCTTATTCTGAAATTAGCTACAACTGGAGACTCCCCCTCAGGCAGCTCCAAGTTGAAAACACACCCATTAGACGGCCAGCTATTCTATTCCTACCAAGTATACAGGCACTGGAGGAATAGAATAGATGAGCCATGATCACTAGCAACACTTCTCAATCAGGGAGAGATGGTACATCTGAATTTTATCCCTACCGGAGCACCTGGGTGCTGGCGGGGGTATATGCTTAGGTGCTACGGCCTTGCCTTGGTTGGGAAACTCACACCCAGTGATAGTCTTGGCATCCCACATGGCTCCAATGCTTCTGATCAGCCCGCAACAGTGGGGGATCTTCTTAAGCACTGGAGCTTGCGTTGGCAAGACTGTTACCAGGCAACACTAAGTTAGGGCTATCCGCGTTCGTGGTGCTCCTTTTGAGGTTCTCCGTAATTACACCCACTCTATGCCATTCAAGGGGAGGCACTGTTCCAGGAGAGAGGAGCAAAGAGTTGCGCGTCTTGCTGCCAGACAACTGGCTGGTCTAACCCTACTTACAGCTAGCCGATGAGCCGAACGAGATCATGCTGCCCTACTTCGGTCACTGGCACCACCTACGACGACTGCCATTAACCCAGCTACTTTCCTGTCAGCACCACTACATACACACCTGACCTGTTTTGCAATGGTAAGAGAGTTACTGAACAAGACAGAGAACTGGCTTGGCGTTTCTAATAGTAACTTCTGGAGCAGGGCATCAGAGGGCTGGAACGGCGAGTTGTGCGTCGTGTCACGTCGTGCCCTTGCTACTGCCCGAGCTGAAGACGAGGAACGTAATCAGCTATATCCCGCTACCCCTCGCCTGCAAACCGACAAGGCACCAACCCCTAACACCTCCTGCCTGTCATCGACTACAACTAGCTCCGAAATTAGTCGCAAGCCAGACCAATCTAAGGGACTAGTAAACCTTAAAATCGAGAACATTGTACTAACTTGTAAGGCCACGTGCCCAACCGCTATATCCAGCCGTAAGTAAGCATAAGCCAACCCACACGCACAACTGACCTAAGTGCAATCAAAGCCACATGACCATCCAGCCTTAGCTAATCAGACACGCGTCAAGTTAATTCATATTTACTTTTCATTTGTTCAACAACGATGCAAACTGTGTAATGGGTTGGTGTAGTGGTTACAGTCATAGGTTTAAAACTTAAATGGTGAGGGTTTGAGTGTGGTTTGTCACTTTATCGTAAATTAATATTGTATCATTGTAAATTTTTGTATCGTAGTTTTGTCATAAATTTATTTTTTTTCGAAAGCACACTAAACAATATGGTTTTAGATTTGCTACTTACCAATGTATTCGAAATAGAAGGAAATCCAGTGTAATTTTAAATATATAATATTTATGTGTATACCCAGGCTTATATTGTACTAACAATATTCGTAACAACCATAGATCAGCACAGAAAAGGAGAAAGCGATAACAAGGAAACCATGAAATACTTCATCCAAACTCCAGACTGTTACTATGATGATGTTAATTCAGACCCTGAAAATGTCTGAGGAAGAATTTCAGAGTAAAAAAAAAAGATTTCTGCAAAAGCTGAACTTTAAAAACTGTGATAGAAATTCTCTTCAGGCCAACACAACAGCAAAGTACAACTCTCTGTTATGGTTAACAGAATGATCGAAACAGTTAACACCTTCATCTTTCGGATGCATGTGTAAAATTAAGTCATCAATTCCAAGAGTAAAGACTGTGATATAGATAATTTACAAACTGAAGTATAATTATATTTGTTTAACCTGGCTGATCTATGTGCGTAAGTATAATAAAACAGTGTGGTTTTATTTGCAGTGTTAATGTTGTTTCATTAAAATATATTAATCAGAATTTTATGATAAAATATTAGTAAAATAAAACACACTATTACAAACGCTTGCCACCAATAAACAACAGAACATCTGCCGCCATCTCGTGGCAAGGAATAAAAACCTCTCAACTCTCCTGCTCAATTGACTGTTAACAGCGGAACATTGCGTGCATTTCCAACCGAATAAATAAATAATGAAATGTGTTTATTCTATGTAGTAAAATAAAAAAAATAAAATAAAAATATTTTTATTGGTGGGTGGGACTGAACCCGCAAACCTAAAATTGTACTAGACCATAAGTACGATGAGCCATCACACTAACCATTACCCTACTGCAACAATGAGAATAAGCAGTTTGCTTATCAGAAAATATTGTAATAGTAACGTAAGTGCACGAGTATCACCATGTCAAATTATTTTCTGTTTGGGAAATAAATTAGCATTCTGTGTACATAAAACTGCTTTACAGGGTGTAATAGCTGGCCTAATCATAAACTGAATAGATTTTGTGCTTTGAAATTTAATTAGTGTGTTTTCAGCTTAAGAGGTTAAAGGTGCTAACGTATATTCACCATTTTACAAATTTAGACAAAGCACACTCAACAGTTATCATCGACTACAACTGTTTTAAATAAAGCTTATTTCACTGTTTTTAACTAATTTGGCTCAGTTTACTCTAGTTTTTGTTTAGCATGTAGGAGAATTGTCCATCATACTACTGATTATGTACGGACTTCAGTAATATGAATCGAATTGGAAGGTTACAGAGATATCTTGTACCCCTCGTACTGACGAGATTTCTCTGTTCCCCACAGCATAGTTAACAAGGATTTTTCGTTTTTTATAGATATACGTAGGAAAACAGATGTTACAGAATAGCTCTTCAGTGACACAATCAATATTTCTCGTCGACAGATTTTACCGATCGTTATTCCACAGCTAACGAGTTACAGAATACAGTTGCAGAGCCTGTAATAGAGAGACCGAGGCAGCACAATCTGGCAAGATGTGTGTCATTCTGCTGCCCAGCCTAGCCAAGAGGCAAAGAATAGCCAAGGCACCAGATGCCAACCAACTACCTTAAGTGGTCCGGTCATCTGACTACACATTTTCCCCCAAAATTTCCGAGATGATTCTCCGTTGCAACGGATAGGGTGGGGGATTGACACATGATGCATCCTGCTCATTATTATTAGACTCTGCATCATCACATGCGTGCTACGTGCCCCAGAGGGAATTTAACCCCAACTGGCCGCCTCCAAAGCCAGCACTCATGTAATGATAGGAAGTCACGTTGTCGTCCCTGCAACTTGTAAACCCGCTGAGAAGCAGCCACGGATATGCAAGAGTTTGCCCCTACGTGAGCGGCAGATACCGCCTGCATCCACACAAAACCTCCCTGCCGCCACCCCGCCAAGAAACGGCAGCAGTGGTGTCGCCCGGCCCGAACCTGAAGGGTGTCGTCCAAAGGTTACCAAAGTGAATGAAGCATGAAGGAACCCTCCAGTCTGAGGAATATAACGCCTTGCGCCCGGCAGAAATGCCATATGTTCACGTAGCTTGCCTTAGCACTCTCCAAGACCTTCCCGTCATCTACCAGTTCTTTAATCGACGATGCCTTCTCTACCAGTGCAGCCGAAGAGTCGGTCGCTGCCCATGGCACTTGCCATCAAAGAGTCACAACACCTGACACATACACCAAATGTGGTGCCCTGTGTCCCTTCAGGACTACAAACCACAAATATGGTTCAAGGGTTTTCACTGCTATTTAGTTGTCAGCTCTCGTCTGCTCTTCAAGTCAGGCTCCTCAAGCCGATAGGCACCTTCACCTGTTGTTGGCTGCAGGAGAGATGGGAGGCCTTCGTAGACATATGCGGTCAGCGAGCCCGGCGTCTATGGCGAGAGGCGAGAGGAGCTACTCCTTATATAGTAGAAAACCCCTTGGATCAGCGATCTTCGGGGGGTGCGGGGTAGCGTAGCCTTTCATTGCTGGGGTTGGTTTATCAGGGTTGCGGCGGCGCCGCTCATTTCTTATCTCCCTGCATGGAGGCGATGACAGATTTATCCACCTTGGCCCGAGGCTGACGTCACAGGGTAGCAGAGGTGCTGCGATCCTGTGGTATCGCTGGAACTTCTTCCTCAGGTAATTTCAGGGTAGTGGTCTGTCAAATAAAATCTTATTTATTCAAAAGGGTGGCGATCACATGCCGGGTTCTGGGCAGGCCGTACAATTCATAATTAAACGCATTAATCATCTTTACGTCCGAGGTTGTCCAACGCATGGAGTTAAGTTTATTGGTACGTGAAAGTACTCTGCCACTGTTCATGACTTGCCCCGAGCTCTTGTCTGCTCGTTGATGTGGCGAAGTCACCTATATAGAGCTCAAGCACATTGCGCAGCAATGTGGCATGTGTCATACTACAAATACTACCATTGAATATGATTTCATGGTGTGAATTTTAACAGTGACAATTTTGTTTCGGTAATCAATACATGTTTTGGACATTGCAGTGTTGCTATTTTGCATTGTAGGAGTGAAACACAGAACATGTAGCATGGTGGAGGCCCATGAATCATAAATTCTCTATTGTAAAGAAAGAAATGCAGTTTAGTTGTTGGGAAGTATTTAAATGATAAAAGGAATTTATCTTAAATTAAGTATAGCATAATGACAAATTCTTACATTGCTCATATAATATTTCACTAACGAGTGGTATTGTTTGGAATGAAGATGAAAATTCACTTTTTCATGATTATATTTTTGCACATCTATTGCTTGTATCATTACAACACAGCAATGGAGATGTAAATATGGAAAATAGCTGTTAATAATCGTTAATTGTAATTATGATAACTGAGAGTATCATATATGAAATAAAATTATTATTTTTGTCAAAGATAATTATCACACTATCTTTTGCTTTACAATATTGGAAGCTGAAAATACTATCCACCCATATTCAGCATTATTAATTAAAAATTGGTTACTAATAAACGTTTAAAGTACAAAATAATATGTTTACTAAGTTATATCAGAAACACAAATTAAGTTAATGATTAATGAATTTTTTAAAAAGTTGTTAAAACAACAAAAACTCACAAAGTGAAAAGGTTTAAGTACAGTAACATTTGTTACCAACATTTACAAAATCAGAAAGAAACGTTCCGATAACGAACAAGATGATTCACAAATGTGGTCAAACACTCAATTCTATTTAGTCAGCAATCAAGGCCAACTCCTGGCTGGCTAACTTCCTGTTTTGGAAGGATGTTATAAAACCTGGTCCAAATGTGGCAACATGCTCAATATGTAACACAATTATTGATTATAGATGTGCATTTTTGTTACTTAGTTATTGTGTCCTGTAGTTAGCACATGCTGTTTGAGCCAAGAAAAATATTAGCATAGCAAATTTTCAAACCATTACATAAATTAGCATTGCCAACATTCAAACCATTAAATGAAATCAGAAAATACATAATATGATTGTAAAATATCACACTAATTGAAAGTCCAAATACTTAAAGGAAACTTATTTTTTTAAACACTTAATCATCTCTAGGATAGTTTTTGGAAGCATTTGGAGTAAGGTTAAGGGGATAGGAAAGAACGCGGCGTGCATGAATGACCAAAATATAAAATCAATAATAGGTAGTGAACAACTCGACAGAATTTGATGGAGCTTGTTTTGTGGGCTAGATATTTTCATTAGGGAGACTTGTATATACAGAAATAGTCAATACAATATATAGTTTTCAAATAAAAAAATTGCAAACTGTTTTTCATAAAATAAGTGCTTGAAACAATAAAATAAACAAATATACAAAAAAGTTAGCTGTACGATTCGTAAAAGCATATAAGACAAATCTCTATAATAATAAAATCTTAAAACTAAGTATCATTCAATTTTAAACTAATTTTAACTTCTTTAAACCATCTATGTTTCATTTTTAAAAGAAAACATTCACTTATCGATAGAATATCTATAATTCAGTATTATAGAGCTCAAGATAATATTTTTTTGGTATTTTCAAAATAGAAGTTAACGCATCTGATAAAATTTTACCACCACAATTCCTTATTTTAGAAACGTATTTTCTAGTGTACTCGCTGTCTCTGTCTGGTGGCACGTCACAGTAGCTGTGGCTAGAACTACTGCACTTGCACAAGGGGACAGCCGCACTGTTGTCACATAATTCCGCTCCTGCTAAAATTGAAGTGTGAGTAAAGATTGATGAAAAATAATGGGGAACAAAAGTAGGCTTCAGTTAAGTGCCCATGGCAAAAAAATTATATGTCCACAGTTTTCAAAACACTACAATAGAGGGTGATTATATTTCCATATAATTAATGTTAGGATGTAAAATTGCTGCTAGTGTTATTAATGTTTAAATACTACGTGTATGCATACATTTATTATGTAGGCAATAAATTTTTGTGATAATAATTGATTTTGTAAGTTTATTATTAAATGTCTCTCCTAACATCATTCTTCCTAAATGTTTCACACTAGATGAACACACAACACATTCATGTACTTATTTTTAAACACATATTACGTATATTTGGGAATATTATAATAACATAAGTTTTGTAAACGTCTTATGTTTCACTGCTGTATTTTATCATGGAAGTACTGGTAATTATTTTCATACGAATGCAAGGAAACAGATACGTTTGGCCACAAAATTCAACAGTACAAATCACATGCTTACTGGAACTGTACAACAAATCGCAAGTTTCAGATGCACGTTAACCCTCCAGCTTGTTTTCCGTCAGTAACGTAAAAGATATGGTTAAATATATTGCGTGTTTTTTTTTTTTTTTGCATGACGGTATTGTATGTTACAGAAGGAAATTCATTAATGTTGTCATTCATGAAGAGTAGCTGTAGCTCAGGTGGTAACTGTCCTGGTTTGGAAGCGAATGGTCTTTGATTAGGAACCCGTCTCTTCCTTTTTTTTACTCAATTGTTTTACTATTGCAGGGAAATAATCAAAACAACGAAAAAGAAAACAAAATGTCACAAAGAAACAAACGAAAAATTTATAGTGGCTACTTCACTGTACGCAATTAATATTCGCAGGAAAAAGGGTACATTCCTACTTTTTATTGTATCACATTTCAACATTTCAATTGCATTCTTTGTGGCTAAAAATTGACGTACGTTTTCCGAGTTTTCTCCTACTAGACACACCCTTTTCCATCCCTAACTTTATCAAATAGACACTGAATGTATGCTCAGATGAGACCCAACATGCACATCGTGCCTGTGTGTTGGGTATGTATGATGTGAACTTAGTAAAAATTATATTTTATACGTACGACTAAGTGTGTCCTTTCTTACAGGGCAAAAAATACAGAAAACCTACAAGAACCATCATCAAAGGAACAATGCAGTTCTGGAAGTCCTGAAGACAAGCCAGGATGTAGTAAATGGAATGATGTTACAACTAAAAAGGTAGTAATTTATCGTATTCACTCCTGAATGTATGTTATTCAAATTCCACTGATTAAATGCGAAAATATCTGTCACCATTGAAAAGATAGCCTACTTATTTGAACTTAAAAGACTAAGAAATTAATAATGTACCACTTTCAGTTCCCCTTTAATATTTTGCACAATTACATCGTATACACAAATGTTTGTGTATGTTTCAGATCTTCCACAGATGTGAACTGCAAACTCGTTCATGAGAGAGATGCAGAGATTCCTGGCGTATACACAAAAAATTCATAACACAAAAGAACAAGCATTTTCGTAAAAAGCTGGAGAGGAAAAGGAAGCTCAATTATGCAACAAGTGATCCAGATGTCGATTATGGTTCACTAGCTTCTACAACACCTGTCATGTCTGACACGAAGAGCTTGAAGATAAAAAGAGTGCTTTCTTAGAGTCGCTGAAACTGTCTGATGAAGATCGTAAGAAATTATGCCAGGACACTGTACTACAGACGCAGTAATTTTTGTGGCAAAATCTGAAAAGGATTACAGCTTCTTGGGCTGGAAAAATTTGCAAGATGAGAGACAGTACTACCAAAAGTAAGACACTTTTTCAATACTATATTCTGCCTTTTCAGGAACTCAAGCAACAAAATACGGCATTGAAAAGGAAGAACTGGAAATACGCCTTGGTGATTGTGTTCAGCGAACTGGACTGTAGGTAGATGAAAAGCTGCCATTTATAGGTGCTTCACCAGATGATTTACTTGGTGAAGATGGCTTAGTAGAGATAAAATTTCTTTACAGTGCTCGTGATTTGACACCAGAGCAGGCAGTGAAGGAACTTAAGGTTACTTTCTGTACTGTACACAAAGGACAGATGAACCTGAAGTCTGAACACAATTACATGCACCAGATACAAACACAACTTCATGTGATGGGCCGTAAGTTTTATATATTTGTATTTTGGACACCAAAAGGAATATTGACAGAACAGATTTTTCTCAATAATGTATTCTGGCAAAACAAAATCTAGCCAAAGATGACCAAGTTCTACACAGATTGTTTCATTTACGAACTGATTGACCCACGACACACACAAAACATGCAAATACGTGATATGAACATAGAAAAATATATCTAAGTATTTTAAGTGTCTAGTTTGTCTCCCTTAATGTTATTGTGTACAGTACAAGACACCGCAATGTGTATGTTATTGTAAACAATGTATGTGTTATTTTTATTTTAGGGGCTAAACATGTCAATATTTGAAAGTATTTCAGAACCTCATCACAAACAAATAATGTGCAAAGTGCTGTGTGTCACTTTTTAAATTTGTGTAAATTATTAGGTAGTTAGTATTGATCAAAACTTCCATCTGTTGCAACAGTGAACAATTATATATTAATATGTAAATTAAGCAGTTGCAAGCTATTTTCAATATACTTATTTCATACAAATGAACCCATAAAATTATGAACGTAACCTACAAAGTTACAGTTTGAAAATACCAACTGATATCATAATCCGATTCTGAAATAATATGTGGTTTGTAAATGACAGCGTGGTGAAGTTGAAGGAATAACTAATGTTTAAGTGTTTTGTTTGATGTGAAACCACCCCTTTCCCCATTTTATTTTCTCCAAGAGCAAAATTATATATATATATATATATATATATATATATATATATATATATATATATATATATATATATATATATATATATATATATATATATATATATATATATATATATATATATATATTTGAAAACCAATAATGTGCTTTTCAATTACCTGCAATTTTGTTAACACAATATGAATCTAAGTTAATTACTATTCAAACTCTATAGTTTTTCATGTTGTTTCAGAAAATGTGAAGTAAAATATGGTCTTGCGAGTTTTTAGATACTGGTATTAGACATTATCTTTTTGTGTGCATCAAAAGAAGCAATGGTATTCTACATTATGATGTGTTTGTATAATATTCCAAAATATACAGCAATATTTAAATAAAAACCTTTACCCCCTCCCGCTCTGCGCAAGGAAACGACACCATTCTACGAAGCGACTTGAGCCCTTCCCACAACCCTCAACTCCGTCCGGTCATCCAGTGACGTGTCTGTCCTCCGTTATCTTGTCACACACACACACGTACACACATGAGGAGCACGTTGAGAATTGGCAATGTTTGGTTAACAATATATACGATAGCATGTCTCGCTGGCTCAGTCAGTGTATCTTTAGTTCGCTAACTCGACACGTGCTATGTGTAGCGCTGACGATAGCAGGACTCCTCACAACGTCGTTCCAGTCCACTTAATGCAAGTGTTGTGATAAATGTGGTAAGATATACATCATGTGAGAGTTGTCTTGCTTTTGGACTCATTCAGGTCGTATTGGCTTATACTGCTGTAGTTTATTAACACATGGCAATCATTATGAGAAAAATTTGAGTAACTATACTTAAATAAAAGCTGGTTTATATTATGAAAGGGCAAATTTCAGTATACTCCCTACATTATTATGCTAACTGTAAGTTGCTGCGTTGGCCACGTCGAGACCTTACAAACAGAAGTTACGCCCTGCATACACTTATGTTGGGTTCCGGCTAGCCTCAGTCAAGTAGAGCACAAGTAGTACACTTGGTTAAAATAGAACTAAAAACAGAAAAAGTTCATGTTGGATTCTACTCTATTAATTTTTTGAAAGTCAAAAACAGTACAATTATGTCAGTCTGACATCACTCGACACTTCTTCCTGGCTATCCACTCACAGGTATAGTCAGAGTAACAGTTACTACACCATGTCCCGTTGGTTGATACTTTAAGAAAAAGTCACTACAGTTGTACAATGAATATCACTCACTACATGTCTATTTGGTGGTTGTACTATTAAGAAAAAATCAATCCGACCCGACCGACATGTTCACTCGGTCGTTTAAAGAATTATAGACTTTGTCACTCTGACCTTACAGACATGTTGATTCCACAATTACCTTACAGACATGTTGACTCCACAGTTGCACGATTCAGAGTTCACGTTCCCCGGGCTCGCTGTCCGTGACTTGGCGCCTCCACAATACATATCTAAAAATACACATTTGTCCAGGGCTCGCGACCTCCTATTGGCTGAACATTACATAATGGGGCTGCATGGAACTACAAAAATGCTGATGGCATGGGAATCATGAAAAAAACTTAATCTCAAAAGTTGGTCACCTCGATCTGAAGCCTGGGAATCTGAAAGTGCCAAGTGGTACAGATAAACTTGTAATACAGCCTTGCATAAAAACTGATAAGGTCCTTACTTCTAAACTGTGACATGAAAGGAAAAATGTGGACAATTACACTCACTGACAAATGAAACTGGGGAATTTAAGAAAAAATGAACCTGAAAAACAATTTTAGAAAGTGATTAAAATTTGTATAAGCGCAACGCTACAAAGTGGAACAGAAACTAAAATTGTCAAGCTGTCTCTCAATTGTTTAAGTAGTTGGATTGATTTGTTTGTTTGTTTATTTATTTATTTATTTATTTATTTATTTATATATTTATTCATTCATTTATTTAGGTTGGCTATCCATTAGAGAATTTTTACATTGTAACAAATAATATCCAATTTCAAAGCCAGTAAAATAAAGCATTTTCATTTCAGTAATTTTTTATGTTATTGTGTATTCATTAAATTATACATTTTATCTTGTAACATAAGCATATTATGTTAAAAAACAGTTTTGTCAAAAAGTTTGGCAGCACTAAACAAATGGGTTAATTTTTTCCCAGTCATCATTTTTATAATAAGTTTTGAATTTATTTAATATAGTTATCTAGTGCAGTTCTAAAAATGTAGGAAGGGATTGTAGGAATGCTTTGTAATGTTAGGATTGTGTAGAACAGCTGCTTTTGAATATGAATGTGTTTTTTTCTAGTTGACCTGTTTGCATTCTATACCAAAGTCCAGAAGATGGGTGGTTACAATGTGGTAACTGCTAACCGTATGTGGAAACCAATTTATGATGACCTTGGAGGTCATCAAAGCAGCACCAGTGCTGCCACCTGCACGAGGAGACACTATGAAAAGTAAGTACTGTTACAGCTGGTAACTGTTGAGAATACAGATGTGCTAATTGTCTCTGGTGTTAATAAGCATTGGCCAAATTTCATATTGTTTTACTGTAATTAATTGATTCAAATGTGATATAAAATAATAACAGACAGACAATTTGCCAGTTACACAATGTCACTATACAACATACAGTTTGTTGCATGATGACCCGTCGACTGGGTGAATGCTGCATCAAGTGTGGGGCTAAGTTTTTGACGGGCATTAAATCAGGTGTGCCCTATTCTAGCTAGGTTCTCAGGGTAAATTACAGTATTTACTCGTTTATAGTGTGCACTCGTGTATAGTGCACACCATGATTTTTGCAACAAGTTCCAGGTGAAAAATTACTGCACCAAAAATTTGAGGCACCCTGTTAGTAAGTATGGAACAAATTATTGTTTTTTACGTAAATGTATGGTGATTGTGATATGTTTGGAAAATACTTGAATTAAATAACTTGGGTGCAAAAAGCCAAAATTAAAAAAATTCTGGAAACCTCAAGTTCTTACTACTCAACATTTGCAGCCTGGTTTTTCTTTTTTCTCCTTTCTCCTTTTAGCAGTGACTGGCTGTCTTTTTTTTTTTTTGCATTGCTAGAATGTGACACTACCCTTCTCAAAAAAAAAAATGGGGGTCTCCTATTATCTTCCCACCCCCTCCCCATCACCACCTTTTCCACGGAACACAGCTCCTCTCCTCGAACACAGCTCCTCTCCTCGCTAGCTTCTGCCACGAAAACAGAGAGGGATGGCGGAATTATCGACCAGCAGCATCTGCGTGTTATTACAAGGGGGTGAGGGGCCATAAACACGTGGCAGCTCTGGTTTTGTGGCATGACAGGATGCCATTAGTTGGGAGAGGGGAGGGTGGTGAGCGGGGTTTGGACCTACACATAACTGAAGGGTTGGTGAGAGAGAAGGGAGAGGAGTGATGCAAGAGATGACCGTTCCGCCACTTCCCTCAACATCCCCGGACAATTAATGGCTACCACTCCCCCTTCCTCTCTTTTTCTGCGTAAGTGCGCACCCCATACATTTTTTCCTTTATTTTGGGGAAAAAAGGGCGTGCTATACACGATTAAATAGGGTAGTCCTTATGGGGTACTGGGGCACGCCCTGCATAAAAGACTGGCCAAGTAACTTTGTGACAAGGCACAAAGTTGGGTTCTGGTAACGTAACCTTCCGCTTCAGGCTCAGTGCTTTGGGTGGTATACCTGGGTGACGTGTGTTGCTTATACTAGGTCTGGTCTGCGGTAGAATGATTGTATGTAGGCGCAGTAGGCACTTAAAGGTGCTGAGTAAGTGTGGGTAGTCTTGCGGGTGGGGACAGAGCAACAGGTGTGAGATAAACAATACGATCTGTTGGAGGCTGGTCTGACTGTCAGAGGTACTTGGCGAGCCATGTGTGTGTACTTTCTTGCTTGAACGTGTGGGGTCTAGAACAAATTCTTCGGTATGTCTGGAATGATGAGCATGAGAAGATGGCACAGTTTCTGAGCCTGTTCCTTGGGTGCGAGCTGTCTGATGTAGGCGTCAAGGGTGGAGGTCAGCTCTTGTAGATGCCAGGAGGCAATTTGCACCTGCTACACCTTCTCTGAGTTTATTGCGTCAGGAATAAGGCATCTGGAGTACACAGTACCCCCTCACGTCCGTGAGGCGAAATGCAGGGGTTTGTGTATTTTACATGTGTCTAACCACATGAGCTGCTACCAACTGAGCGGGGTACCCTATTTCAATGCTTGGCACTTTTAGGCACGGTGAACAATGAAAATCAGGCCTAGCCATCTGCAGTCCCATCACATGGGTGTATGCTCCAGTCGAGTCTTCCCAATCCAGGGATCACCGCCTTCCAGCACTGAAAGTGCGGTAGAAAAGGCAGAGCACCGGACTGACAAGCTGGTCTGAATGTGGAGTACCTATGTGTGGGCTCTACCGTTCTGTATACCAGAGTATTCAGAAAGGCTGGCCGTTGCTAGTGTTTGTGGGTGGCAAACAATGTCTCAGCTCGATTGAGTATAATTCCCAGGATCACCTGCGAATTTCCCAAGGAATGAGGACAACTGGGAAAGATGCTATGTCTACAGGAATGTGGTACTCGGGGATGGGTCCAGACATAATGTTTATTCCGTGTGTTTGGAAGTTAATATGTGGTGGCGCACTATCTCCGATGTATAGCAAGAGCTTCGGGGAAACTTAGTCTAAGCAAACAAGGTAGAGGTGACCTGGGCCTAGGCTATGAACGGAGGGGGTGGTCGAAGCACTGTGAAAACATCTAATAACTTGACTAGAACTCCCTAACCATTGTTGCCCAGAAGGGGCCGCAGTGTCTAGTGTGTAGACGACTTTGCATTGATTTCTTCGGCATGGTGATTAGATTATTAAGCAGGGCGTGGAAGAAGTACAATGATTGGGTGTCTCTTTGGCACTGATAGTTCGGTGAAGAGGGAAAGATATAGCGAGGAGTTAGGAAGATCTCCGGTGGCTGGCACAGCGGTGGAGAAACGAGTATAAGCAAAGGCTAAGGTGCATCCTGGTCAGTTCCGGCAGCTAGTACAGTGGAAAACTGAAGACTGGTCGTTTGCTGACTGATCAGTTCCCCGGCGGCTGGCGTGGTGGGGGAATTAAAGACTGGTACAGAGTCAAATTCTGACTCTCCTTTTATACTCTGCCGGGCAGCTGCCTCGGTGTTCAGACAGAGGGGTGGGGTTGGGGGGGAGCATAGTTTCTCTGGCATGACGTCACCAGCGGGCTGAGAGGATGGTAGACAAGCAACGAAACATCCTAGTGGTACTATTTATCTAGCAGTGTTTAGTACTACTTGTTGTCTTTTAAGTGCACTGCTTCGGTGGGCCGGTGAGTAATTCTAGTTGCAGGCTGGAATCTCCATTCTTGCTGTAGTAAACAGTACAATAGCTGACGTCTCTTGGTCAACGATAATGCAAACTTTGTGGAGATCAGATGCAAGCTATGCTATGCTGAGGAGCTGAAGTCGTCTAATTACCTTACCATTTTTTAAATGCATCAGACGTCAATTCTCCCCCTCTCCGCTGCGACGGATGTTCATCCTTGAGGGTATTTGAAAAACAAATTCCACTTGAGAAGGACATGGGAATGTCCTCGGAAGAGTAATTTGTCTTCCTCTTAGTCAGGGTTCATCTCAGAGGGATGGCTTGAAGCAAATCCTTGAGGTTAGTTAAAAAACAAATTCTCCTTGAGAAGGATGTGGAAATGTTCCCACAAGAAGAATCTGTCTTCCTCTCGATTATGGTTTGTCTCAGAGAGATGGCTTGGGTCGAGAAACAAATTCCTTTGAGAGAATGTAGGACTGTCATCTCAACAGCAATTTTTTTTGCTCTCTCGGATTTGCTCCTGTAGCATCCGCTACTCTCTGAACTCTGCTCTGCGCTCTGCATATCCCCGCCAATGCTGTTGACCTTGGGAGTGCAAAGACTCATCAGGGCTGGAGTATCACCTGATGAGTACAGGTGCAGCGGGGACACACTTTCATTGTTTTTTTTTTAGCTTCGGTGGCAGTAGTCATCTTTTGTTTCTCTCTGTTGCATTCAAAGCGTCGACTGTCTCTCTTCTTGCTTGAAAGGATAGGATTGCAGCTTTACCAGGCTGTGGTGGCGTTTTGTTGTCTTTTATTTGTCATGAGCTCTTCATGTTACTTGGCTTTATTTATTTTGTGAGTGTTTCACCTGCATGGGGAAACAGAGCGTTGTGCCGCGAACCTCTGTTCATTAAAGCATGCAGTCCTACATAATTAACTTTAACGTTTGAGTACATACAATCATCACAGCTTGGCTGTGGAAGAAAAATAAAGCAAAATACATAGCGGGCTGCACACGGAATAGAAACGACCCTTGGGGGGGGGAATCATAATAGTGTGATTGTTACAAGCAATTAAATATTAAACGAATATTAATAAAAATTGCCACAAAAGACCGCACTCATTCTGTCGTGTCAGCTGCGCTCTGTTGTGGCCGCCTGTGCTGTTATAAAAGCTTGGCTCTACCCTAGCCTCCTACATGTCGCACAGCAGGCAAAATAACTTGTGCATTAGAAAACAAGCCAAAAGTATTAATAAACTGAGCGCTTCCCAGACTCGGCTCACTGCTAGGAGTTGGCAAACAAGTGTGATGGCAGAGACGTTATCTATCCAAATTGACTGCTTTCACCACTACAACATAAAGATTAGAGAGAGAGAAACACAACATACCCTCAAAACCCAAGTTTTTACAACAATGTTTTTCTTCTCGTAGCCTTTTCTGTTTTGTTTATAGAATCTTTTAGGTTGCTGGCTAAGTGATTTTACACATGAACATTAATGCATTTTGAATACTTTTACGTAATCATTTGAAAATTATTTAAGCAAATTGACTTGACACAATTTCAAAATACTTTTAAAAAAATTGCATTATTTTCTGAAATGTTAACTTTTAAAAACTCTTCAAAAATTCTTTATAGAAAATGTGTTGATTCTACACAAGGCATAGATTATTTACAGATTTCAATATGACTTTAGACAAACTATGGTATGTTGCTACTCTAAGTCTTTAAACTGACAACATACCAACCTGTTTTACTTTCTGTCTCTGTCTGTATTTACAACACTATTTACACTCTGCATCTTGATGATTCCACACATATGACGTCTTCATATCACTGAATGTTCAACTGGAAATCTTCACATGCCTCACAGTTCACGTGTGTGTAAACGTCTGTAGGGCTATTCATAAGCCGTATCACACAGTAAGTTACGTAATTGAAGGAGTGTAGGAGTAGTCAACATAGCTACAACTAAGGCAAACGCCTTATCACCATCTTGATGAGAGAAATTGAACTAAAAGGGTTCAGAATAAAGTCTTACAATTACGAAACTGCACTAGGGTTGACAACGCACAAACATGTACAGTCAACTGATGGATAGTGTCTGGCAGTTAAGTTAGTTCACGGAGTATGTACAATCACTCACTGTTGTGGAGTTTTTGAGGCCCTTGAATGCAGCACGGTGTTCCGGCATCCACTGCCATCATGCTTCTTTTTCCAACAATGGGTAGAGCGGTGCCATTAGGTCTGTGATGTTGGGCATGAAGTCTCAAAGCCAGTTTCACTGTCCTAGAAAGTGTCTGAGCTGTTCCTTTGTGTGCTCTATAGCCTCCTGTATAGTCCTGATGGATCTGTCGTGTGGAAAGTTGCCTTCGGGGGACACTATGTGGTCGAGGTACTCAATTGACGTCTTGCCGAAGTGGCTCTTTGAGAGTTTGGTTGGAAGTCCGTGAGTTCCAGTTGCTCCAACACATGTTGTAGGTGCGTCAAATGCTCTTCCCAAGACTTGGAGTATACGATCACATTGTCTAAGTAGACGAAGCTGAACTGTCTGATGTAACCAGTTAGAACCTCAGTGGACATGAGTCGTTGAAAAGGCGGGCACGTTCTTAAGTTCAAAGGGCATGACTCTGAATTGGAGTGTCTCTTCCGGGGACGTGAATACAGTGGTTGTCTGGATGAACAGCGATTTGCCAATAACTGGACTGCATATCAAGGTTCTGAAGATCTTAGTGGAGACCTTGTATGGCCAGTTGTATATAGGTGGCGTAGTATTCAACAGTATTCGGTGGTGCGCTCTTCGGATTCGACTCAACTGGTGTGGGTTGCTGCGCATGGTTTGCGCCCCCTTGCTCCGCTCGCTCATTCCTTGGCACAGGTTACTGTGGGCAATCTTTGTTGTAGTGGTATGTGAGAGAGTACCAATACTTTGGCATGCGTGGAGTGGGCGGTGCAAGTGGAGATGGCTTGTGGCGAAGTTCAGATGAGTTATCTATTTCCGCTGGTTTCGTAGATTGTGGCTGATCAAGGAGAGCCTGCGCTTGGAAGTTACGCTCGGCTTCCCATGTACGTTATACCAGCTCATCCACTGTAAGTGGCTTAGGGATAAGTAGGATATTCTGCAAGTGTGGCAGCAGTAGACTAGTTATTTGCAGCACGCAGCTTTCTTTGTCTCCCTCGGGAAAGATCCTTCGGTACATTTGCACCTTTCTTGTGATAAAGATTTCGACCTACTCTACCGGTTTTTGTGTGTGGCTGTAGAATTCAGTCTTAAGTCATGCTAGTACTTCCTCTCCTGTGAATTATTGGGTGATACAGCTACTGAGCTGCTTCCACTCTGCCACGAACTCGCCATATTTGTTCTACCATTCGAGGGCTTTGCCCTTCATCTGGTTTGGGCCCTAGTAACCCATTGTTTCTCAGGTCTATTGATACGTTTGCCGGGCCATCCGATGCAGGCATGATGGTACATCCTGCTGTGGTTAGTGTGCCATGGAGTGTTTCGGGGACTCCCCATAGTCCGTTCAGTTCTTGAGTGGGTCGGACTTATTTGTCCGTGCTGCCTAGTCGAAAAACAGCGAAATGCCCCACGTTCGGTGTCAAGAAAAACCCCTTACTAACCCTCCCTTTGATGCGTGACAGACTGTCGACTGGGTGAATGCTGTGTCAGGTGGGGGGCAAAGTTTTTGGCGGGCATTAAATCAGGTGTACCCTATTCTGGCTATGTTCACAGGGTAAATTAGAGGGGCACTGGGGCGCGCCCTATATAAAGGAGTGGCTGGGTAGCTTTGTTGCAGGGCACAAAGTCGGGTTCTGGTAATGTAACCTTCCGCTTCAGGCTCAGTGGTTTGAGCAGTACACCTGGGCGACGTGTGTTGCTTGTACTAGGTCCGGCCTGCGGTGGAACAACTGTGTGTGTAGGCGCAGTAGGCACTTAAGTGTGCTGAGTAAGTGTGTGTAGTCTTGCGGGCGGAGACAGAGCAACTGGTGTGAGATAAACAATAGGTCGGAGGCTGGTCTGACTGTCTGAGGTACTTGGCGAGCCACGTATGTGTACCTTCTTGCTTGAGTGTGTGGGGTCTAGAACAAATTCTTCTGTATATCTGGAATGATGGGCATGAGGAAATAGCACAGTTCCAGAACCTGTTCCTTGGGTGCGAGCTGTCCGATGTAGGCGACAAGGGTGGGGGTCAGCTCTTGTAGATGCCAGGAGGCAATTAACACCTGCTTCACTATCTCTCTGAGTCCACTGCATCGGGAAAAAGGCATCTGGAGTTCACTGTATCCCCTCATGTCCATGCGGCAAAATGCAGTGATTTGTGTTGACGCGTGCCGCTCTTACTACTAATTAACAATGATTATGAATCATCGTTAAGGTTCCTACTTCCACTGCGACAGACATAAGAAATACATACAAAGAATTTTTCACGTGAATTTCCAGCTGCCTATTTTACCAGGCAACAGGAACTTGTAAGCGAATTCTCGCCACCTGAAGGTTATGCAACCCGGTAGTAACACCATCCCACCATACCCCATGCTGAGAGCCTACAAGCTGCCCGGACCTTGGGCAAGGCCGAGTGCCACCAACAAGGCACAAAGCATAAATGCTGACTACTGCTGACCAGAGTTTTTCAACTCCCAAGCCAACCAGGGCAAAATACTCACCCTCCCTGCAGCCCACGCTGGCAGCCGACAAGCTTCACCTATATAAGTCCGGACGCTGCCGGGCTCGGGGTAGTTCTCTTCTTGACTCTCTCACGAATCTTCCCAGAGCACTGGTCAGTGCTGGGAACCTCTGGAGAAAACCTCGCAAGTATTAAGTACACCCCCATAGGCTACTGCGGACGTCGACGATTAGTGAAACCGACGACTAGCGAAAACACTCACCAACACGTATTAAATTAACTTTGTCTCCTCTAGACACCTTTACTAGAACAGTTTAATAGTATTACATTTTAGAGTCTAGATTTATCTTTCCCTCTTACAACCTAGAACTAGGTCGCCTACACTTGGCCAGCGTAGTAACCTTTTGCACTCAATTGCCTGGTAGCACGCATCGCATGTATATTGAGACTTCAATAAACATACTTTTGTTTCCTACCTTTCAGCTTTTATTTCTTAGAGTATCTGTCTGTTTGCCTTCTAGACACAGGTTGCTATGTAAACCCTTGACAAGAACAGGATATTTTATAATAACCAAATGAGCTTCAACTACAGGCACGATTCAGGGGTCCATCATATATTCTCACACACCCATTAGGCAGCCATCTGATGCTTTTCAATTGTCATAGCACTGTCTAGTACTGGCGGAGAGGAACACCTTCACTCAGGGAGGAGCGACATTCTTGAGTTATTACTTTATCCAAGAGCATTGGCAGTGCTGGGATATTTTGTAGCTTGAGACCTGCTGTCTGTTCCTGTGTGGATGTACATCTAGTGGCAGAATTGGTGACCCTAACATCTCCCAGTCTCTGATCAACCTGTATAGCGTGGGGGATCAGTGGAGACTTTACAGAGCCTTGTCTGCAAGCCAAAACTGGATTAACACTGTAAATTGTGTTTAGTTTGTTTGCGTCAGGGTATACCCAGTAAGCTGTGAGCAGAGACTCGATGCCTTATGACCAGAGGCACGGCCAAAAGCGTAGAGAATGAAACGCAGTGTTCCTTGTCCCCAGAAAGTTGAGTGCACTTACTCAACCTACACCAGAAAGATGGGCGGAATGGAACTGCGCCGCCCAACTCAAGCACGAGTCAGGGTCGACTGTTCCAGTCACTGTATTGTACGTATCTCCTTGTCTACGTATTCACCCCTCGTGTCACACTGTGGTAAAAGGGTTGTTGACCGGTACCGAAATGAGATTCGGCTGGGACGTCAACTTCTGGACCAATGAAGCCTACCAGTATAATCACTGCTTCGGCATGGGCCAAGCTCGCCACGTCTGGGTGAAACCCACCACGACCACAGCGCCCAAGAAATAGGAGTAAGTAATTGCTAACCAACACCTCTCGCCGCTCGTCATCTATCTAAATTAAACCACCCAATTTTTGGTCTAGCAGACAAAATCCTCGATCAATGTGCCAAGTCAGTATAATTGGGCATGCATCAGTATATACTTTACACGTGTCGAGCCACGTGAGCGTCTGCTGACTTAGCAGTCACCCTTTTTCAATGCTCGGCACTTTAAAGCACAGTGAACAATGAAAATCAGGCCTCACCATTTGCAGTCCCAACATGCGTGTGTATGCTCCAGCTGAGTCTTACCAATCCATGGAATGCCCCCTTCCGGCACTGAAAGTGCAGTAGAAAAGGCAGAGCACCGGACTGAAGAACACCGGACTGACAAACTGGTCTGAATGCGGAGTACCTATGTGTGGGCTCTACCGTTCTGTCTGCCAAAGTGTTCATAAGGGCTGGCAGTTGCTTGGGTTTGTGGGTTGCAAGCAGTGTCTTGGCTCGATTTAGTATGATTCCCAGGATAACCTGCAAATTTCTCAAGGCATGAAGACAACTGGGATAGGTGCTATGTCTACAGGAACGTGGTACTCAGGAATGGGTTCAGTCACAATGTTTATTCCATGTGATTGGAAAAGTAAACATGTGGTGATGGACTACCTCTTATGTATATCAAGAGCTTCGGAGAAGCTAAGTCTTTTCAAACCAGGTAGAGGTGACCTGGGCTTAGGTTATGTGGGGAGGGGGTGGTCGAAGCACTGTGAAAACAACTAATAACTTGACTAGAACTGAGTGAAGAGATATGTACAGCTCTTAATATTGAGGTATTGAGAGCCAATGAGGGTGATTAAGGTGAGTATGGAGCAGCATCGGAATGAAAGAGCAGGGGAAACGGGAAATCCCCGAGAAAACGTGTCGACCAACATCGTCTGGCACGATTTCTACATGCGAAAATTCGGAGTGACCCATCCAGGGATTGAATCCGGATTGCCTTGGTGGGAGGCGAGTAGGTTAACCGCTCAGCTATTGTATCCTGTCGACTAGAACTCCGTAAGCATTGTTGCCCAGAAGGGGCCGCAGTGCCTAGTGTGTAGACAATTTGGCATTGATTTCTTTGGTATGGTGATTGGATTATTAAGCAGGGCATGGAAGGAGTACAATGATTGGGTGTCTCTTCGGCACTGATAGCACGGTGAAGAGGGAAAGGTATAGCGAGGAGTTAGGAAGATCCCCAGCGGCTGGCACAGCGGTGGAGAAACTAGTGTAAGCGAAAGTTAAGGTGCAGGCTGGTCAGTTCCGGCAGCTAGTGCAGTGGAAAACTGAAGACATGGTTGTTTGCTGACTGATCAGTTTCCCGGCGGCTGGCGTGGTGGGGAATTGAAGACTGGTGACAAGTCAAATTCTGACTCTCCTTTTACACTCTGCCGGGTGGTTACCTTGGCGTACATTGGCTGGTATCTCTTGGATGTGGGATTTCATGATGATGTGTTGGGGGGAGGGAGAATGGAAGACAAGCGACAAAACATTCTAGTGGTGGATAGTATACTTAACGTCTTGTGGTGCATATCTTCTGTGGTTCCGTGAATAGTACAAGTTGCAGACTGGAACGTCCATTCTTGCCGTAGTAAACAGTACAATATCTGATGCCTCGTGGTCAATGGTAATGCAAACTCCATGGAGATCAGATGCAAACAAACTATGCTATGCTAATGAGCTTAAGTCATCTAATTACCATTGTTGAAACTAGTCTTGCTTCAAGTTAAAGCTTGATTTTGGATACAGTCATGGCTTCTCAAAATTTGTTGGTACAACCGAGTTGTCCATATGAACCGACACAGCCAAATTTCGACCCATGTGGCTTTTGTTAAACTGAAAATTGCCTTCAAACAACACATTTTGCCAACCAGCTACATTAAATCATGTTTACACATCTCCAATTGAAGAATTGTACATTTTTATTGATTGAATATAAATTTATGTAATAATGTAATGTATTCAGAGTAAAATTATACCCCAGTTATGCAGGAAAGACTACATAACGCGTTAAAATTAACATACAAGCCGACCTAAATGTGGGCCATATGCCTAACACAACAGCTGCGATATGCCCCATCTTTATATTCCTCTCGAAGAAATAAGACTTTTGTATTGTTCTTTGTGTTGAAATATAAATTAATTTAATAGGGTGGTGCATTCTGAGCAAAACGATACCCCAGTTATGCAGAAATAATTACTGCATAACAAAAAATTGTACCATCACATCGCAAATAGACTATCATACGTGATATGGCCTGCATTTACATTTTATGCGGGGGAAAAAGTGTTTTACGTTAATGAAATAATAATTCACTAAGTCCTTGTTTAACAGACAAGGTGTTTCCAGGAAGTGTCAGGTTACCAAAATATCCGATAATGAAATCTTATTTCCATACGAAACCATGTTAGCGGCCAAGATTACTCATTGCGCTGAAATATGTACATTTTGTGACATATGTAAAAAATGATGCATTGTAGAAAAAAAGTAAAAAAGTACAGGACGGAAATAGTCTGCAACTAAATTATAGACAAAAAAAGGGCTCTACGAAAATTTCTGTATTGCTGATATTTGAAAATATATCTGCAAATATGTCTACAAAACATGTTTCCGTATTTGTAATGTCTCATTGCATTTAGAAATGATAGTCATAAAGAAATTGCCCCTCTATAAAGTTTTTTGTGGCCATTTTTCTAGCCACTGTAATTTTCATGTTCAGAGTCACTTGGGCATGTTATCACTCATGTACTAATTGCACAAAAACGTCATATTGCACAATACAAATATAAAATGCATAAACAATTTTTTTATTACAAAAACCATCAAACAAATATTATAATGACCTGTCTTGTGCCATACCAAGTCCATTTTATGGTGAGAGAACAAACAGATCACAGACTTTTTTTGTGGCAGGTCCAACCTGTTTCGTAGCCATTATACTGCACTGCATAGTTGTTACGAACATAACAAATAATACAAACTTAATGAGAATAAATTTTAACATACCACAATAAATTTAAAGCTGTTGCGTGCCCTGAGAGAGGGGCGGAAGGGGGCAGGGTGTGTCTATGAGTTAGGGCTATTCATATCAAACTTTGGCCAACAAAATTTTAGGTTAAGTAAAAACAAAAATCTTATTTACGTTACTAAGAGATTTTCATACTAACCAATTTTACAATTTTTATTCGTAATGCCAGAATCACGATGTACATGGGGTGCCTTAATGCTTGACTGGTGCACGGTTAGTGTACTGGATAGGTCTGGTGGCCTGTTGAAGAGGGACGAAGTCCAGGACACTTTCACAGCCTTGGGCCAGCCCTTATTCAGAGGTTTACCTGTTGGTAGGTTGCTCGGCTCGAGACTATGTCCCTGTCGTGGTGCTGACTGGTGGCCGCTGCTGACATTCCCAGGACGTGAAGTGATCTTGTTAGGCTGGTCGCTGGTTTAAGACAGTTGGCTGCTGGCAGGGCGATCACTGAACCACTGGTTAGTGATGCCGTACAATATTATCTCTCTTCTTCTCAGTTCTTCGACCAAGGGGAGAGGGGTGCCAACTGTCTTAATTAGAGGAGAGAATAAAGGTGATGGGAGAGCTGAGGGATGAGGTCCCTCAGTAGTGCGGGCTGTATGAACTCTGCCCCACTTAGTTAAAGAGCTGCTGGTTGCAGTAGAAGGGATGGGTTTGCAGTTCGGATTACCTCTGGTGGCCTAAGCTGCCTTTCTCAACTTTCTCTGCATACCTCTCTTCCGAGAGTAAGGCATGGGTGAGAGGAACAAAACAACCTCGTAAAAGGCAAGCGAGTGACTCAAAATCCCTAGCGTGTACTATTAAGTAATCACAGCTACACAGGCAGAAACTGTACTTTTCTTCCTTCGTCCAGTCCTGTAGAGAGCCATGGACAGAGTGGTAAGTTGGTTCAAGCTTCTTGACTGGATACATAGGTGTGGTATCCACAGGGGGTTGGATCAACCGGCCCCATAAAGAGCAGTGGTGGAGTATGGAATTACATGTCTGCGCGATTCACCTGGTGGAGGTGTTTCTAGTGGTTGAGGCTTGTCCAAACTCTATCCATGAGCAAAGCTCGGGTGGCCATCTAATGTGTGTGTGTTCTGGATTTAATAGCACGGAGTCTGCCGGCTTCACTCTGGCGGGCGTTGTTTATGTAGGGAACAACAGTGACTCTCAAGAAATTAGCACACAAAGAATATCTTAGAAATCATGTGTTATATTGAGAGAGTATATGACACGTTGGTCGTGTATTACCTACTATACTACCGTAATTACTGCATTGTAAGCAGACACTGAATACAAGCCGACCCCTAACTTTTAAACTCTCGGAAAAACAAAATAATATGATACCGAATGCAAGCAGAATTTTCAATGTCCCATGCACACCATTAGCTAAGAGTGCATGCAGTGATGTTAAATTCGCACTATTAATGCCTTTATTCATTAATTTGATTTATTGTAATCCTGATATATGAGCACAACATCTCCAGGATGTGGAAAAACACTTCATTACATCAATAAATACAAAACGCGTTCAAACAGTTTATTTACATCTTTGTTTCTCCGTCACAGATAACAACCACAAGTTAGTAAACCTTTGTGCTGAAATTAAATTACATATGAGATTTTCAATCCAGTAACATCTGGTAACTGAGTGCACGCGCGAACACTACATTGTGTGCCTAGAACGCGTCTCAAGCAAGATGATTGCCTGTGAATATTTACCCCTTCAAAGGTGCATGTGGTAACACTGCGGCTGCTGTATCTATAATATAAGTGTGTGCTCTTAACCCGTTTCTTTTATTCTGTGGAAATTTCCTAAAAGGTTTAAGTGCTTTTCACAATACTGTGTTTCATTGCGTTGCGATGGGACGCGATGCATTTGACGCAGACAGATTCCATGTGTGGTTTCACAATTAATGGGACAGTTTGTCGGTGATGGGTGCTATGCTGCCAACTGTTCTCACAAAAGAAATTTAAGTTTTCATCCAGAATGTTGAACAAAAGATATACGAAGAATTGGTCTGTTGGAACGAAAATAGAAAAATAAAGAAAGATTTTTAAAAAATAAGGCAATACTATGAAATAATATACAGAAAGTTTGCTTTGTGCCAAATGCGTATTTGTTTTTAAAACCAACACTATTTTGTTTAGTCGTTAGTGCTCAAAGTAAACAACAATTCTTCTTGGCTACAGTTCATCGCAACACATTGCAGTATTGTGAAAGCGCTTAATGTGTATCTAGCCAATGCCCAGTAAATAAATACATCTGCAGTATGTTATTTTAATTTACACGTTACATCTGACTTACTCTTTTTTTATTTTATGATCATCTTATTTATGGAAAGTAATTGAGAACTTAGAGTGTTAAAAACAATTTTGTTTGCAGATAAACTAAAAATAAATTGAAAACAAGTGGTTAGGTTATCTTGATTGATTTGATAAGTTCTTTATGTTAGTGGTAGATCATGCTTTATTTATTTTGACAAAATCTGACCTAATTTTTATGTGTGAGTTGACAGCTGACTTTCTTTATTTAATTTACAAATACTAAGTCTGAACTGAATGTAATATTGTCTGTCCCAATTCTAAGCCAAGGCGTGATTTTGGAAGATTCAAATTGATAAAAGAAGGTCTGCTTACAATGTGGTAGATATGGTAATCCAAATGGACATGGAAGTTAAAGACTCCATAAAAGTGGCCGGGTGAAGGTGACTTGATTTTAATACTGGCAGGAATAAAGGCTATAATATCTGTTAGGAAAGTAATTAACAACTTTATCCTAACTGTCAACCTGTTTGTGCTGAGGGGACAGGAGTGGTGACTACCAGAAGGGTAGTATTGCCATTACCGTCCGGTAATGCAGGGTCCTGAAGGGAGTGTCGCAACCGTTACCACATGGGGTCAACATCAAGGGCTGGCAAGGAAGGTGCAGACTTCTTTGAGAACCATTGGATGGTTCAGGCTGCCAGAAGTAGAGGAGTCTACAACGCATGCAGAAGAGGCTTCTGGAGGGGTTTTCTTCTACGTAGGCAGATCCGAGCAGTGGAATCTGCGAGGCATACCGTACCAGTGATCATGAACTGCTGGTGGCTTCCTCCGGTCCAATCATGAACGGTGGAGGAGAAGAGACTGCCTTTTGCTGGTCGAGCCAGTCCTTTTATACTAATCTCAGCTTTGGCATCTGGTTGTGAGAGGAGCGGGGGTGATAAGCCCGGCCGCTGGAGTCCAGGGTTTAAGAATGCTGATGTGGCGCTATCATTCCTTACTACCGGTGGTGCGCTCCCTCAGCTGCAGTTTTGGTGGCTCGTTCGACAGTATAATTTCGCTTTGGGGGGTTGGCTTGACATCTGCTTGGAGTAGGGTAAACAATACAAGCTGGTCGGCAGTGCCTGTAGTATATTCTCTCATTGCGAGGAGTACCCTTTAGGCACGTGCCCTGTCTCTTGCAGTACTGTTTAAAAGACTTGCCCATCGGAGAACATGGTTCAGATGGGGCAAAGTCGAGTGAACATAAATGCTGCGCAGAGCGTCATGCGTCAAAGGAAACATTATTAGATAACCCCAATTGTATTTCTTGATATAACTCCAATCATGCACCATGACGAAAGGGCAAAGGTCTGTTACAAAACTGCGTAAGTGGTTGTGCACATGTGTGGAAAAGTAAGTCACTAAGTTAAGGGTGAGGTGGGAGCCAAAGATGTGCAGAAGAATGCTGCACGTGTTTACACAAAACAGTGCTCAGAACAGTTTCCCAGGAATGTGATCTTGCTCGTGGTGTGAATACGTCCTTAAAAGTAAGGTTTGTGTTTGTTTTGCAAATTAAAGAAAACAAATAACACGTGTCCATTAAACTGTCAATTTCAAGAACTTACCTACCGTATTTTAACACATAGACATCTTCACTCAAAAACTATACTCTATCAGTGTATATACCTATCAAATAAAAATAAATAAATATGAGAAAAATCACAATGCTGTTACAATCTCAAATAAATCTTTACATCAGTAACAAATGACTTTATAAAATATATTATCGCAGAAAAATAAAATATTCATTTATTAAAAGTAAAATTATTTAAATTGTTAACATTTATTGTAATTAAAATGTAATTTCTGTCTGACTCGTAATTGTATTTCCATGTAAGGAAAGTGGCTTTAATGTGAACAAAATGGGTGGAACAGGCAAGGAAGAAACAAGGGGGTAAAAAACTCAATTTTTTTGCTGCTTACTGTGTGTATCAGTGTCAACGTTGGCGGGCGCAGCTGCCAGGAGGTGGGGCATGGAGTGTATTGTGCTGCACTTGCGTATCTCAGCAGACAAGTACAGTGTTGCAAAGAGAACGCAGCGGAGGCTGTGCCGTGTTGGGGAGTAAAACAGCTGACAGGTCAACGACTTTGTGCACTGTGCGCATGTGACAAAATTTTTATGAATTTCTGCTGGGTTTCTTTTATTTTCACCGTGTAATGCATTGCGAGATGGTAGAGTCCATACAACGGATATTGTTTTTAAATCTTGCAGCTTGCAGCTGTGTTTTAACAAATTTTTGCTGCAATATTTTTTTTGACCAAATTATTATTTAATTTTTCACAGTTCCCATAAATTTTTCTGTACAAATGAGGTGTCCATTAAAACTGAGTGCAATATGAACACACAAGTGAACATGTGTGTTGTTACAAGGATATTCACAGCAAAGTGAACACTTTGACATGTGATGCCGGGTGACAGGTTGACGTCATGGTTTTGTTGTGTTGGTCAGTAACGCGGGGTTTAGCTTACTGACTGGCTGGAGCCCAACCAGTGTATATCATGGGGCGCGTTGCTTAATAGCACGGTACAAACGCAATCACTGGTTTTGCCGTCCGTCGGGCTGGGTAGGTTGAGGTCCGAGTAGACATCTGACCCAGTGATGACGTCTATTGGTGGCTGCTACTGCTGGAGCTGGGTGCAGCGGTGGTGCTGTGGCTGTTGTAGATCGGGTAGGAGGTCCGGGTGGGCTGGACCTGCATTGTCGCCGGAACCATGGTTTGACTATATCTATAGGTACGTGTTCCCCTCAGCGAAAGGCGACGACGATCAGGTGCGACGATCCAAGCGTCTTTGTCTTGGCTGCAAATGAGGATGGGGAGAAAGCTGGGACGTGAGGCTTCTCCAGCTGGTGGGTGGCTTGAGATCATTCCCGGGGGTTAACACTGCAGATTGCAGAAGGTGGCTGGGGTGCAGCTCCCATTAGCTTTGGGGGTGACTGCTGCCTCTCTCTCCTGCTACTTGGTTCCACTCCTAAACTCTGATGGTAGTAGAGTTGTTCCGATACCGATTCCCTGATACCATTACAGATACCCCGAGACCAATGCTCTCCTGTTTGTTTGTTGTCCCAGCCCACTATTATTATAAAATATATTTTCCCAATATTATCGCCACCAATAGCACAGCGAGATAAAAATTCAACACTTGTACCCATGATATATGTATTTTGGCATGTATATGCAGCATCAAAACTTCTTGATGAAAAATTAGGGATAATGAATATTCCGTGTATAGGTCACACAAAATTTTTATATTCCTGTAAATAGTGTTTAGTTAAGATTCCGTACAAACGTAATAAATTCCAATTAATTTCTCCACTGCAAAACATTTGTGACAGATAACTTGTATTATGTTGCAATGTTTACAAATAAACGTTGCACAATTACTGTTCCACGGATGGGAATGTGACTTGAGAAAGCAAAACCATGGCAACACGTTACACAAAATCGTATCTATCAATGTGTACTTGTGGGGCGGCAGCGGCGTGTTTTGCTCCTGCCTACCTATCACTAATAATATACTACTACTTCTGCTACTCTCAATCCTTCTCTCCTCACATCACTTTCTCCAGTAGGCCAGGATCGTACAGGGGACTAATATCTGCTAGTGACTGTTCATGAAAGAGGGAATTCTACCAAACATATTTATTACAACTCTTTAACTGAACATAACAGAATACTTGAAACACTATTACAACAACTTTCTCCACAATCTACTAACTTTACTTTACTCCGTCTGACAATATACTTTAACACGAGAGGTTACAATTTCACAAAACGGTGAACTGTCTTACAGATATAATACAAGGTATAGAGCTACACGAACAACAAGTTAACAAGTAATTAAACGGACACAAGATTATAGCTTCGCAATAGACCCTAGCCTTGCCACGTGATATTACTCTTTAATACGGGGTCTTGATACAGGGAATGCGCCACCCTACCGCCTAGCTGGACATGCTCACCAGTAAGACATATCTCGTAGATGGCCCAGCGCTCCCCGGACCTCTGCGTTATTCTGTGTCTCACTGACACTAACGTTGTCTCCTCAGTGGGGGGAGGGGGGAGCGTGGCACTCGCATTTATACTCTCTCGTCACTAAAGTCCATTCCCCATTGGAAGCAACTTTCTCGGAGTCCTGCTAAATATCTACTTGCAGGCCCGTTTCGTATCCTCCCACCAAATGTAAACAAACATTGCCATGTGACTGCATGTAGCATCTGTCAAAATCAAATGTTTACATTCCATTGTGTGTGTACAATGTTCGTATACTTTTGCTACACCTAAAAATAAACATTGAAATGTGACTTCTACTTTTATACCTGTCAAATATGTTGTTTACTATTTACAGCTTTTCAAAGACTTCGGTCATATTCCAAAAACCATTCCGTATGAATATTCACAGTTTAGGCCTCTTAACATTATTTAGGTAAGCTTTATGATGTTTTAAAAATGCCTAAATTGAAGACAATTCGTATGGTTATTTTACATTAACATATTTGTTTTCCACGACGTAGCTCAATACATGTAATGCACGTTAGTATTTTGCCTCAACTGTGTTTAACACTGTTACAACTGCGAGGTAAAGAGCTGTATTAATTGTAATTATCCTTTTGTTATTGATATGTGTTGGGTCATTTCTCTAAAAGGACGGCCTCAGTTGGAACAAATATTAAAATGAAGGAACAACTAGTGAAAAAGGCACATTAAATTCAAGCACACAACTCGTGTTGCTCATGTTTTGTCATACAAACTTAAGAGTTAGGGGTCCTAGAACATGCACACAAATAAGCCTACAATAAGTTTTATTCTGCTCATATTTCTATATATTGCTACTTACTGTTTATTAGGTTTACTGAAATTTATTGGGCTGGGCTTAGTATTTTTCTTCTGGGATAGTGGCAAATTATGTTACACTGCTGTGTTTCAAACCCCTTAGGGCAAAGGTACACCGTTGTGATAAATAAACAGACGTTGATGTAAATAAATAACTTCGTCATAAAAACAGTTCACATTTAAAACATATAAATAGTGCTAATCAGATATTTGAAATCACGCACACACAGGGCCAGCATATCGACCACGATGCATAAAGGCACACCATTTCACAGGTGCAATAATTAACTAAACACACGTCACAGTATATTTATTACTGCTGTGGAAACATAGATTTTTCACATCATCATAACTTGCCTAGGTAGGTTTAAAAAACACGTCTACAAACGTCATGTATTAATTTGAAGTATTTTTCGGAGTAAGAATAATTTACGTTTCGTTTGAGAAAAAGCAACACGCCATGTCATGGCTCGCCACGTCTGCCAACTTCACTAGGTAACTGCCCCGCCATCATATCTAAATATATTAAAATACATTTCCAAACATTAAAATCTTTTTTTCAGTTGTAAATTACAAATTTAAAAATCATTATTTTGCTGTAATAATTATGAAATATGGTACAATTGAAAACATGTATAATTATTTTGCTTACTAGCGAAGTGAAATTTCCCGAATGTGAAAGAGACAAAGAAAGAGAAAGAGAGCGACAAGCCTCGCCAGCAGACAGTTTTTTAATTGCTTTCTCATTCAATAAAATGATACCGTACTATTACGGCCTACTCGCGATATTTTCCGCTGTTAATTTAAACTGTATAAATGAGATATGTTGCCATTGAGCCACTTCAATATTTAAATATTTTGATAGGCACCGTTTAATTTACAAATTGTTACTATAAAACGAGGTTAAAATAAATATTTTAACTGTGAACTATTTCTTACCGGTCGTTGCCAACACGTCGCTGCTCTCGCTGTTGTTAATTCATATTTAAAAAAATAAATAAATTTTACTAGTTATAGAAGATATTGAGGTAAAGGTTCATTTATTCAATAATACAGTACTCTAAAGTTAACCACAGTGTTATATATTTGTGGAATACAGGCTATTAAAAAACAGGTGACATGTTATGCCTAGAGTATTTTTTCAAAGGTTAATTTTCATAAGTCGCTTCCAATCGGGAATGGACTATAGGTCACTCAGAGATGTTATTAAAACAGGGGGCCGCTGTTGAAATCCATAGTACATGCAAGGTTAACTTCTATGTTCTGGTTTTCGGGCCCACTGGAGCCCGCTACAGGTTGCGGCTGTGAGAACTACGTAAGATAACTTTCTCTTGTACAGAGGCAAAATTTTTTCTCATGTACAACTTGAATAGTTATTTGATAAAGTGCAGTGAATAGGGTTTGCTTAATTTTGCGTTGCCTTTTTCTAATTTTCCAGACATGTTTACTAGTGTTACATTTTTATACATAATGCATTCATAATTTTCAAGCAAAACCCAAAGATGACGAACACTGACTTCATTGAACATGCCTCTGGTGAGGACGACTCCCGCCCAATCGAGCTGAGCCACTGTTCAATACCAGGATGCCCAGGAACAGTGATAAACTGCATCCAATGTGTGCACTTTCACACTTGGCACCATTATACTTACCTCAGGTGGACAGATGAACCTCTCAATACAGATGGCTTTGAATACTGTTGTGAGGAATGCCGCCAATAGCAGAGTGCCTACTGCAGTTGGGTGACGTTTGAGGGACACGAATCTGGTGTATGCTCTGCGGTGAGTCATTCCACCACCTCTATATTGGCTGGTCTGACAAACCAGTCAACAGACCTGGTCTAGTATATCAGTGTGAAGTGTGCAAGTGTGCCGCTGAATACAGACCCAGTAATCCCAGCCATACATAACTACATAGCCACCCTACGTGCCACAAAAAACTCCAGCTACCAAAATTTGCAGGCAGACCCCACGAAGACTCCATCATGTTTACGGAAGAATGTGAGCAAACGCTCAGGGCCCATGGCATTCCGGAAAATCAGTGGGTTAGTCACACTTAAGCCAAGCTCAAATGCAAAGTCTTAGAGTGGTGGAATGTCTATGGGGAATTTGTGGCAGACTGGAAGCAGCTGAGCACTCGCCTTGCCTAACGTTTTACAGGAGAGGAGATACTAGTGAAGCTTATTACGGAATTCTAAGGGCACACCCAAAAACCAGGCGAATTAATAGAGTTCTTTGCATGTTGCAAGGCTCAGACATACAGGCGCATCTTCCCCGAGGGCGGTTAAGGTAGCTGTTCTCGCCAGATTACTCGTTTGTTACTACCTCAACTTCGCAATGTCCTGCTGGTACCAAAACCCACATCGCTTGATGAAGTTATAGAGAGAGCCCGTGAAGCTGAGCGGAACTTCCAGGCTTGAGCCCTATTCGATCAGCCAAAGCCCACCAAGCCCAGCGAAGGCGTAAAACCAGTAGAATATTGCAGCAAGCCACCTCCTCTGCCCCCGCCTAGTGGACAGAAGCTTCTCAGGTGTTGGTATTGCCCGGAATATCACTTCAACAAGGATTGCTCGCAAGGACTGCCTGCACCACCGGAATGAACGGTGAAGGGGGGCGCAAGAGCAAGCTGTCAAGCTCTTAGACAAAGATGAGGAGATACCCGAAGCTCCCTACATAACGGTCAGGATCAACGACCATAATGTCTTGGCCCTGCTCGACTCAGCAGCATTGGGGAATTTTATTTGCTGTATCCTACTGCACAAGGATCAGATGCAAAATCTTGACACCCTAAACGCAAGCCATGAGGATCGCTAATCCGGAATGCACTCTGAAAGTCGACGGTCGTATAATTCTTCACATAGAAATCCAGAATGTAACGACGCATGTGGAATTCGGTTCCCCGGACATAGAAGACCATGTTATTTTTGGACACCCTTGGCTGCGCCAACAACAGTGCATAATGGACCATGGAAAGAGGAGAATACACCTGGGCGACAAACAACGGATTACTGTGCACTGGTAGTACTCTAGCGCACTGCAAGCTACGGCCATCCTTGATGAGCAAGAACTCCAGCATGACCTCGTGGACCACCAGCTCCAGCAATTTAAGGAAGTCCTGAACAAGCACGACAAGCCTTTGGAACGGGAGGAAATCTTCGCCAACGGTCCAATGTGAGATCTTGCTGAACACAACTGTCCCAAATTACATACCCTCGCAAACTTATCGTGGAACAAGTGGAGGAAATGAAACACCAGGTTATCATTAAACCCTCAAGCTCACCCCTCAGAGTTTTTCTCATCAGTCTTCCAGCAGTCTCTGCTTGGAATACTTGTACACTAGTCCGAAGCCTAGCAGCATCTGCTCAGGCAAACTACCCTGCTTCTCTAGCTTCTCCTAGCAGACTCTGGTCAGAAACAGTTAGGCCCTTGTAGGATATTGGTTCTGAACAACATGTTAGACAGGCGTTCTCTTCTACAAAGATCCCTGCTAAACCTACCACCTTCTCAATACGGAAGTGTTACAATATGTAATCCTATCCTCAGTCCTTGGTACTAAATCCTGTCTGTCCTACTTAGCTTCCCAGTGTAGGTATCCAGCGCAGCGCACCACCACGTTGGGAACTACAGCTCAACAACATCAGGATCACTCGCCAGCCACGCAGCGCACCTCAACAATACCCCTGCTACACCATTCACCTCTACCGGCTTAATTGACGTAACACAGCTTTTAGGCCACCCCACACACAGCAATCCCCAAAGCGAGTACGTCATCGCATTTATCTTCATCTTAAGGAAATAAACGCGAACTTGATTTAATCCTTGGGACTTTCCGTTTCTGTAGTTTAGTACCTACATCCCATTTGACGACCCGAGGGGAAGGTAATGTAGGATACCCCCGGGAAGTTTCTCAAGCTATTACACCAACTTTTCACCCAGACACACAAACTCAAATTCACCCTTTCGTGCTACCTAGTGGTAAGAATGGGGAGTACACAAGTACACATTGACACCCACATGATCGCTTCATTTGATTGTTTGCACTTGGCCTGACACGTAACTGGGCATACAAGGGACCTGCGTTCCGCTCTTCTACAGGGAGGGTGTGTGCTATTCCATACGACCTACTCCAAGCAGAGGGTCCCTAAGGAAAGTATTAGGAGGACATTACGTGTATTTTCTTCAGTCTTGGTTGTGACAATCGCCAAGCTCAGCCCACGTGAGCAGGTCCAGGGTATCCACAGGTTGCAAGTACCAGTGACGCCGCTGGTGCCTTCGCATCTCTTCAGTGCTAATGTGCATACCAGACCTACTCAACCACCTGCCTGGTTCATTGAGGGCCTACGAGCTTCCCTGGCATACCAACCACCACACAAGGCATACAGAACTCCCAACATGCTCCGCCTTTCATGACCAACACAAATAGAACCTCCTCCCTCAAACCAAACACTGTCTGGCCAACTAGCACTCCGCCCAGTCCGACGCCAAGGTGTCTCCAAACTCGTTGTACCTACTAAACGCCCGACTGTACTCAAAACAGCTGATTTTATGCCCTGTCGGCAACCCACGAGACCAGTATTGTACAACGGGAAGCTTTCGACTAGCCTGCCAACTAAAATCCCACGACCCATTCACAGGAGTGTCTGGACAGCTCCTGGCAAAATACCACAGGACAGGCAGTGTCACTCACTTGACTCTGTAAGTATTTTGGCACTCTCTTCCCCTGTCACGCGTCAGTATGTAAGGCATAGGTTAAGATCTACAAATGGCTTCACGAGAGGGAAGCAGGTGACGATAGTCCCTAGCTAAGGGTTCTGCCAAAGCCGAGCTGACACAGAGCTGTACCCGTTTACCCCAGCCGGCGACACAGCGGCGTTGTTGTTGAAGGCATGGGTTTTCTCTGATGCATCCAACAAACGACTGTGGTTGTGGGTCCAAATGCGGTCAGGCCCCCAGAACATGACTAGTATTCCTCCAGCGACAGTTCAGCGCAGTGGACGGAGTACAGGTTGGACGGGTTGTCTAGCCTGTCTTGCAGGCATTGCTTTGCTTCCCATTTCCTCCGGCACTCCACTTGAATAGCTTTCTGCAAGAAGGAAGGGCCATAACCAATCCCCTTGGAAAGTAAGGGAGTGTCACCTTCTACTAGGTGCAGTCACAGGTAATCAAACAATCATCTGTGCACAGAGACAGAACATACTCTGTGTATCTGAATATCCCATAGCTGTATAAAGGAATAATGTTCCGCTCAACTTTTGCTGCCTAGCAGCCTGAAACGAAAGCATGTTTTCTCAGGTCACAATCATCCTTCCTCTGGGCCACCACTCTTAGAGGGATAGTGGAATGGGAAAAAAATTCCTTTGCGGGAATGCGGAACTGTCCCTTCAACAGCAGTTTTCTCTCCTCCTGCACTTCTGTAATAGGCGCTATTCTGTGCGATGCGACACGTCGTGCCGCTCCCCTCATTTATAACTTGACCTTCTTCCTATCAGCTGGGGTGGTCTGAAGGTTTTTCACCTCGCAGGTAGCATCTAAACGCACTCATCCTGCCTGCTACAAACAAGAATAAAGTGGTCCTCACTGTCTCGCTTAGATAGCTGCTTGCTGAAAATATCTAACACATAATTTAGAAAAATGGTTACTGTAATGTAATTAGCAGAACATGGCTCTTGAAAGAAAAGGACAATTATTTATTAAAGGAAGTGACTCTCCTCGCAACCAGCTCTCACAGCTTTGGTTTTTGGTTGTTTCTCTTTAGCCTACCGTAGTCATTTACTTTATATTTACATAGATTTCAAAGAGAAATAAAAAAATTAAGGCGAACATGTATACTGGTTAACCTAAGGTGTGCAGGAAAATATTGTCAAAACAAACGCTCAACACACCAACCTGTTAACTGCTTCAACATTTTTAGACCTTTTCAACTGTCATATTGTAGCACTAATCGACGTGTCGATGAATATACTGGCTACTCTGACTAACAGCAACTGCTGTATCACTGGGGTCAAGTACAGCTGTGCACTGATTTACATACTTAGCATTGGGGTTAGCTGTTTAGCTACACAGACACTAAGGGGCATAGGCTGTTACTGGGCTTCTAGGGGCGCTGTTATCTGCTTCTCAGTTAAGGCGTTGCCATTTACTTCTCAGTTGAGGCGCTGCTAACTGCTTCTCAGTTAAGGCTAGCAGGTTCCGTTACTTATTAATAGCTACAATTGACAACTGCTTAGTGCCACCTGGCACTGGCGTTACTGGTGTGGCACTTGGTTTTGTTTGCTAGAGCCCCCCCCCCCCCCCCCTCTGGGTTTCTTTGGTGGTGCGTTCGGGGGACGTGGCCACTGGAACTTAACAGAAGGCCGCCAAGGTGTCTCGCTGCATTGTCCCATCGTGATTTTGGTACGGCAGGTACGGGATGGCTGAACTCTTAGCTATGGCCTGCTGGGTTCTTGGTTGCCATCTTATTGTGGGTCAGGAGACTGACTGACTGGTAGTGCTGCTTGTCCCAGGTATAACAGCGTGTGAGACGTCTGGTCCAGCAAGTTGGCTGGCTCTCCCACAGCGGTAGGCCGAGACAGCTGAGTGAAGGGCAAATTAGGTCGAGCCCCACCAGTTGACGTCAGGTCCATTTCGACGTTGTGGCTGGCAGCTTCCGCTCGGCTAGAGAGGGCAATCTCCTCTGCTGAAAGGACTGCAACGGGAGATCCGGGTGCTTGTTTGGGCTTCAGGTGTGGCATCGCAGGACTGCAAACTGCATTGGCATGGTCCTCGAAGCAGGCCGTGAACTGGGAGGCAACGTGTCCTCTCTGGCCGGTTCCCACTCACGTCCGTGTTGGTTCTCGTTCATGGAGCTGTCGGAAAAAGTCAGAGCACAGTTTACTGTTTCACTTCAAGGACTAACTACACTAGAATTAGTAATCAAAGTCCCGGAGGTGTCACCCTCAGGTTTATCCTGTATACCATCCTGAGAATTACTCTGTACCATATGTTGCACCGGATACTGAAAGGCGGTAGCCTCCGTGTTGAGTGTCAACTGCGCAGCTAGGTTGGCCACATGATCAGGGGTGACCATGGCCGTGGTGATGAGCGGGCCCGAATAGGCGAATGGATTTCGTGGACTCTGGTTGCTCGGGATGCTGCCCTCATAGAGGACGGCAGTTGCTTGGCAGGTTCAGCCGTGATGACGTTCTTCGTCATTGGCTCCTGGCTGGCTATGGTCATGTAAGTTGGGGATGCAGTCTTATTTGGCGTTGGTGATGTGGCGGTACTGCCTGAAGGGGTTCTACTGGTGCCGGCGGTTGGATGCAGGCGCTGATGGCTAGTCTTCCAATCTGTTGGACTTCTCCAGGAAATCTCCGTAGCGCTCGGAGTCCACTTCCCAGGGTGTTGTGTGAAATACCATCAGAACTCTTGAGAGTGTGGATGGTACAGTCTTCTTGGAGGTTTCTACTCGTCTGATGTTAGGTGCCCTTATCCTAACGAGTTCAGAGTAGTAACTGGTTGTTACCTGGTGTTCTCCTTCGTTCGACCTGACGGAGGGAGACATATGTTCTTTCTGGCAGGTGGACATAGAGATTGGTTCCTTGACATCGTCCAATTTGTCTGGAGGTTACGAATGTGATGAATACTGAACATTTGCCGGGGCGGATTCGGAGTATGGGGGTATCTAGCCTCTCATAGCTTTCCTAATCTTCCCACAATGATCTTCCACCCAGTAAACATTTTCCTTGCGTCCAATTATCTTATGGGGTCTTTCCCACTTGCCCGCCAACCCAGCACTGAACTGATTGCTCCCCTTGCTCTGTGGGTGGTTGCGAAGTAGTACTGTTTCCACCATGGCAAATGGGCGGACTCCACTGCAGTGTGGTGGATATTTCCGGCTCACGTATTCGTCCTGCTTCTCCCGGGCTCGTTCAAAGCATAATTCAGCGGCTTGACAAATAGCTTCGGGTTGTGGCATTGTTGTAGGGGCATGCTCCCATTGCCACTTTCCCGGGCATTGTAACGTGTGTCCTAGCAGAAGCTTACTCGGGCTGAAAGCGATGGCTTCGTTGGTCCTCCTGCAATGGTCAGATAGTATCTTTGGCAAGAAGTGGTCCCAGTGTCGTTGGCTGTCTTCCATACTTAGGCGCAGGCATTTCTTAAATTCTTGATTGCACCTTTCTGTGGGGTTGGCCTGGGGGTGGTATGGCGGCATTGCCCATGTGTCTACTACCCAACCTTGACACGCTTTATGACACAACGTCTTAGTAAACTGGGTTCCATTGTCCGTAAGAATACTCTGAGGATTTCCCCAGCGTGGGAATACCTTTTGGTCAAACTTGGCAACAGTATGTCAGGTCTCTTGGCTAGGTAGTGGAAATGCTTCTACCTAGCAAGAGAACATATCTGTGATCACTAGCAGGTAGCAATTTCCTCAGGTGCTCCTGGGATAAGGTCCCATCAAGTCAGCTGCAACTTGATTCTGTGGTGCATATGGTTTGCATGATTTCGCTGTACTTCATCGGGTCGGATATGATTAATGCTGGCAGCACTTGGGACACTGGCTCACATATTAGCAGACGCCATGGCTCATACCGTCCCATACGTAATGGACGCTTAATGTCAGCGAGCGTTTCCTGAGTTCCTGGGTGTCTTGCATCAGGGTGATCGTGGAAATGGTGGCATACATATTTTCGCAGAGCTCAGGTATCCATGTATTCCATGAGATGTCCGGCTGGCAATTGCGTGACCACATGACACTGTCACGCATTTCATACCATTGCGGGTATTGTTGGAGCAGACCTTTAACCTCTGGGTCAAGTTGCTGATGCCGTTTGATTTGACTGCATGTGAGCTGTGGCTGCAGTAATCATATCTGTTCTTGAGGCTGAAGCTTCATGGGTTTCAGAAGGAGAACATGGTCCCTTTCTTCGTCCAGTTTGGCATCTTCTCTTGAGCTCGGCTGTCGGGACAAACCGTCAGGCAGGTTGTTCTGAGTCCCAGGGCAGTGCTGCACTTCCAAATCAAATTCTGATAGCAGGAGGTCCCATCATCCTAATTTAGTTTTGTTGTGCCTGGCTTCCCTAAAACACTTTAGTGCCTTGCTATCGGTTCGGAGAATTAAGTGTTTACCTTCCAGGTGATAATGAAACTTGTGTATTGCCCAAGTGACTGCAAGACATTCCTGTTTGTTTATGTGGTATCTTTGTTCTGTCAGGTTAAGCCATGTACTTGCATACGTGATTACCAGAGGTCTGCCTTCAGGATCCTCCGGATAAAGAACAGCTTCCAATCCATTCTGGCAGGCGTCTGTCTGCAGGATGAGGGGTCCCTTCCCCTGTGGGCGGTGTAGGCGGTCAGTGTGTTGGAAACTTCCTTTTAAGGTTTCGGAAGCCGCGTGATGTTCAGATGTCCACGTCAATCTGACGTCTTTCCTGAGTGGCGGTTGGAAGGGTGCCATTATTTTGGCGATGTTCGGAACAAAGTCCCTGAGCCAGTTGCAGAATCCCAAAAATCGACAAAGCTCCTTTGTTGTGTGTGGGACCTTGGCTTCTTGTATGGCTCGAAGTGATCTGTCTTGCAGGTAGTTTCCCTCCATGGACACATCATGGTCTAAGTATTCTATGGAAGTTCTTCCAAAGTGGCTCTTAGAGAGTTTGGCTATGATCCCATGTAGTTCTAAGTGTTCCAGTACTCTCTAGAGGTGGGAGAGATACTTCTCCCAAGTTTTGGAGTAGATTATTATGTCATCCAGGTAGGCGAAACAGAACTAATCCAAATATTCAGTTAAGACTTCGGAAGACATTAGGCACTGGAATGTAGCTGGTACGTTCTTAAGTCCAAATGGCATTACTGTGAACTTTAAGGTTTCTCCCTGCGGTAACGTGAAGGCTGTATATGGTTGACTATCCGGATGTACTGATATCTGCCAGTAGCCGGATTGCATGTCTAGGGTGCTAAATATCCGGGCCTCGCCAACACCATGTAGCGTGTGTGCAAGGTGGAGAGCTGGTGGTGGAGTGGCCAAGGTGGTATCATTCAGTGCTTTATAATTGACACAAAAGCTTAGTTGCCCATCCTTTTTGGGTAGTAATACCACATGAGAATTGTAGAGCGAAGTTGAAGGCTCGACAATCCCTTGCTTCTTTATCTCATCAGTCTGCTCCACAATTACTTTCCGGTGTCTCGCAGAGACCTTAAATGGCCGGTAGTAAATAGACGTGGAGTCGTTTAGCAATATATCATGCTGTACTGTGCGCATCTGGTGCAAGTTCCTGTTGGTTTTGAAGGCGGCTGTGTGTTCATCCAAGATCACCTTCAATTGCTGAAACTGCTCTTCTGATAAGTCATGAATTTCTTTTGCATCCAGGGTGAGTACTTCTTGCTGTTCAGCCGGACACTCCCAGTGTAAGGTGATTCGTCTTTAACCGCCCAGGTATACCTTGCATTTTGTGTGATTCATAGTGCATTGCTGCTCGCGAAGCCATGGATGCCCAAGGATAACGTCTTCTTTGATATCCAGAGTGATGACGAAGTCGAGGTTGGTTTTCAGGCTTTGTAGTTCAAAAGGCAAGGACATTCGTCCATCGACTGCGAGGGTGCACTCAGGCTTGGCCATTCGTACTGCCTTACTTTGGGGTTCCAATTCTTGGTGTTGGTACTCTAGGAGTAGATCACGGCGAATGAATTTTCCTGATGCAACCAATTCCAACAATTCTAAGGCGTCTCTGCAGTTTATCCTAATTACGATATAGGGGACCCCAGGCGCTTCTGCCTCCTCATCTAGGAGCTTGACAGTTGATTCCATTTGCCTGGTGGAAACGCTCCCTTCTTTCCGCCGGCATTGCAATTTCCCTTCGACTATTTGTTTGGTGCAGCCACTTCATCCTGGGTGGGTTGCAGCGTCCGGGTTGCGTCCCGCAATTCCGTGTGATTTGGCTGTGGCGGTGCTGGTTTTTGAGGGCAGTTCTTATTGAAATTTTTTCCAGGACAATACCAGCATTTCCGCAATCATGGGGTCTGCGGTGGAGGGGGCGGTGGTGGCTTGACACATCGTTCCCCTGTTTTTCCCTCATCAGCTGGCTTAACTGGCTTGGGCTGATCGAGCAGAGCTTGCACCTGAAAGTTCCTCTCAGCTTCACTGTCTCTGTCGATTAGTTCGTCTACTAATATTGGCTTAGGGAGCATTAAGATATTATGTATCCGTGGCAACATTAGCAGTGTGACTAGGCGGATACACCCGTCTTCGTCCCCGTCAGGAATTATTCTGTGATACATCTGTACCATTCTGCATATGAAGATTTCCACCTCGTCTCCAGGCTTTTGTGGTGGCTGTAGAATTCAGTCGTAAATATAAACTGGGGAGTTAATCCTGAGAGGTAACAGGAGCCTACCTGTTATATAGGACGGTCCTGGTAGCTATGCAGTAAGGCACGAAGTCTGGGACAGATAAGCAGATTTTCTATCGAGGTGCTACTGGCTTGGCAATGAACCCTGGGTGACGTGTCACAGAAGCTTGCTTATTGTTGGGTGCAGTATAGATAGGTACAGTAGCGTTAGAAGGTGTGTGCAAAGGTGATGGATGAGATGTAGATCATAGAACGGCTGGAACCAGATATGCAATGGCTGGTGTGGGAGGCTGTTCAGGTTGGTTCAGGTGCTCCTCTACCCACCAGGGATACTCAGTCAGTCCTTGCTTCTCTGAGTGGCAAACAGATCTCTAGGTATTTCAACCTCAACTGGGTCCTGCAGGTGTCGAAGTGCCTGGGCCTGTGCTGAAGTAGAGCATCAGGAGTTGTACTTACCCTACTACTACGGCAACAATACGACAGGTTCCATGTGTTCAGCTTACATGTAAACACCACGTGCGGGCCGGAGACCAGTGAGCATCTCAATTCCCGCATCTGGCACAACGGTTCAGTACATGCCAGAGGTTCAGGTCTCCCCCATCCAAGGTCGCACACAAGTGTGTGAGCTTGACCAAATCTTCCCAGTTCAGGGAGTGTTTGTCTTTCTTGGTGGTATCCCGCAGTAGAGAGGCCAACGGACACCGACCTAACAAGCTGGTTCAAGCAGTTTGGGTGGAAAAACTTGTGTTTTGGCTCGTTTGAATAAATTTCCCTGGATCACCTGCAGTATTGTTACGTTAGGATAACTACAAGAAGGATCTAAGTCTACAGTAAAAGAGCTTAAGTTAAAGACTGACCCACGTATATTTTCTGTAAAGGAAAGACACGTGGTGAATGCACCCTAGCTCCTGGTCAACGGCACAAGTCTCGGCCGGAAAGCTAGTGTACAGTTCACTGAAGGCTGGTAGAGGCAACCGGTGATACACTAGGGCAATGCTGACTGTGATATGTATAATTTCTAAACAATCTTCTTGGGCATTGTTGAGATGTGTAGCACGCGTATGACGTTGCACTCTGGGCTGACGTGAAGCTAGATAAACTAAGCAAGGCATGTTCAGGATTAGTCCTTAAAAGGACTTAAGAAAAGATCAACCTGTAGTTACGTCCGTATTTGACAGGGTTGAAAAGGTAAGTGAGCAGCGAGTACTGGAAACAATCCCTATCGTAAACAAAGGTTGATGGGTCAGAATCTGAGCAGCCAGTGCTTGAAACGAAGACTGGTGTTCAGGCTGGTCAGTTCAATGCCACGGGGACTGGAAGTGAATACTGGCCAACAGATGCAGGCTCTCTCTCCTTTAATATTAATTTTGGGCAGCTGCCCATTGTTGATTGGCTGTTGCCACTAGGGCGAGGGGTGGTCGCAGAGCAGGAGGTAGCGAATGCATGGCTTGCCTCTGTGACGTCTCCGGCTGGCTGGAAGGGGATACGAAACAAAAGACAAATGATAATTAATACTAGAGCTATCTAGCAGGGAGTAAAAGAACTGGTTGTCTTTAAGCATTGTGACAGTAGGCTGGTGAATAAAACAATCTGTGAGTCAGACAGTACAATCTTGCGTTACATCGTGACAAGGGATGTGTTAACTTCCAACCCCGAAGCAAACCGACCTAAGGATGGAGCGGAAGTTGTTGAATCTCCATTACTAAAAAGCATCATTCGTCAATGTATAAACCTGGTACATCCAATATTTGGTAACACACAAGCACAAACACACAGACGCACAGAGAGACACACTCTCTTACTCTCTCACTTTGTTTCTATTAGTGCTACCTTAAAATGTAAATAGTATTTGAATAGGAAACGTTTAATTTACAAATAGCATACCAAAATCTAGGTTATGACAACATTTTAACAGTGATTTATTTCTTACTAGTCGTGGCAAATACATCACTATTCTCACTGTTTTTAATTCATGTTGAACATGAAATAAATATGACTTTTTACAGTAGATTTACGAATTAAAGTTTCATTTATTTAAAAATATAATTCTTTAAAGTCAGTCACATTGTCAAATATTTGTGGTGTGTGAGTTATTTGAAAAACAGGTGAATATGTTACTCTTGGGGTGTTTTTTCAAAGTTTTACCTACTCCCAAGCTTAGCAGAGTGTGGTTACAATCCACGGACCTCTGGGTTATGGGCCCAGCACACTTCCTATTACAAAATGCAAGACCTTATATGATCTAACCTGGAAGGGTACAGGAGCGGGGAGGAAGGAGGGGATCGCATGGACAGCTAGGGAAGGGAGCGAGTTGGCAGAGGAGCATACAGTTTAGCCAGGAAAATAAACTCGTCAGGTTTTCTTTGACAGAGCCACTGTCGCAAGATAAAACAGGTTTCCTTGTTGGCCTCTCCACCCTATCTATATTTTTGATTCTGCCTTCCCTTTCTAGTGTACTTCTAGTGTTACTTGAAGATGCCTGCTAGTTAGTTCCACTCTATTGGAAAAAGAAGGGTGTGGTTTAGAACTGAGTACTTTTTTCCCCTAAAAATGTAAAATCATGGTACTATGGGAACCTTTATTATTTTTACTACTGTGATGTGTATAATAGTTTAATAATTTTTGTGTTCAAAATTTTGTGCAAGTTTAAAGAATGGATACCAAATTAGATGCACAGAATAAAATACTATACTAGCCAATACTGTTAAAATGAAGAATATTGTCTAGTGGCACTATCTTTGTTTTCATTTCCTACATTTCATACATCTTACATCTTCCTACAATGCCTGTGACTTGGCTAGGTTTTTATAAGACTGTAGATTCACATTTAATCTGGTGGCATTTTTTGTATTCCCTACACAGAGAATGACATTATAGAAGTGGTGGTTACTAGTTCGTGGAACCTGAATCACAATACCTCTTGAACCGCTCTTCCTTTAATAGCAGTACTCTGTTATCATAAATTTACACTGAAGTTTCGTACCTGTGCTGGAGCAGAATACACAGAAACATGGTTAATGTTCATTACATATTGATTAGTACATATAAAATGAAAATATAATGTTACAAATTATGAACTATGAGTTTACCTATAATTTCCACACAAACTAGATCTTGTAAATAAAACGGGTGCAGCAATCACTTTCAGATTTAAATAAAAGTTCAAAAGCTGACAATAGGATCTCACTCACTAGATCACGATGGACCTGTGTGTCACAAACCAGCAGTAGTAGGTCAGTGAATGTTGCCATATTCAGTACAGCCACACACACCACACCATCCTCAGCACATGCCATCATCAATATGGACAGATACTGTTGCTCTTGATGGTGGAGGGAGTGTCTGGGATGACTATTGCTAGCTGCTGCTGGTTGCATGAACAGGCTGGTCTGTCTCCTGTGTGCGGTTAGAGACCACCAACTACTGGCATACATACAGCATCAAGTAACATTATTTAAAACCTGGCACATCTAGGTTCACCATAATAGCATTAAAAATTTCTGTGTTTGTTTGGGTCATTTAGTGTGCATCACTATTTTAACACACTTTTTGTAACGTATCAAAAGGAAGAAATGGTTGGATCATTTGAAGGGGAAAAACTAGTTAGTTTACTTTTGTATTACTCTCGTGTGTAAAAACATTGTATTTAGTGGTGGCATGTGTTTTTCATGTTATTAAACATGAAAGATATTCTTCAGTGACCCAATGTAAATAGGAAATAGGCTGGTACTATGGTTTCAGCTGTCTATGTTGTATGTGTGTGTGATTGCTCGTGTGTGTCAATTAAACTTTGAACTACAACGAAGTTCCGCCATAGAACACCTTTGGTTCTCTGGGGGCCGCATCAGTTGCGAGGATATAATTTGGAAGGTTACAGTCTGCGATGAAGCGGAACCACAGTGCGGGATATTCTGATCAGTCTGGTCAAAGCGTCCCTGCCAGATTATTGCGCTGTTAGATCACAAGTGCTGTCACAATAACAAGTTGTCATTTATCATCATCAACAGGAAGTGTAATTGAGTTTAGAAGCGTGCTGATAATCAGTGGGACGTGATGGTAAGGGTGAACTTATGCAAATGAAAGTTCAAAGTTTAGGTGTGAATGGGTTACACTTTTTTGTTCATTTTGATGAAAGTTCAAAGTTTAGGTGTGAATGGGTTACATTTTTTTGTTCATTTTGTTATTGAAGAGCTTTTTGTAGGCATGAGTGAATGGTGTTGGTGATTGGTGAGATGGTCATCGGGCATCACGCAGCTTGAAGTGTGGAATTGGGATTTGCAAAACAGTTATTTTTGTGTGACATAACTGGGCAGGATAATGATGACAACTTCTGAAGCTATCGGTGTGGCACAGCTGAGGATGGCGCTGGTGTAAAATCAATTGTAAAAGGCTGGACTCTAGCAGAAAAGGCCTTAACAGACCCAATACAATGTCACCTGTTGGGGGCTACCTGCGGGGATTTGGCTCAAATTCACACTAATTTTGAAGATCAACTCCTCCTCGTTTCCTAAGGAGCCAAAGAAGTCATAGGGTACAACGAAGAGGAACCCAGCAGACATTTGGATGCTTTTGATGACACATATTACAAAATCATGGCAACAGCTGATGTTTTGCCTGTCAACAGGCACTGGCAATCAAACATCACCAGTTCAGTTACATCACACACTCCAAAGCTTGCAAACTTTTGCTAATTTTTATGAGGCGCTGGTTGCAAACTATCCACAGTTGAGGAACGTAGAGCGGCTGTCATATGTACAGACAGCATTGTCAAGCGAATGCCGTTCCATAGTTCAGTCCTTGCCTCTCACAGAGGAAAACTTGAGCTGAAGGTATTAGGAGTATGTGTATACATGGGACCCTTTGCTACTCCGTTTACTGGAGAGAAAGTTTGAAATGAGCCTTAGAAGTGAATGTTAACTAACCATTACAGACTCCAATCAACTGGAAACTCTAAAGCAGTTCGTTATGATTTTGGAAGGAAGACACTTTTTGATGTTGGGACCTCCACAAACTGTTCCAAATGAGGGTTTCACAGCTGTGACCTCTAGTCATCTGCAATAGTGGAACCTTCTGCAGAAAATTCACCAAGCGTTCTGGTGCCAGTGGCATCAGGAATACCTGCACCAATTAAAAGTTCGAGGAAAGTGGGTAGCAGGTTCAGTTGATCTGGAGCCAGTCACATAAGTGCTAATTCAACACCCCAACGTGCCACCTCTCCATTGGTGATTTAGATTTTTGGTACTAACCTTCCCTTGTGCAGATAGAGTAGTGCGGGTGGCTCACCTCTACCGCTCAGCTCTATACTGCTCAGGGAATTGTGACATGACCAGTTGTTAAACTACTGTATGTCCATTATTCTGACTTAATTAGAAATTTTTTTTTTCAAGGTGTCCTGGATGTTCAGTGATCGAATGAAAATTTAGTGAAGTTCAGTTTAGGAGCTCAAGTTTCTGGACTCGGGTAGGTCTCTTATTTGCGCATATTGAAACTGACTTTTTTAGTAAAACAAAGTTCTGCCACGGAACAAATTCTGTCAGTGAAGTTGGAGCTGGTGCTAGCTGGCTGGAACCAGCGACTCTTGCAGGAGAGTGGTGGATGTTGGTACTATGCTGATCAACACTGATCTACTTTAAGAGCAGTGGGTGTAGTTGCCTCTACCAGCAAGTAGAGGCGGCTGCTGATCCAAGAGGAGCAACAGCAGATGGTGTGTTTGGTTTGCAGGTGTTGAAGAAGAAGAAGAAAAAGAGGTTCTGGTCGCTGGTGATGGTTGTTGACAATGAAGCTTCTGGTAGCTGGTGGTAATTGTCAACAATGGAGTTTCTGGTAAAGGCTGCAGGAGCTTCTGGTAATGTCAATGATAGCAGTCTCTGGTGGCTGCCGACGACTGTTGAGTAGTAGAAAGCCCCAGCACAAGAAGTGTTAGAGCGAGCTACTGGAGGAAGGAATAACTCCCAAGCCCAGACATACATAGTCTTAAATTGTCTGTTGGACAGGTGCAGTGCCGGGCCGTGGTGGGAGGTGTGACAACACCTCATGACGTGCCTCTTGTGCGAGGTTGGGGTGGGGGTAGTTACCCTCTACTCTCTGCCCGGTGCTGGGCTTCATGCATGTTCGGGTGCTTTCAGTTTTGCCCGGACGCAGGTGATGGCTTGTAGGCTCCCTGCGCGGGTGGCAAGGGGGGGGGGGGGCCATGCTTTGGGCTTTCGCAACCTTATTTTCCACGTGTTTAAAATTGCCCTCCAGTAAACTGGTAATCTAAGAACACTCGTGAAATCTGTTGCCGGGTTTGACTCTCTCTCGGGTTACATAGGAATACATGAGGCAGATGAGTCGTCGTTTAGTAGTATAAAGAGGATTGTGGCACTTATCAAAAAGCCCCCCTCCTCCGTTACGATGAATACTCGTGGGGCGAATTCAGTAGAGTAGGGAAAGAGAAGTGATTTCCCCTCATCTGGAAGATCTTAAAAATTTTGGTTTTCTAGGCGGGACCCTTAACTCTGGGCTGCTTGGCCTCTGTAATTGTGCTCGCTCTGTGCTGGGGTCCATCAGGAAACATCACGGCGCTTGGCTCGCTGGCCATAGCACTGTCTCACTCTTCGGGGCTGCTGTTTCTTCCCTTCGCCCTGGCAAGCTGGAGCGACTGTCTGATAATGTGTTCTTTCCCTGTGGTGAGGATAATTGTCAGGGGTGACAGGATATACCGTCTCTCCCCCGGGTCTACTTTATTACATGTGCTGTTGACAAAATGCAACAATGCTGTGGTTACTTACAATTATTTATACAACGATGTGTGGAAAGAAATTACATAAAAACTACACGTAAAAAGATTATTGGGAATATAAACATGTACAAGCCTTACTCATGGAAGGCAGGGTGGAAAAGCGAACTATCATGAAACTTGATGTGGTGTATTAGTTGAAGAAAGCCTAGCAGTCTTTCTTGGGCAATGTATGGGTCTCACAGCAAGCAAAACAGTTACATGTGACAATACAGGAGTTCGCCAACCTCAGGCCCTCCATCATCGGGGCTGGTTGGCTAGCAGAACAAAACGAGTACACTTTAAAGAAGGAATTGAACACGGATATAATGCGCACGTTGGTCACTTTAAAAACTAACAAGCAAATGAATCAATGAATTAACTTTATAACTTAATAACCCTTGTACCTTGGCTCATTGTAGTGAGTTCATGGAAGTTCTGTGGCTCTGTACTTAATAATGTCCGAATACGCAAGACACTCAAAAAAATGAAAACTACAACTACTGTATTCACAAACACTATATACAAAGATATTGGGAAATGAAAATTTGCTAGAAAAATCTTTGTGGGTGCTTGTACAGCCATTTTTTGGTTATGATCCCTCAGGATCATATATCTTCACATATGACACTATAAAACTTATAGGCATATTTAATGGCGTACATACACATAAAATAATTGAGAGATAAAATCTAACTGTCTCCTGTGAGGGAGTCCATTTCTATATCACTTATTACTACTATGTACAAGGTGAAGTCTTTTCTTTGTGTATTCACTGGCACTGTGGAGAGCATCTATACGTGATACGTGATTATGAGTGGGCTGTCTGCCACTAAATATGGAACCTTACGCTGGTGAGAATAAAGTGTCTGTCTTTTTCACTGGGTTTGCACTACAGCTTAATAACAGCTGTTAAAACGAGTTTGATTATTCTTTATCACTATGGCGAGTGTCTGAATAATTATCACATATAATTTTCACCAGTTCCTTTCCTGTCTCAGCTTAGTAATTGCTGCGTAGGTTATCTGCAGGTTTATCACTGGTTGTAAATAGCACTTATGCAAGTTTCTGGAAGCTAATCTCACTGTTTTCAAACTGGCTGCTATATAATTCACTATTACTTCAGGTCTGTAACGAGTACTGATTGTCATTGGGGTGGTAGCTTAATTACGACTACCTTGTCGAGGTCAAGTTACTGTGCACTTCACTTACTTAATGGCAGGTTTGCTCTTCGCCAGTCTTTCCATCGGCCTTAGTGCTGCATGGACCAGATACGGCCACATGAAACGAGATGTGGGCCTCCATGGTGACTCCTTATACTGGCCTGGCACTGGTTCTGCTTTGGCGGCACGAGGGGGGCATCAATCTTTAGGGTTCAGCACATGGTGCTGGGGCATCATCTTCAGCTGCAACCATTAGGGAGGACAGATCACGTGCTAAGGATGATGAGGCAGTGCAAGGGAGCGGCAAGGTAGAGTCCTCCATCTCGACTGCTCTGGTTTCTACCCATGGGGCAGGAAGTTTCTCCACTGAGGCTTTGCAAGGGAGTGGCAAAGTACTGCCCTTCACCTTGATTGCTGAAGTTCTTTTACGATGAGCTGGTGGGAGCTGCTGGACATTGACAGTCTTGTTGTCCGGATTGGTGGCCAGAAGGTGGGATGGCCCTTCGACCTCGGCGGCTCTCGTGTGAACGGGAATGGTTCATCTCAGAGAAGAAGAGGTTGTAGGGCATCGGGTTCAACGTTACTGAACGTCCGGGGTTCATCGGTAGTCAGTCGAGCGGGAGGCAGAACGGGCCTCTCATCCTCGACTGTACTGATGAGATCTTCCTGCGTGGCAGAAGGTTAGGGTGAAGCGTTGGCGTCTGCCCTGCTCGACACCTCCTGTATTGTTGGTGGTATTTCATCGGGGACATGAATCGGCTTCGTGGAAGCTGGAACAACTTTGATTCTTGGCTTGGACATTTTCTCCAATACAGTAGTAGAGTGCCATGCATTTGTGTTGCTCGACAGTCCACCTCCTGGTGTGTATGGCCAGTCTTATCCTCCCTTCCCTTTTTGGATAAGGTGGCCAGCCTGGGCCCACCCATTATAGGGTTTAGTCTACTCTTGTGGGTCTGCAGTAGCTTTGCTCCCTGTCAGTTTCCGTAGTTTGGTGTGCAAAGTGTTTGGCTATATTCCCTATCCCTAGGACTTCGCCAGGACACTTCGCTACTGCTCGGGGTTCGTGCCTCTGGCCTCTTGATTGGCCTTGACTCAATTTCAGGATATACCATGATTGACATAGGGTCTTGATTGGGAGTTTGGGGCCACGAAAGCTCTTGGTCCGGGGTCTCTGTGGACTGAGGCTGTGCATGACGTCTTCGGGCATGGCTTCTGGTCTTCGTAGGGTGATTTAGGGCCAGCTGGTGCATTTCTACCTGCAACTGCTGAAGGTGTATTAGGGTACGGGGAGGGATAGCATTGAGCTGGCTACCTTTCCAATTGATCATAGTTCCTACGTCTCCTCCCAGTAGGATACGGCATTGTCCGTAGTCCAGAATGCAATGCTGCTGAAGCAGCCATGGTTGCCCCAAAATCATAGGTTCCCCAATATGGGGATTAACCAGGAAGTTAACCTGGGATGTCTTGTGCTGTACACCGATCGTTAACCTTATTTCTCCCTCTACCTTAAGAAGAAGTTATGGTTGTGCCAGCCTAACTTTTCTTTCAATGGGGGTCAGTCGGGCTCGGTGGAGCATGAGCAGGTGGCTCATGATAAAAATTACCCGTGGTGGCTGTATCTAGCATTGCCACAGTAATTTGATTGTTTACATGGACCTCTACACAGGGTGCTTCAGGGGAATAAAGCCCTTTTGTCAAATTCTGGAGCATGACCGCGGATTCTCCCCCATGTCCCGGTTCTAGGTTCTCCCTCTCGCTCTTCGTCGGGCAATCTTTGTGGAGATGTTGGCTCTTGCAGTACTGGCACTTTGGAGGCATCCAGTAGAGGGGAGTGGGGTCACGGTCAGGGTTTTAGGAGGCATAGGGGCTGGGGCGTGGTCTGTCATTTTTTCCTTCTTTCCCTTGCCTACTAGCCTACGATCTAGTGCGACCTTCTCTTTATGATTGCGCTCTGTTTTGTGGGTTTGTTCCACAAGTTCTTCAATTGACTGCGGCTTTGGGGCTTGTAAAAAATTACGCAGCTTTGGTAATAACATTGTAGCTATGGAATGTACACAGCTATCTTCGTCTGTCATTTTAGGGAAAAGGCGTTGTTCCACTCTTACGTTGTACCTTATAAATAGTTCGGCCTCTGGACTATAGAACTGTTGGTACGGTTAAGGTGGTTCTGATCCGTTTGGTCAGTCAGGCTTGATTTAGCACTGATTATACGTTTGAGCTACACTTTCTTAAATAGTCCGTTGGACAGGTGCAGCACCGGGCTGTGGTGGGAGGTGTAACAAAACAACGCTTCATGACGACCCTCATGTGCGTCGCCAGGGGAAGGGGGGGAGGTAGCTACCTTCTGCCCGGCCTTCGGCTTTGTGCATATTCGCATGCTCTCGGTTTTGTCCCGAGGCAGTTGTTGGCTCCCCACGTGGGGGGGGGGGGGATGAGTGGCAACGTGCGGCTTTCACAACCTTATTTCCACGTGTTTAAAATCACCCTCCAGGGTTGTGGCGATCTAAGAACACGCGTGAAATCTGTTGCTGGGTTTGACTGTCTCTCTGGTTACATAGAAATACGTGAGGCATATGAATCATAGTCGTTTAGTAGTATAAACAGGAAAGCAACACTCATTAGTATCCATCATTTCTGTTTTTTCTTTATATGTTTACCCTCATCTTTGAACAGAAAAGTTTCTATAATGAACACCTCTTGTAGCTCTACAGCTCATGTATATGCACTGGTTTGCAGCAATAACAGCACACAGAAGAGATTGTTGACTACACACCATGTGACCAATTACAGTAGTAGAACCCTGTTACAATACTTCTCAAGGGCCCCAAGAAATGTCAGCCTTATATAAGGGAAAACTTTATAAGAGGGTAATTTTGTATTTTAAAACATGTTTGTGGACCAAGAGAAGGCAGCTTATTAAGCAGGAAAATGTTATAAGAAGGGATGTTATAACAGCGTTTCACTGTATTCTGTTTCACAAATGGCAGTGACCACATTTGGACTTTGTTATGTTTATTGGTCTGTATATTCCTTTTTTTGGATTCAACTTTACAAACTATATATTTATTTTTTAATGAAGACTTTTAAGCATGTACAAGAAATCTTACTTTTGTGTTTTAGATTGCTGCTGCCGTATGAAACAAGCATAAAAGAAAAAAGTAGTAAGTCATCCCCAGACAAGCGGAACTCTAAACTCAGGTCATCTTCTTTACCTGATAAAGATGATTCAGATGACAAGTTGGACAGTAGTACACCTTCAAGTATGTCCACGAAGACAGAATCAAAGGTTTGTGCTAGTGTGCAATACAGTCACAGATATTTCTTTGCCAAAATTTTGGTTATTGTGGTTCAGTGCTGAAATTCATTAATCTTATATTTTGTATTTTTTCGCACTTGACATTTAGGTATTGTGCTTTTGGTTTTATGTTATGCTTATGGTAGAGATGGCCTGGTTAGGAAATGTTATTTTGGACAGGCTTGTGTAGGTGTTGGTTAATTTGTTGGTTTTTTCAGCCTTCTATTACAAGACTGGGTTTAGGTTATTTTTGCTTATTTGATTATTATACCCTATACTACTGTTAAACTTTGTAATGGTGCAAATGTGTTAAATTTCAAAGAAAAATTTGAATTTTTAATTTACACAAAAATATTATAAGTTTTTTAAACAGGTTAGCAAGTGATCGTTTTATTTATTTGTGTTTGTGTAGTTGAAATTTGTTGTAAATAAATTAACTGTAAATAACCCTTTTAAAACCAATCTTTTATTTATAAATGCACTAAAAAGAGAAAAATAATTATAGTAGTAGGTTACATAATGTGTAGAAATTCTAAGACGTGGACAAACAGCCGTAATAAACTTTACTACAAAGTAACATTTTTGTATTCATTTATATTTAGTATACAAAAGCTCTGTGCGAATAGTTAAGAGACTTGTGCAAGATATGTGCTTACTACGGTTACGCAAATGAGGTATTTGTTCTATATTGCTTATAGTTAAGAGCCTTTTGCAAGATATGTGCTTACTATACTTACGTTAATGAGGTATATGTTCTAGATGGTGCCAAACTTTTGTACACTAAATATAAAAGGACACAAAAATATTAATTTGTACTAAAGTTTATTATGGCTGTTCGTCCAAGTATTATAATTTCTACACATTATATAACAACTACTATAATAATTTTTTTTCTTTTTAGTGCATTTATAAACAAAATATTGGTTTTAAAAGGTATTTTACAGATAATTTACTTTTCCCTTTTTAGTCTCACCAATTTTTTAAAATTATAAATGTAGACTATTTATCCATTTACAGACCGTCCGTCATCTGTATCGCTTGCGATCCCGATGATGGACGAGTCTGTGAATGTATAAATAGGCTACTTATATAATAATGATAAAAATAATTAATGAGCATAAAAAGACTAAAAATGTGCAGTTAAACACTTCTGTCTGCAACCTGACGAACAGTGATGCAAAAAAAAAAAGCTACTTATAATAATAATAATAAATGAGACTGAAAAACCTTAAAACATGTTAGTAAATACATTCTTTTACATTCATTAAATGAATTTTTTTATTACTATTACTATCTCTATGTCAAAGAGATTACTATAAATTTTGAATGTATGTAAATGTTTTATCTTTCACAAGTCACTCCTCTATGGATAATTTGAATTGCCTTCATAATATTTTAACAATTTTTATAGAAGTTCATTCTTCTTTGCTATTGTAACATCTAAACCTAATAAAATTGCATATCTTACTTTAATAATTAATGCACATTTTCCTTAAACTAAACTTCTTATCTCTAGGCACCCTTATCACCGTTTTCGTGTAAACACGAACATTATAGTTTGACACAAAATCCTCACACCCCCGTGGCGCGGGGGAGGGGGTGGTTGTCCGCTACTCTAACTTGTCCCTTTCCTCAAAAGGCACTATAGTCCCCGTAGACCCGTTCCCACCCTCCTCACAGTTTTCGCGTGAACACAAACCTTAATTTTGGCCACTACACCCCCCGCCCCCCACATACTGAAATGGTGAGGGGGGTTGGCTACCCTAACTCGCCCTTTTCCCCAAGGGGGACTATCGATTCCCCTCTAGGCCCGTTCCCACCCTCCTTGCCGTTTTGCGCAAACGGTAAGCGCCGGACAGACACCGTATGCACAAATCCGGACAGACACCTAAGTCAAGTTGAATAAAAGCTTGTAAAAAGAGAATAGTTTTAGTATTGTTGTATTGTTTGTATCAGGTTTTGTTAAAGCAAATTCTTATGTATCAGCCACCACAAAATTAGATTCAGTTACCTTAGAGTGAATGTAGATTCAATGGAGTCTGCACAGCCTTTCATTAATTAAATTCACAGTTAGCCCAAAGAATGATTCAATGATATTATCCATAGTTGAAGTGTCACTGGTGATTGGTGGAACTGAAGTTTGATTTGCAGCCTCTAATTCTCTCTGCAAGGTCTGTCAGGCTAATCTACGAATCTGACTGTCTTTTCCTTTGGTAGTACAAGGCATTTCACTGAATACGTACCAAAATTGTACGAGCTTTCACCCCTGAACACCAGGTGAATACCCAGGCCCTCCTAGGTCCGGTCTTGATTACAGACTGGGTCTGAGGTAATGGATATGTAGAAGACCTGGGCTCCCGGGTTTGTATCCCGCTCTAGACCAATCGGCCTGGGTTGTTTCGCGAGTATTCCTGGTCTTATGTAGACGATGGATAACTCTCTCTGCTTTTTCAAGCTGGGGATAACCAAGAACATCCGGTTCGACCATACCTATCAGTTTGAAAGCTCTAATTAGAGATTATTTAAGGCTCTGTCTTAAAGGAGCACACTCTCAGTTCACCAGGGAATAACAAAGCCCTCCTAGGTCCGGTCTTGATGGCAGACTGGGGCTGAGGTAATGGATAATTATATATCCTTGATTACATAGTGTGAATCCTGCTGAAGGTCAAACATGCCGGACGGTATCTTGGGTATTCCTGGTCTTGTTCAGGCGGTGAAATATTATCCCAGTCTTTTCAGGCTGGGGATAACCAAGGACGTTCAGTTCGTCAGTACCTGTCAGTAGGTGTTTGCTAATGGTATTAAAGCCAATAATGTTCTTACCATTTATTACTGGAATTAATTTCAGGTTGATAAAGTAAGTCAATAAGGGTTATTAGTTTGCAAGGACGTATTTTATTTATACACCATAAGAAGTACAGTGGGATGTATAGCTCTTTATAAAGGTTAATGTTACGGCAGGCGAAGGCAACATGCATATAAAAGAAATCAAAAATATAATTAATTAATTTTTTAACATTTATGGGGTTCTTGGGAGGGGGGGGGGGGGCACAAGGGACGTTTGCACGACCTGCTACCACGGAGTTTGAAAGGATAAGACTTTTCAGGTAGGGACGTAGAAATACCTCTGGATGTTGTAGCGAAGGCGTCCTCCGGATGTGGTTGGCGGCCATGTGGCTGACATTGTCTGAGACAGTCACGAGTCTTATCCCGGAGACTTCACTGTGGTGACCTTGACACTGGTGGCCTTGTGGTTAGGATCCCTGAATCAGATCAGCTTAAGTCTTTGCAGACTGCAAGGCATGGTGACAGTCACTTTTCCTACTGATGACCTCAACCTTATACAAGCTGGAGGGCCGGCGACTGTCGGCCTTGCTCAGGCTAGAGGGCCGACGACTGACCTAAGCTGCGGTTTGGCACCTCCTTATATTCAAAAACTTCTGGCGTGTTGGCTGTCAGAAGGGTGCGTGGATGGCTAGCCTCCCTTCACAGGGGTAGTTTTAATCATGCTTGAGGGTCGCGTCACCTGTTTCTTATCTCCTTGGTGGAAGGCTGGTGACGTTATCGCCTCTCCACGAGGCTCTGGCGGCAGTGGAAACCTTGTAGGTTGGGTGCTGCCCTCCTGCAGCATCCCTTGGAACTAGCTTCTCTGGTATGGGTGTGTCGTTGACTCGGGAAACTGTAAAATTTCTCAGGTGAGAAATGGGCGACTACATGATGGCTTCGGGTGGAAAGTACAATTTTAAAATAATCACTGTGTGTCTGTAATTGCTCATTAGGCTGGGAGCAATCCTGTAGGCACATGATTAATTGAACCGCCACAGTGTGATGTGCCCATTTGAGTGTAGTGACTCAATGATGGGGCAAAGTCATAATTTAGTGTCCGCATGTCCAATGCACAGGAATGCGCCATACGTCAAGTTGATAAATCATAAATTAAAATTTAATTGCTATTAATAGAGTCCTAGAAATTCACAAATGTGGACTAACGTGATAAAATGTAAAAAAAACTGCATTTTATGTTACAAAATGCCAAATTTTTACATTTTTGGTTATAATTGCAAAATACTTCTTTGCTACAATTGGCTTCCGAACATCATCTATAATGCCAGTATAAAATGTAAGTAAATGGCTCTTCTTTTTTACACATGCTGTGTATCGCACACAGTAATATGGACCGGACAGTCGGAGTTAAATAACTAATATAATTTAGTATATCTAGGGCATGTTCAACCATTCTTGAAGGAGCTTATTTCATACTCAAATGGCATTATGCACGGTTTCTTTGTGAGGATATGATCTTAACATTTACCGCTATCTTATTAGATCTTTAAATGAGCTGTTGATTTTTCTGTCAAATATGGGTCACGTAAGAAAATCGCACAACCACATAATTGGAACGAAACATTAAATCTTTCATTCCAAAATTATGTATTATTAAAATATTATGTTGTAATATGTGTGAATACATATTAACTTGCACCATGCAGTAACAACATACCTGAAATAATTCTATGCAGCATACCACCGTCTCACATATGTACATCTATGGTTAGAATTTTGTTTTCGCCTGGTTAAGAATATTGTGTGTTTATGGTTTATTATCAACAGTGCCACATTTGAAAGTTAGAAACGTAATTGTACCAATGCATTCAAAGGCGAAAAATTTTATGTGAAACAAACATGTTGAATTGAGCATGAGTACACATACATGCGTGCACACACACACACACACACATGCATGCGCGCATGTGCACACACACACATACATACACACACACACACACATGTAAGAATCTGAGCAAAAGGAACTTAACTTGAAGAAAGAAGAGTTGTCCAAGCGTCAAACAACAGTTTTTCATATATCTGGAGAAAAAAGTGCCAAGGTTGAAAAGAGGTTATGTATGGAAAATAATGTGTGTAAGCAGGCTAACATGTCATTAGATGGATCACCTGGCAATTTGTATTTACTTATGTGTTACTTTTTTGACACAAAATGGCATTTCTTGTAGTCAGGTTGTACTGGAATGTTTGAGTATAGTGTAGAATTTCAAAATGTCAAAGGTCTAGTGTCATACTCTACTAAGTACATGGAAACCTGTTTCACAGTAATGCAGATTATTTTGGGTGATTATGTTTTTCATTTTAAATGCTGGGCCCACAAAGTTCGCCCACACAAGTGAACTTTGTTGGAGATATTTTCACATGCATGTTGAGTGGCCACAATTCTCAAATTGTTTACTTGAAGATAGCACACCTATATGGCAGAAAAATGTAAAAGTGTGTACATCAAGTTGCTGCAAGATAATTTCCTCGAGCTTGCAGCAAAATTGTTTTCAATTCCTGTGATACCACAATGGAATTTGAAGTTTCTAGCTGTTCTCTATCTATCTGCATACATTGAACCACTCCATCAACTATCAAATCAGTGTGAAATCAGTATGTTAGAAATGTTCTGGAGACAGTTCCTCCACTTTGAAAATAATTTGCAAATTTTCAAATGCGGCCTGCTCGAAAGTCATTGAGCTTATTAAAGTTCTGGTAGGTGGATGGTATCTATATACTCGCTTGTTGTGGAGTGAACTTGCGCAGCTTTCTAATCAGCTCAAAAGATACTCAGACGGTGTATGACCACAAGATATACTAACATGTTGCATGAAGTGAAAAGTGAGGCAGTGAAAGCAAACATTAATTCTGCTGTAAACAATTTCAGTATAAAAAGCAGCAGATGAGCTGTTTAATCAAGTCAAAGCAGGTCAGCAAGAAGAATTCAACTACAATAAATTGATTAGGAGAAAAAATACATAAACATATTAGTTAAGATTGCAAATAGGCTGCTACGCTACTAAATATATATATAAAAGGACAGGAATTCAAGTGTTGAGTATCGCAGAAAATTACCGATCTTCTGTTCTTACTCTCATTTATTTGTAGAATTACTGAAGACCTTCATTATGAAAATTCCTTCAACAATTTTTACTCATATACAATAAAACTTCCATTAGTTATAACATTGCTTCTAGAGTCATAGAAGTCCTTGCCAAAGACAACAAACACTCGGTGAATACAAGAAAGAACAGAAATAACTATTTCCATAGAGCACTCAGTCTCAGAATCACAGGGTCACAAAAATTAAACTCAGTCTGAAAACTGTTGTCCTCAACATCCTCCCACCTTGATTGGGAATATGTGACCAATCAACAATAAACACTAATGATTATTTTAGTCAGTTTCTGGGGAATTTCAACCACTCTGCCATGTCTAATCACAGTAGGTTCCATAAATGACATAGTTCTGGAAGTCCTCTTTCCAACTTGGCATGCCACTCGTGCCTTAAGCTCTTCTACAGGTGCAGATATCTCTAAAGAATAAATTCACTGTACAGGTCGAACAAGTTCTCCAGAAGATGTGTTGACCTTAACAGTAATAGCATTGCCATCTCTATACTCTGTTTCATATAACTTCAATAAAATTTGACAAGCGTTGTGACCAACCTAAATAGCATTTAAACAGTATAGTACTGTGCCAGCTGATGGTTGTTGCAGGATGCGTATTATTATGTTGGCAGTCTTGGTGATGATTGTAAACATAAATAGTACTATGAATTAAAAATTATATTGAGGAAAATGAATGATAATTACAACATTTATGGTTAAAATTACGCTCATAGACTAATACACAATTTTTCTGAGTTATAGAGCAAGGGTTTTAAAAATATTTAGAAATATTCTGGTAGAGCATGCGAACATCACGGTTATGTGAAAGGTCTCCACCAATCTCCGTTGAGTCTGGTGTCTGTGGTCTCGACCCACCCGGTGAAAAGCCATTGTTGCCATTGTGCTCTCTTCCATCATAATTTATCAATATGCGAGAATTTTTTGTTGAGGATGTCGGAATATTATATATGCAGTTAATTAATTTTGTATTCACGCATTTCATTAAGTGTTGTTCGTAGTAACTGCCTTTTTAGAACAGTCTCCTCAGTGAAATGAATTATCGACACGTATCTGCCGCTTTGTAAAATGGTTTGTTGTGTGCTGTGGTCCATCATTTTCTGTGACCATCGCGAAGCGCGAGTGAAAAATTATTTTAGTTGTGAAGTGTGAATATTTTGGTTTCAAGAAATAGTTCAAGTGTTTTGTTAATTACATAAGTCAGCAAATAAATTATTTTGTATCAGTAGCCAACAAGTGATTAATCATCCAAAGTTTGGTACGTGTTTAGGAATTACGAAGTGAACAGTAAAGCTTGGCTCACAACCATCTGTCGCTTCTGTCAGTCGCCCATCCGTCACTCAGCCATCCATCAATTTTTTCGTCCGTCAATTGTAAGTGACTCACAACAGTCTGTCATCCATCAATCTGTCGGGCCAGAAAATTTTCAGTTGTACCATCCAACAACACTAACTTTCTTGCACACAGACAAATGTTTTTAATGAATGTAATAAATTAATATATTCTCTTTCTTAACGTAATTTATCCACTTTTCCTCTGAAAATTTACAAGTCATCTTCAATTCAATTCAAAGGTGAAATGTAAAAAGGTAAACAACTACACTGCTTTGTGCATTTATAAAGAAAAGTATTCAGACAAAAACAAGTGACTGTTTTCAGACAGCCATGTTCAAGGAACGATAAAACAAGGCGGTGTCCCATCCGTCCGTCAAAAGTTAAAGTTGGAGATATATTTGACGGATTGACGGATAGGAAAAAAAGTTACCATGCAATTGGTTTATGATTATGTGACCGACGGACAGACGGGCTACTGATGGATGAAATGGATAGTTATGAGTCCAGCTTTAGTTTGTGTGTTTTGTAAATAATGTTTTCTTAAATTATTGTTAAAATATTTTTAATGTATTAGGACTTTTATTTGATTGAAACTCTTACGATTTTTACGTAGAAGTTACATTTGCTTAACATGTTTACAATGTGCATTTTGCACATCAGTATTAACAGTGACGTATTTATTTATTGCATTTTGTTCTTGCGGGAGGTATACCAGGGTATACTTCAACAATTCTTGCTAAAGGCCAAAATATTCTTCCCTGATTTTCATTTTCCCGCAAAAAAAATTCTCCAGTCTTCAGTTTGTGCTGTCCAGCTTTCTTTGCAACTGTTGGCTTAAGCACTCAGCCCTGAACCTGCTCCTAAAATCTGCCCTTAACCTCTGTTGATAAAGTCATCTCTTATTCGGATCTACTTGGTCGAGTTGGTCAAGGCCAGGAACCCTCACTGTGCAAGTCTCCTGAAGGAACATTCCTGGTGTTAGTGGTTGCAAGTCTCTAGGATCATCTGAAACATAAGTCAATGGCCTAGAATTGACCACTGCTTCACATTCACAAATTACAGTCAGGTTCAAGAATTCTGCTGAGCAGTTTCTTCATCATTTGTATCAACCGCTTGCACCATCCACGCTACCAAGCTGCAGTGGGTGGGCTGAACTTCCACTGGATTCGTGTTACAGCAGCTTCAGTTTCAATATTTTACCAGTTTATGCTGTCTAAAATATTGTTCGCCCCCACAAAATTGGTTCCGTTATCACTGTATATGATCTTGGGACTCTCTCTACGGGATATCATTCTTCTCAGTGCAAATAAAAAAGCCTTTGTGGACAAAGACTCAATTAATTCCAAATGTATGCAACAATACACAGTACAGGTGAACAGAACTATCCAGACCTCTTTGCCACCCTTTAACAGTAAAGGTCCAGCAAGATCTACTCCTGTTACCTCAAAGACAGCAGCCTCTCGCACTATTTCCTAGAAGTGGTACTGATGCTCCCACAATTCCCTGTTCTCCATGTCTTCTGCAAGGTATGCAATGTGCAATAACATTTTTTTCAGTTCTTCTCCCTTTCAATAGCCTGAATTTTTTTCTCAGGCTTGCAAGTATGGTTCCAACTCCTGCTTGACATAGTGACGTCTTCCAGGATGATTAGTTCAGTCAGTTTATGTTTGCTTGGAAGCACATTGAATTTAGAAAACCTTCATCTGCAAGTTCAGTTATCTTCAATCTAACTCTGAGGATATGCTTCTCATCTTTTACAATGTTTATAGATTTCAAATCAGCTTGCCTTTTTACAGTGAAAACATCTTGCTGAACCATCTTCATTAGTAGCTTCTCAGCCTGATCCAGTTCTTCTACACTCAGATCATTACTGGCTCTTGAGTGTGTCTGCCTGACATCTTTCACGAACATTAAGATCCATGCAACCATCCTCAATATCTTCGAATATCTTGAAAAATACGTGCAATACCAAGACACTTCATCTGCAACATCAACTTGTCGTTGTCACACTCAACTTTCTTGATTTACTTCTTCTTCATTCACCAAACTGTCTGATTGAGGCCAATCACTTTCTTTCTTCAACCAAGCAGACCCTTTGCACCATTTGGAAGACAACAACTTTCGCATGTAACATCCTCGTAATAGCAAGTCTGCTGGATTCTCTTGACCTTAAACATGATGCCAAGCTTCGTGTTCAGTCAAAAGACGAATTTCCTTTACTCTGTTGCCAACGAAGGTTCCCCAACATTCTACACTTTGAATCCAACACAGTGCAGTTGTTGAATCTGCCCAGTAATATTCCTGCCTAATTTCAACATTAATAGTATTCTTTATAGAACTGGCTAGGCGGCCTCTAATACAGCATGCTAAAGGTGTTGAGTCTGAGTATCATTAGATTTTTCAAAGGAGCAACACTTTATTTGCTCTGAAGCAATTGTACACAGATCTCCTTTCCCCTTTGTCCTCTCAGGAACACTGCAGCTGCATAAGCTACCTTTGAAGCATCACAAAACACATGTAACTCATTAGTTTTTGCATTTTGAAGATTCACATATCTTGGAATTTTCACTTCACTCAGTAGAAGTAATTCAGCCAACCTGTTCTGAAACTTTTTCTCAATATCTTCAGGTACCTATGCATCCCAAAATGGCCTTACTCTTCCAACATTCTTGTAGCAGCATTTTGGGACACAAAGTGAAGGGACAGCTGAAACCAATAGGAACAAAAACTTGTAAGACAGACAACATTTTCCTTCATGTCATAACTTCTTCCGATGGGAAACCAATATCTAGCATTTCACAAAACAGAACATCGTCTTGTTTATCCCATTTCAACCCAAGAACTGATGTATGTTTAGGCATTTTTTCGACCATTTTGGTGTATTTCCAGTTTCCCAAATCAAATTTTGTATCTTCCAATAACCCCTTTGATTCTTCTACGAAGTTATGTAATTCTTCAGTGTTATCTACTGATGTCACACAATTGTCCACATAAAATGTGATGCGTTCCCTACTTCTTAAGGTAAGTGGTTAGGCCGCTGACTACCCTCTTGTAATCCTATGTAGGCCTACCGTGGCGTATGTGGCTAGCATTCTGGGCCCAACGGGTCGTGGAAGGTTAAGATGTCACGAGTGGCCGCTTAATGGTAGGGTACCATCGGAAACGAGCTGAGTGAAACCCCAGAGTGAGGCAGAAAGAGGTAGTTTCCCGACCAGGGAATTCTACCTTCCTCGCACTATAAGAGTTGCCAATAATTGGGATGTTAGCTGTCCCGGGGATTATGGAGTGGTGATGCAGTTAAGCAATTGTGGGGGTGGAGGTGTAAGAGCTGGTGGGGTGATTTGTACAGGACGAATGGGTCAGCGGGAACAAAATCTGAAGAGGGTGGTGTCGCATGTGACTTGGGAACTGCCTTAGATGGGAGTCGAACCCGTACTTTCTTTCCAGATGCCAACTTTATGACGTAAAAGTTAGGTAACTCTACTTCTGCCAGGTGTTGTACCCGGATGAGTTTACCAGAGGTGAGTTTAATGGTACTGGATGATTTAGGGGCCTGGCTGAACACGGTGTCATCAGGGGTAGTGTGGGCTGTATGCAATGGCTGCTGTACTTGGCTGGGGCGTTCTCCTTCAGGCCGGACCAGTACATGCCTAAATACTTATCCAAGTGGGACTCGTGTTTGAGGGGGTATGAATGGAGAGATTGGCCGAGGGACGATTTCGCTAGCTTGTGACTGGAGTTTGACCTCTGGCGGGTTTACTTAAAGGTGGTTGGCTCTTTCAGCTTGTGCTAGGGAATTGCGTTCCTTTCATTGTTGCCTACTCTGTAATCCGTCCCTTCTACTATACATTAGATCCCTGTATTAAAATCAAATACAACACACAGTTCCTTCCTCAGCGGGAAGATAACACTGATTCTAGGAAAATGGGAGACTAACTAAGAATGAAGGTAGATGGACAATTAGGTTAAACGTAAATTTAATTACTTGAGAAAGAGAAAAGGGAAAGTCCTGACTAAAATTAATTACCATGAAAAGTTGTGATTGACTAATGGAAAAAAATTAATTAATTTAAACGCGAGTGAAACAGGCAAAGGCGAGCCTGGTAAAATAATTTAATTACAAGTCAATTAACTAATTAAACACATTGGCGGTAAACTACACGCTATCAACAGTGTAGACAAAAGTTACTGGAAATGAATCAGAAGGTAAACTAGGATGCGCCGGCTTATTACCACGGAGTCACTGAAGTTGACTTGGGTAAAGGGTTACCGGTGGCTTGGAGTAGGATCTACGTATGATGTGGAGTGCTGTCCTCACAGTCAGCTGGTGCAGTTGAGGATGAGCAGTTTGCCAGGTGCTAGGAGGCTGCAGTCTTCACAGTCTGTGGAGTGGATGATGCACCAATTTGCAGGTCACAGAGAGGAGAGAGATCCTTTCCAGACTGATGAGGGAGTCTTTGCAGACTAGGAGAGTCTTCACAGACTAGGAAAGGCTCGCAATCCTATTCGGCTGGCGAGCCCGGCGTATCTGCCGGTGCTGGATGCTGGACCTCTATTTATGCTCAAAAATCTCATCAGCGATTCTTCAGGGTGCAGAGGGTAGCATAGCCTTCCAGTGCAGGGATATGTTGTTTGGGTTGCTGGAGCGCTGCTCATTTCTTATTGCCCTGCTTGGAGGCTACGACAAATTAAAACACCTCTTCCTGAGGCTGGCGGGTTGTGACGTCACAAGGCCACAGGGGCGCTGCCATCTCTGGGGTTGATAAGAACTTCTTCCGAGGCTAAGCGAAGGGTAGTGGAATATCATCAATACTTATTTTATTCATGGGGGTGACTCTTGCATGCAGGTTTCCTGGCGGGCAATGTGGTTTGTAATTACGTGAGTGAATTACAATTTCATGTTCGGCAGTCCAGGCTTGTGGGATCTCCTTACTTGAAACGTTTATTTTATTTTGCCACTTTTATGACTTCCCCGAGCTCGGGTCGCTCATAGGTGGGACAAAGTCGCCCGTAGAGTGCGCATTTGCACAGCGCTGCATGTTTGCATGCGTCAAATGAATGCTAGAATTTTCACGCCACTGCTGAATCACATTCTGTAAGATGATGATCAAGCACTGCACCAATAAGAAATCTACTACATTTCACTCCAAACACAACCTTGCAGTGTCTGAAAACTTTCATCTTCTTCTATAGAAATTTGTAAAAAGGCTTGCTTGGTATCGGAAACAACCCCAATTTGTTCTTGCGAAATTTGATCAATAGTTTAGGAATTGACTCTAACAAATTGGGTCTATTTGCCAAACAATCATTCAGTGATGATGTTCCTCTTGACTTGCATGATGCATCGAAAACTGGTCTAATTGGTGTAGTTGCACTATCCTTAAAGACAGTCCTGTGGGGTAAATAGTGGCAATAAGGGGCATTAACCCTGTCTTCTGGTACGTCTTCAATTATGCCTTCCTGCCTCCAACATTACAATACTGCATCATAGTCTTTGATTTTGGATGTGGTAATTAATCTTGCTGTAGTGCAGTTTAATCTGCAATTTTCTTGTTGACAGGTAAATCATCCTGGTTTTCCTTCCACGGAAGTTTCACTTTGTACCATCCCTCGGAGTTTACTTTGAGGTTTCTTTTGAAATGGTCCAAAACAATGACCTCTTCTTCACTTTGTTTTAAATCTTCTTTTGGATCTGACATTCCTAAGACTTCGAGTTTCTACAGGCCTGCAATGCTAGGCATATGGGTCAGTAGGGTCGTCAACTTTGACCAACTACTCTCTTTCAGTTCACCATCAATTCTTCCCACCATTACCCATCCAAGGTACGTGTGTACAGCAACAGGCGACAAATTTATAGTCTTGCATGAATACAACACCGCAGCAAAATCAGCTCCTAGGAGATGTTCTATCTATCTGTGTTTCATCTTCTCCGACATCAGTAAGGTGAATATTCCTCATCTTCAACTCTCTGACACATGGGCTAGACTCGCTAATTCTGGTTATGTTTCCACAGATGACTGGTTGGTCCAGCACTTCAGTGTTACAGGAGTAGCTTTCCCTTATATTCTTCTCTAGGACATTGTAACATTTGTGTTTCATGCTCTGTGATGTGGTTCTGTCAAACAAAGCATGTGCAAGACATTCAGATCTCATTGCTGTGTAGCCCATTTCTTTTGCAGTGTCTACTAGAATGTACGATCTTTGTGAGCCACAATCAATGATTGCTCTAACAACCTTTATCTTGTTAGACGTTGCGAGCTTGACCTGTAAAGTTTGAAGCAAAACACTTACCTTCTGGCTCTGACTTGATAGTGTAGAACTCCCCTTTTCATCTCCAGATTCTTTGACTTCGTTAATCTTTAATTTCTGTAGTTTTGATGAGAAATCTGGACACACAATAGCCCAGTGCCTCTTGGCACAAAGTAAATAGTAGTACAAAATAAACATCTTATGCTGGTCTTACATTCCCTTGCCCGATGTCCTGGTTTGAAGCAGACAAAACATCTGGAATTTTTCAAAATTTCTTGTTTCTTTCCAAGTGACATCTTTTGTGTCTGGAAGCATTCCTTAGACTCATGTGTCTTTTCACAGAACACACAGTTCAACTTATGTTTGTTTGTAACTTCTCCAGGAAACAGTTCACTTGTTGTGGCTATACTTCTCGAGTCCCATTTTCTCCTTTCGTGGCCGTCAATTCCTTCATGTGGCTGAAATCCAGTTTTTGCTAAACAAATACGTTCTTCTCCTTCCACTTCACCCTTCAGGAAGGACAGTAACTGTTTTAACTTCTTGCTATGAGCATTATCTTCATTCTCTTCACCATAATTGTTCGGCGGACTCCTCAGCCAAACTCTCAATAAGTCTTCGGGAATGCATGATTCTACAAAGGGAATTAACATAGCTGCATATCTATCGGATTTCATTCCGGTTGACTTCAGTGATCTTAGATGCGACTCTAACTTGTCATACAGATGAACAGAGTCTACCCTTTTCCGGCTATTTCTAGCATTCTCAATAACTAACCTCAACAGTTCTCTTACATAAAATTCAATAAGAAGTTCTTCATGACCAAATCTGTCCTTTAAACACGCTATCACTTTTGGATAATTTTCTGCTGTAGGGGGAAAACCTTCCACAATTTCTCTTTCCCTCGTTCCTTCCAACGTTGCTTGTATGAGATACTGGAATTTATCTTCGACTTCTATCTCCTTATCTTCATCAATACGCTTGAACTGGCTCCAGAACATTAACCAATCTTTGACATCTCCCTTAAATTTCTTCAATTCTATCTTAGGTAATTTTAGCTTCCGTGAAGTTGGTGATGAACTCATTAATGAAGCTGGATAATGAGAATTTAATTTGCACAGAAACAATTCTACTTCTACTGTGGCACTATCTAGTTGCTCCTTGTATTGCTAAACAGTCATGTACTCTTCCTCATAGTGTGTTTCAGTTTGATTGTCAGCTTGTAGCAGGACTACAGAATTTCCTCGTCTAAAGAAAACGGTTCTCCGCCTAACCTTTCTAAAGTATCGACTTTTGTTTTGGTATGTACTGGTTTTCTTTTCCGTAACAAGTTATCCATGACTTCACTTTCAGCGATACAATGGAAATTATACAGCTTACCTTAATACACATCTACTGTTAAATCACGTCTGGGTCACTAAATGTTGAGTACCTAAGAAAATTACCAATCTTCTGTTCTCACTCCATTTATTTCTAGAATTGCTGAAGACCTACATTATGAAAATTCCTTCAGCAATTTTTACACATACACAATAAAACTTCCACTAGTCATAACATTGCTTCTAGAGTCGTAGAAGTCGTCGCCAAAGACAACAAACACTCTGTGAATACAAGAAAGAACAGAAAAAACAGTTTTTATAGAGCACTCAGTCTCAGAATCACAGGGTTACAAACATTAAAAAACTCTGTCTTAAAACTTTTGTCCTTGACATCAAGTACTCACTGTCTAGTACTTGTTGACAGGCACATACACAAAGTAGGATGACATATTTTCCACACGTGGAAAATGTATGTGTGTGCCTGTCGATAAGTACTAGTCTGTGAGTACTTTAATTCCTGGCGTTTTGCATATTTTTTTATTAGGAGAAGTTTTAAACATTTATCATTTTCCAAACTAAGTGTCAGTCAATTTCTTCATGATTGTTTGTACCATCATGATCAGCTGAAATGACAGGTGATTGAAGGAAAACAGATTAACATGCTACAACTTCTTCTTGCTGTCTCATTGATCATGAAGCCAAAGTTTGAAGCTGCTGCACTCAAAACCATGTGGGGACATGTTAGGAGTGTGGATACCGAAAGATGCTCAAGTTCATACATTGTTTTTTTAAGTGATAGCAGAACTCTTTTAAAGGAAGATAGTATCGAAACATGCAATATGCTCAAGTTTAACATGTAAACATTCTACCATTACCTAAGTGGCCATGAAGTCTATTTATGAAACTGTGAATTGTGTTTATTTGCCTTGCCATTCATGTGTCAAAATTAATCAATTTTTTTCGACAGACATGTGGTAAATGCAGGAATTTAGCATTTTAAAGTACTTTTTATGAGCCATTTATTCTTTTTTTAACCAGTAAATAATAATCACTTAACTATTAATGGTGTGAAAAATTAATTGGTTCCTACATTTTATATTTTGATGTGTGACTTTCGTAAGATTTATGTCAAAATGTTTCAAGATCATTCTAATTTCTCTTTCAACATGCTACAAAATGCTATGTCAAATTTTTAAAATTCTAAAAACCACATTTGAAAGTGTTAATTTTACTCTCTGGTAATTAAGGTTAGCTTTGTTTGTGAACACATTAATAAATATTTTATTTCTCATGCAATATAAATGAGATCGTAATAATATCATCTTTGAGATCATAACAATAAAAAGTGAATTTGTGTTTCTTAAAATTTTTTATTAGTTTTAAAGTGATAATTGTTTTTTTTTTTTTGTATTATTATAAGTATGGTCACCATTCAGAAATAACCTGAATATTATTAGAAGTTTTATTTATATTTTTCAGGCTGTTCCTAATGGTTGTCCAACAAAGGAAGTAGGAAAGACATCATCATTAAGAAGCATCAGGCCCAAAGCAGAGAAGCTGGCTGCCCAAGAACTTGCCAATTCCTCCACACCTAAGGACAAAGAGAACATCCCTGTTTCAAATGTGTCCGACAGGAGTACCAGTGATGTAGCTCAAGAAGCATCAGTCGAGACTACAGTTGTGGTCAAGCCACTACCAGATCTCATAAATCTCGTCATAGAACAGGAACTGCCTTTGAGAGTTCCCAAGCCTCCTGTCCCATTGTTCAAGAAACGAAAACTGGAGATCTTGAAGGAAGGTGGGCTGGAGGTGACGGCTGTTGCCGCCACTGCCACAATAGGAACAGTGACAATCAGTGCAGAGAAGCGTCCCTCAGTGATACAGCATGCTACTCCGGTGGTGCAGGCAGATGCCAGTCAGGTATCCATCACCGTCACACCTGATGTGGGCCTCATGCTGGGCTCCCCCACTGCAGACTACACACCTTCACCCTCTCCGTGCCGGGGTCAGGATGGCGTGGATGTGAAGAGACCAGAGCAGTTGCAGTATGTGGCATACGATGGCCGGGTCCAGGTGAATGGGCTGGAGGAGTCTCGTGTGCCAATTGCTGGCAGAGTTGTGCAGTCCAGGTCCATGTATGTGCACTCAGAGACTACGGTGTATGGAAATCCTAAAGACGTACTGTATCACAAACCAGGTATCAAGTCATCTTCACATCTTGTAGTACCATCAGTATTGTCTGCAGATGTGGATGTGGAAGTGTTGGACTTGCGTGTGAAATGTGTAGACAAACCTAATGTGACTATCTGCAGAGTTCCAAACATGATTCCTTCTTTTAGCAGTGGCTGTATCAGCAGCAGTAACAACAGCAACAACAGTAGCAGCAGCAACAACGGCAGCAACAACCACCACAATAATAACAACATGAAAAATTCAGTGAGGAATAATGGTGCTTCATATCCTGTTATGAATGGTAAGGCAATGGTTAGTCCCAATCTAGAGATAACTGTAGTAGATGTTCCACAATCAGTAGGAACTACAGTGCCCCAGAGGTTTCAGCCTGTTCACGAGGAGAAAGTTAGTCGACAACGAAAATCGCAACCATCAAAGTTTTTGAATCGAAGTGCTCCGCGAAATGAAAACGGGAGGAGTCGTAACTATGCAGAGCTGATCATACCCAACCCGTTCCCTAATGAGCGGAAGAACTTAATGGATGGTTCTTTAGGGAGGTTCGAGCAGTTGTCTGCATGCAGGGGATCTGTACCGGTGAGCTACACTTCAGGCACGCCCCCAGTACTACCTAGCTATGCTGGGCCTCAGGCAGTGAGTACTGACACGTTTCTGCCACTAATGGACCCCATGTACTTCTCGCTGTATAATTCCCGCAGGATGTACCAGCAGCAAACGTTTTCTCCCTCGCCTGTGTTTGAGCCCAGCCCAGAACACTTGCAACTCTACAAAGAGCTGATGAGTTCGCATGGTGGCCTCAGGTTCTCTCATCACCCCAGCATCAGCAGCATTCTTGGGCTTCCCTGTGATGGGTCGATATCCATCACCCCTGTGGGCCAATCTCCCCCACCCACCTCCAAGTGACCCCAGCGGTAGTGACCAGTAGTGTGCCAGCATCCTTGTTTGTGTGTGTTGCATGTGATAGCCGCCCGGTGCCTCGTGATTGCGTCACCGCTACATGTCTTCAGTATTGCCACTCCGTTAGCAAACTGTCCATTACTCATGTCCGTGAGTTTTTTCATTTTGGTTGCATTTACTGTCGTGTTTCAGTTAGTTTATAATTGTGGATATGCAGTATAGAACATGTCATTCTATGCAGTGTTTCATTTATGTAGGAGAATAATTGTGCAGTTAACTTAGTTGTCATACTGAAGAAGTATACGTTGTATGTAAATAATAAGTTAATGATACGCGTGTAAAGTATGTATATATATTTTATACTGACCAATGTTGTTAAAATGTACTTGTTATATACAGTGAAACACTTTATTTTAGTTTAAGTTATGTTTATACCAGTTATTTATATTTTATACTTTTAGAGTATAATACTAGAGAAAATTTATTTTTATCCAGAGTTTAACAGGAGAACTGTCTGTTTTTGTTTAGAATATTTGAATGAACACTCTCCGAACAAAGTGAAATGCTTCAAATATTCCGGTACCAAAATGTGAACTTAAATGGTGATTTTAAAAACAAAATTAAAGTTGTTCCTGGTGTACCAGATCTCATTGTAAGAATTTGTTTAATCTCTTATTTGTAATGCTGTATGAATATGTAAGAAAAAAGACCAGCAATTGGTTTTGAAACAGCAGTTTTTCTAGAGGGCATTTACATTTTTTGCCATGTGTTCACTGTGTTTTTCTGTAGTCACTAGTTAAATATTTGTAAACAGTTATAAAATGCCAAAGATATTTTGAGAATTCATTTCACAGTTTCTGAATAGTTCCTTGATTATCTTCTCAGCAAAAAAGTTGTTGCTACGTATAGCTCAAGCAGATATGTTGCACTGTTCAGTGAAATTAGTCAGCAAGTCCGAACTTATCGTCTCACATTACTGTAATTTATTCAGGTGTCATCATCACTTTAAAGTTCAAAAATCATTGCAAACACTTTTGTAGGGATGTGCAGACTGTTATTATGTATTTGTTACCCTTCATGAACTTCAGCTTTTCAACTTTAAAGAAAGGAACAAGAACATGGAGACAACATTATGTAAGAAATAATATTCAACAAAATTAAGGTATAATTTTGATCAAAACATTAATCATATTTTGCACAACATATCTTCGTGTTGAGTAACCACTTTGCCAATTCTAAAAGGTTGGCTATTAAATTATTAGCATTTCCTATTACGTGTGGTCAGAGAAATTTTTTTCCAACCACATTCACTTTTATTCTTCTTTGAAAAACTCTCTTTGGCACATCCCTAATTGTGTTTAGTCAAACAGTCGAAACGACTATTATTATATTTATTTTTTCCAGTTTGTGAAATGCAGATATTAAAAAATATTTGCCTTCTTGCCACATTAAAGCTAAAATAAAATGATTGCTGTTTGTTACAGTATATGTTTTCAGTTCGCTATATTCCAAAACATTTTACAGCCTAGATTTTACATTAATTATATGTTTCTTATGCAAACTCCCTAAAAAAATTTTTCTAAAATGTGAAGGATGATAACAGTAGGTGCTGATGATTAAATGTACAATATTTTAGCAATTATATTTATTTTTAGCAAATGATTTTTTCTGTACTATGGAAGTTGTGTGATGTTGAGTTGATTTCTGTTTAATAACGTTTTAAAATTATCACTTTCAAAGGATTAATTTTTTTGATTGCACTACTTTGTTTGTACTTTGAAATTGTAAGTGCCGATTTAGGACAAGATTGTGACAATAACACACCTCCTAAACACTAAATCCCTTGCACTGACTCTACCATCTACCTAAACTGATTTTTAGGAATCTTCATTCAGATTCTTTTCACAGGGAAGCAAAGGGACTTCTAATGTAAAATTAGGAAAAACTCCAGTTTTTTTTACTGCAAATGGTGCAGTATTGAATCCAACTTGAAGTGTTAAGACAAATGATCATGGTAGTTCCTGTTTCTAGTACATATATCTTCACTTTTTGTTTTTCTGTGCAATTTGCTGGCCTTGAGTATTCACAGATTTCAGTCTCATGGCATCATTTATGTCCATTCTGTTGCTGCTAATTTTTTTGTATCCAGAGCATAACTATTTGTACAAGTTGCAGTCAATTTTTTGACTGTATTTTTTTTCCCCAGTTTATTGGATGCCGTTGTTCAGAATATGTTTTTGCATAGATCTTAGTTCTGTCAAGTTTGTGTTGGTTGTGTAATTTCTTTTAGTTGTAATTGTTACATATCTCTATGTAAACTTGTAAATCTAAATGTTTTTTAAGTGTTAAAAGTATAGACAGTTTCATCGAAAGTGTGAGACTATTTGAATTGTTAGTAACTGTGTGCTTTTGGAAATGTGTGCAGAATCATCACAAAATGTAAATTCTTTTACTTTTATAATAAATGCCACATTAATTGTGTAAGTTGTTACACATTATTGTTAAACCCTTTTACAAAGGTGCTGAATGTAGCCTCTTTGTTGAGAGGAAGATAAATACAGCATTAATGGCAACAGTGTAAGAGTGTAAATTTCTTTGTCATTTTACCTTGCTCTCTGATGAAATTATTTCCCTACATTCCTATTGATTGCTAAGTAGTAATATGGTATTTCGAATTAATTTGTGGTGATTAAATTGCTATTGATATCAATATGCACAGAAATCTCCATTTGACATAATGGCTTATCCCTCAAATAATACTTTAAGTATGACGCATGATGTATGGGGAATATGTACTCGCTATATTCTCTTCGTAGTGGACGTCCGGGTATATTGTCTAGACACTGAGTCAGGCGCTTGTATATGTACAAGGGGGTTCGGTTTTGTTTGGGTCCTGGCACCTTCTCGTACAAAACTGGCTATGCGGCAGGGCACGAAATCGGGTGTGGGCAACACGATTCGGCGTCTAAGTGCTACCACTGCCTTTGATATACATGGCGACGTTTGGATGGAGCAGTACTTGAGGAAGGCGTGACATGACTACTTCTGGTACAGAGTTGTGACTAACAATGACCTGTGGCTTTGGCAGAGGTGCGGGACGAAAGATAGCAGGCACTAGGTAGGTTATTACTGCTGTTGAAGGTTGATCAGGCTGGCTCAAATACTCTGTGATCCACCACGGGTACTTGACTGAACCGGTCTTCTCAGGTGGTGTGAAGAGGTGGAAATCAGGCCTCACCTTGTCCAGATATGCACATGGGTGTGTGACCCTGTCCCAGTCTTCCCAACCTAGGTAGGGGACATAAGTTTCCCACAGCTGATCCCGCTCGAGAGAGGCCAGTGAACACCAGGCCGACAAGCTGTTCCTCGGACAGTGTAACTGTGTGGCTCTTCCTTTCCATCAATCCCTGAGGGTTGAGGGTAAGGACGGCCAAACTAGTGCATGTTTGGTAGGAAAATAGTGTCAGGCTTGTTTGAGTAAGATTCCCTGGGATCACCTGCAAACCTGTTATGCGAGGGCAACTACGGAAGAGTGCTAAGTCTACAAGAAAGTTACTCAAAGTAAAAGCTGACCCATGTTTTATTCCGTTTATGGAAGTAAACATGTGGTGAATGCACTCTAGCTCCTGGTGAGTGGTGCAAATTTCAGTGGGAAAGCTACAAGTGCAAGTTATGACGGCCTGTAGAGGCAACTGGTACACAACAAAGGGGAATGTGATGTGAGCTGCTGTAGTCAAGGTAACAAACTCTTGCTGACACATAGCAGGATGACTAAGCAGGGAATGTGACAGGATTTAGCCTTGAAAAAGACTTTAAGGAGAGGTCCTCTACAATCCATAACTGTAGGTGGTCACAGGGTTTGCGGGGGTACATAGTGGGAGAGCTCCTGACTAACGTAACCTAACCCTATCGCAAGTGTAGCTTAAGCTATGAACTGGGTGTTGTCCTGAGCAACGAGTGCTAGACCGAACGTAGAACGGGTGATTTCTGACCAGCAAGTGCTAGGAAGAATTGAGATCAACTTCCCAAACGGTGGGCGCTGGGCAGGAAGACTGCTATGGAGATGCGGGCCATCTCTGCTTTTATACTAATTTCAAGCCGCTGCCTGTTACTGATTGGTCGTGCCACTAGGGCCAGGGGTTCACAGAGCGGAGGGTGCGAATGCATGGCTTGCCTCTGTCACATCCCTGGCCGGCTGGGAGGGGATGCAAAACAAAAGATGAGTGTTAATTACTTATATAGCAGGGCTGCCACCAGCCCTGATGCTGAAATCCTGGTTCCTGTGTATAAAAATCCTGTAAAATCATTGGAATTAAAAAAAATGGCAAATTACAGAAAAGAACGAGGACATGATGGACGTTTACATGTTTATTGTAGTTTTGGTTTGGAATGTACAAACCATTATTTTCTCCTCTCACACTTATACTTTTGTTTAAAAATATATAAAGGACATGAATCCAAGTACTCACAGTTTAGTACTTGTTGATAGGCACACTTACACAAAGTAGGACAACACAGTTTTTTCATGCAACCGCATGAAAAAACTATTGTCCTACTCTGTGTGTGTGCCTATCGACAAGTACTAGACAGTGAGTTCTTGGATTCATGTCCTTTATATATTTTTAGTAGCCTAGTGGCCTATTTGCAATCATATACTTTTGTTTACTCAACAAATGTCTCGGCAATAATTTTTGTTTCCTCACCATTGTGATATCAATGCCAAACACAAAACACAGTCACCAAATTCGGACTGACATGCGTAAAAACGGCAACTCACTGGAAAGGTTCTTTTCAATCATGGCCTTGGACTTTGCATGTGATTATACAGTCAGGAACAGAAATATGTTGATAACTGTATACCCGTGCCAGTGAATAATTAAGCGAAATACTTTGGACATACTTTATTGAAGCAATAGCATTAGTAAAAAAAAAGGTTTCAATTTTTCTAAGCGTGTTAAAAATCCATAAAAAAAAAAGGATAAAATCCGTTAAAACAGCAGGCCTGTACTAGAGCTATCTAGCGGGGAGTAAAAGAACTCAGTTTTATCCACAGGCTCACCGTAACACTGCTTAAAGACAATCTGCAAGGGAGACAGTACAATCTCACATATTAACAGACAAAGTTAACTTCCAACTCCGCAACAAACTGACCTAGGGCTGGCGCGGAACTCGTTAAAATCACCATTGTTGAAAACGCGTAATGCATCAATTTGCCCCGTCTCCGCTGCGACTGAAGCTCATTCTTTAGGTCATGGAAAGGCATATTCTCCATGGAAAAATATAGCGCTTCCTCTTTGGCCTCCGCCTGAACAAGATGAGATTACAGTTCATCACTGAGGAGAGATGAAAGATGATCTGACAAGGAGAACTCCCCTTTACATTCAGTAGTCCCAGCTACAGAGGGACGCAGGAGATTGGATTCTGATGAGGTGGAAGCCACCCGTATATGCAGGCACTGCCTGATTCCTTATTCCTCCGGCACTCATCTCGACTAGCATTCTGCAAGGTAGGAAAAAGGTTGACCCCCTTGGAAAGGAAGAGCGTATCCTTCTCTACTACTAGCCTCTGTCGTAGTCAGTCTACCTGTCATCCTTGTGCAGAGACAAAACTTATTCCTTGTCTGTGATTACCAAGGCTGTAAAGATAGGAAATAGTGTTCTGCTTAACTTTTGCTGTCTTAGCAGCCTAAATCGAAAGCATGTTTTCTCAGGTCACTATCAACATTCCTGTCAGCCACCACACTGAGGGTTGGTGAAATGAAATGAAAAGAAAATTCTTTTGCGGGAGTGCGGCACTGTCCTCTCAATAGCAATTTTCTCTCCTTCGGCTTCTGTAAGAGGCGCAACTCTGTGTGCTGCAACATGGCATGTCCACCCCCCACCCCAACCCTCCTTGTGAAATTGACTTTCCTTCCTAACAGCTGGGGTGGGGTGAAGGTCGTTCACAACACTACTTTGATCTAAACGCACCTTTATTTGCCCGCTGCAAAACAAGAAAAAGGGCACGTGCACACACATGCACGTGTGCATGCATGCACACACACACATCTCTCTATATGGGAAGGATAGCCATAGTCACGCATCATACTGGTATTAGGAAATGCTCCGTCATTTTCCTTTTGTCTCTCTAATACAGTGCATATTTTCTTGTCTGTTTCCTACGGGGATCCTGGCGGTTTATCTTGCGGGCCTCGTTTACTACAGCGTGCACTCACAAATGAATTCTTATCCATGTGTCCCACAACAAACTTGTGAACTACATGTGAAAATATTTGACAAGGAGGATAGTAGACGTAAAAGGCCGATTCTGGCTCACCACCACTAAAACCAATAATTTTCGTTAAAAATGTAGGGAAAAAACTAACATAACTATTTCCGGCTATTTGTAACGAAAGTGTAAGAAAAAATAACTCAAAATCTGAAATTTGATGAAAAATAATTAAAATCAAGCAAATTAAAGCCAAAATCAAGGTATTTGAGGGTTAATTTTAGCTCTACAAGCTTTTAAAAAGGACCTCTCAAAAACAAGCAATTTTAAGCCAAAAGCAAGCAATTTTTAGCAAAGAAACAAGCAAATTTTAACAATTTTTCAAAAATGAGCATGCAGGATTTGACAGAAGGTAAAAACAAGCAAAATTATGCAAAATAAACTCAAAATTTCTAGTTTTTCAAGCAATTTCCACGTTTTCTAGAAACAGAAAAAAAATTTTTTTTTTTTTATAAAACTTTATAAAATTTATATCTTATAAATAGTTGTATTAAAAAAAATTCAGAATGAATGGATTGCCAATTACATATAGCGATTCTGATTACGAATCTGATCACAGGAGATTTTCAGATTTTGATGTAGATTACTATTCTATAGTTAATTATTTCTATAGCCTGTATCTAGTTTGGTTTTTGAATTTCTAAAATCATTATAAGCAAGAAATTGTTTAAGATAAACACAGTTTTCAATGTCTAGATTACAGTTTTCTTTATGAAACATTTCATTTCTACAGTTTTTAACATAAATATTTCTCACATTACAATGATCAAACATAATAGCATGTTAATGCTGTTCAGCACGATTTTTTCTATTAAATTGAAAACCTGCAATTACAAAATCGGGCATGTCAAATGGTAAATTATTAAACTGATCTTTTATATCAAAGCTTAAAACATTTGTTCCTTTAGGAACTTCTTTTTGTAAAAATTGCAATGGCCATGTTCGATTCATATTCAACAATAGGCCACATAATTTATATTTTGTCAATAACAATTTTACCAGGATCAGAAAGATGTTTCGTTACTTTATCATCTTTATCAAAAGTTTCATAAAGAAATAAACAGTTGTTATCACATGAATTACGAAAAAGTAATTTTATAGCCACCTTTCCAATAAACTTCATTGTTATCACGAATAAAACTAAACAGATATCTAAGAGGATACATTATTTCATTTGCTTTATTACTAGAAACAGTTTTAACCTCTTTTGTTATATTACTATAAACAGATTTATCTCAATATAGATTATCATTATAAGTAAATTCTAAATAATTTTGTTCACTTGGTGATCTTAATAAAGCATTCATCATTGTTGATGCTATACCTGTACTATCAACAGCTTCAATATTTCCATGTTTTGAGATTTCTACTCCAGAAAATTGAAAAGGAAAAAAGTTTGAACAAACGTCACTATTATATGATTCATCATATTTTGCCTCATCTCCAACCTTATATCTCTTCAGTAAACTAAATTATTCATAAACATAAGCATCATTTGGGAAAGATTCTATATTATTCTATTGGAATATCAAATTAGATTCTATTATTGTAAACATTTAAATTCCCCCTAGTTTGATCAGTTGGAGAAAAAGTCTGCCTCCCAAAACTCGCAATATTTTTATAACTCATTTATAAGTAAAACATTTATATATAAATGGCAGAATCGAAGAGAGTTTCTCGAGTTAAATTACTCATTGAAAGATATGAAAAATATAAAAAGCTTCATGAAAAAGAATATGTAAAATAAGAAGAAAGAGCAACCATTAATTGAAGAATTACGAAATATTGGTAAAAAAAAGTATATAAAGTAAGTGAAGAAAACCAAAATTTAATAACAACACTAATTCCTGATGCAGTAAAAAATTTATATAATCCGCCAACATCAGAAGAAACATCATTCGAAAGAGAATTATTCTCAAAACAAAAATCTCCTAATTTGGAAGAGCATATGGGTACTATTCGATTAAAAGATATGCTACCTATAGCAGGTGTTTCTACTACAAATCTCGTAATAGAAATTACAAAAAGAATAAATGTTATTAATGAAAAATTTGGTTTACGTGGAGCTGGGGAAAATTGTTACATTGTTGATACAAACAAAAGTAACAATAAATAATTAAACACTATTTGTTAAGTATAAGAATATAAATTTATACCAGGGCTTTGTAATTTGTTAACAGAAAATTTACAAGAAGCCCTTGAGAATAAATTTGATGATGATTGTTATGAAATTTATGCAGAAATCATTAAAAACAACCAATGCTGCAGTCCAACAATATATTCCTAATAAAAAGGTAGCTTCGAGTGGAGGTTGGAAGTACACAAATATAATTAAACCAATTTATAACTATATAAAAGAATTACATTCAAAATCAGCACCAAACACACCAGAAAAAAGATTTCTCCAAAAACTCCTAAATCTGGAGAAGGTATTAAAAAAGTAGAATAGTTTACCAAAAGAACATATTTAGATGTACGATGTTAGAAAATTAATTGACAAATCGTTAATTATTCATGGTGAAGAAAATGCTGGAAATAATTATTACAATAAAAAAGTTAGTATAATGAATATGTTAATAAATTTTCTGATTTTGTTATTTACAATCCAAAAGGAATTCCTTATCTTATAAAACTTTTAAATGTAATTCCACACACATTTAGGAATTCTGAACATCATGGCAAAGGAATAATAAATTGGGTGTTAAACAATTTAAATTTACCCGAAATGCATTTGCTTGGTTATAATTGTGGACCGTTTACAAAATTAGATGAAAGATTGGAGAGAGGCGACAGAGGAATAAATAAATTAGATGAAGTGTGCAAATATCACAATATTGCTTACAGAGATCATGATTTAGAATCTAGACATGATGCTGATACAATTTTACAAAAAGAAGCAAAAGAGATCATGTTGGATAAAAATACTCTGATTGGAGAAAAAATTGCTTTTGCTGCTGTTGCCTCAACAATGTTTACAAAAAGAAAATTAGGCTGAGGAATTAAAATGTTTTATTGAATACAATATATATATATATATTTTTTTTTATTACTTATAAATGAAGATAACAAATATAACTTTCTATATTCCCTTTGAGGAATTAAAAGGTTTGGGTATAGATAAATTTGTAACAAATTATCAAATTGAGGGAAAAAATAAAAAATTTTAAGAAGGCAAAAGTTTCAAATTAACTTTATCATTGCTAACAGTTAAAAATATGGCCAAAGAAAAAGCTAGCAGTGGTTTACATCATGGAGGAATTATACCAATTATTTTGGCTGCTTTAGGTGCACTGGTGGTTTAGCTGGAGGAACTAGTGCAATTTATAATTCTGTTGAACAAATTAAAAAAAATAAAAATAACTAGAAGAACAAAAGAGATACAATTTAGCAATGGAAAATAAATCTGGAAGCAGATTAAAAAGAGGGTGGCCAAAAAAATTGAATATATACCAACTATCTAATATTGATATTGAATGATATGTAAAATTATTAAATATTAAATATTTCATAAATGTTTATATGATTGATGATTTACCAAAAACATGCACAAAAATGAATGTGCAATGGTTAATTTTGACATATCATCTAATCTAGGAACTCATTGGGTTTGCTATTTTAAAGAAAACTATGATGTTTACTATTTTGATTCATTTGGAGGTAATAATCCTAGTAATTTATTTAATTATTTCAAAAATAGCAATGTTTATTACAATTATGATCAAATTCAGAATTTTAATTCACTTATCTGTGGATATCTATGTTTAATTGTATTACATCTTTTTTTCTAAAGGTTTTAAGTTTAACTATATAATTTCTTTATTATTAAATTACTATTATTACTGAAGATTTAAAAACATATGTAGATTCATAATGCAATTCGAGTGTTTCTAATTTACAAACTAAACTAAGCACTTGTTTTGATTTTACAAAATCTTATATCTCTTTTCTAGGACGTAAACTTATTAATATAAATGAACCTGTGGATAATAAATACGCAGTCAATAAAATATATTTTGATATACATATAGCAGATTATACATTTAAAAAGGATGTCGATTCAAAATATAAAACTATTGTTTCTGACTAGGCATTAAAAAACAATTTAGATTCAAAAAGCTATTTCATTGTTTCTGATTAAAAAGTATACGTAGAATCGAAATACAATATCACTGTTACCGCTTTACAATATCAACTTAGTGAAGTTTTTGTTTATACAATAGACTACGTTTGTATTCAAAATCGTAGAATTAATAATATGGCTGATCCTGTAGATGGAAAAGATGCTGTCAAAAGATATTTCGATAAAAAAATAACTGATAAATTGCAAAATTTAAACCAGTCAGTTTTGAATTACTGTGGTACAATTGCTAACTCAAAAGATGAGAGAGAGAGAGAGAGAGAGAAAAAAAAAAAAGCTGTTGATAAAGAAATAGTTTATAAATTACACAATTTAAGCCAAACATTTTCGACATATTGTGATAAACTTGTTTATTTGAAAGTTGAAAGAAATTAAAGAAGTTTCCAATAAAGAATTATATGTAAAAATAAAATTTACAAAATCTCATATATTTTATTTATCTATAAAGTGGAATAAAACGAATAATATTTTTCACTTAGATAATAATCAAATTTTCTTAATTTTTTTGATGGATTGTACTGTTTATAAAATAGTAATTACTTAGTTTATTTCACATAATTATCTAGTTGTTATTAAGGGGGCTACAAATATAGATCACAGTGAGTCTTTTAATGCTAGCAAAGGTGATACTTTCACTTTTAAAATAATAAAACAAAAAAATATCTGAATATAACGATGATTTTAAGATCACAATAGGACTATTTGAAAATATAAAGATTAATAATTTTTTTAAAATTATTAAATGGCAAACACTTGGTGCTTGAAGTGCAAGGTCATCAAAAATAATATAAAAACTGAAAATACTAAAAATGGGCGTTTAGTTCAGAAAAGTACATGTTCAATATGTAATTCTAATAAATCAACATAAAAAAAAATGTTTTGCCCACTGCGAGAGAGGGAATAATTAATTAATTATATAAACTTGCAAGGAGAAATATTCCAAGCATAAAAGTAATTTCGTATGGTATTGATGATTTATGGCAAATTGATCTTGTAGAGATGAATACTGAATACTGGAAATTTGAAAGAAATATCACATATAAACAGAGGATACAAATATTATATGACAATTATTATTATTATTTTTCTTTCAAAATTTGCATTTGCTGTAAAAGATAAAACAGTTTAAAATGTAGCAATTGCTTTAGTATCTATATTAACTAAAATAAAACCACGTATTATTCAAATTGATAATGGGTCCGAATTTTATAATAAAAATTTAATGAACTTATGCAAAAATATAATATCAATTATTATTCTTCTTGTAGCGAATTGAAAGTAAGTGTTGTTGAAATATTTTATTACACAAAGAAAAATATAATATGTGGATGAAATTTGCTTTGACTGGAAATGATATTGCCATTAATACCGCCATATGTGTATACTGAACCAAAACTGCAAGCTAAATACAAAGTTAGCGATGTTGTTCATGTAAGCAAACTAAAAAAAATTTTTTTTTGAGAAGGGTAACACTGCTAATTGGTCAACAGAGTTGTTTACTATTTGTAAAGTTTTAAATTATGATATGCCTACTTACAAATTAAAATATACTAAAGGAGAATAAATAGAAAGCAGTTTCTATGAATTCGAAATTATGAAAACAGACTATCCCAATTAATATTTGGTCGAAAAAGTCTTAAAATCTAAAGGCGATAAGATTTATGTAAAATGGTTATGTTTTGATAATGCACATAACTTTTGGATTATTAAACAGATTTTTCGTAAAATTTAATTTTTTTTTAAAAATAATTATCTAATTCAAATGCAAAAACGTAATGCACATTGTTTTAACGGTTGTTTTTGGTGTTCATTTTTGACGTTCTTTTTTGTTCATTTTAACGTAAACCTGTTTTCAAAAATTTTAAAATTTTATGAAGTCTTTGATCTCATTTCTGTACTTTCCATTATTCATTTTTCGACTCAAATCTAAAGTGATAAATCCATAGTCTTCCTCCCAACACTTGGCACAAATATCTTTAAATTTCTCGTAAGGCATGTTTCCCCAAATCAAATCATTATAAATTTGTTTTAAATTAGTGTTATCTTGTCTAAATATACACAGGAAATTAGTGTTATCTCATGCCAACGCTTTTGGAATTTTCGAATGTGTTTGTGCCAAATAAAATACATGAATGTTTTTATGCCTTCCAATAGTAAAGTACTTGCGAACTACGTCTTTATTGTATAAAATAACATCATCAAATACAATTAGGGATTTGTCTTCACATTGATCTAAAGGGACTAATTCCTCAGTATTATTTTAAAAAAGTATGCCTTTTTTCTTTAACTTTTAATTTTTTTAATGCCTCATCAAAATCATTTTGTATCTGAATATATTTGGCTTGGTTCAACATTTTTGCGCAAACATACAGTTTATTAAAATCTAACCATCCTAACTTATAAATAAAATTTGTCATGAAATTGGCTTTCCCACCATTGCTCGAGCCTACAATTACCCCTCTAATATCATGAGGCAATAATTCACCATGCTTTTTATTCTTAGAGTTTTCTTTAGAAATCAAAACACAGACACCCCAATTAACTTTGCACAGCATAGGCTGCTTTGGCTGCTGCTTTTTCATTTAAGAACAATATTTTTTGTAATAAATGGATAATGAAGTATTTGAGTTAACAAATAACACTTCTGTACTAAAGAATAAGCTTCAGTATGACATCGTACATAGTGAAAAATTGATTGAATTAGTTTTCATACAAAATTTTTGACTCCAAATATAGACAATAATGCTATAACAACCACTGAAAAAATGAATGCTGTCGTTAATAAAAACGAAGTTATAAGTGAGTTGTACAATTCCATAACTATCTAAGTCCAAATATCCCAAATGGTTTTTTTCCTATGACATTATTGCCATATCTTTCATCTATCTGCAACATTACTTTTTTTTCAAAACGTGTTAATTCCGTGTATAAACTCCACGAGAATACTGTCTCCTGTTCCAAAACTACTGAAGTCCATGTTTTACACTACTCCAAAGCTCTGTAATTCCAAGCCCGAGTAAAAGGTTCCAAAACTATTTAAGTCCACCACTTCCAACATGGTGATACATGACTTTTTTCCACATAACTACGTAAGACTATGGGTGTAAATATACCACGTATTTTCTAAACTTTCTCATATGGAAACTCTGTAGAACCTAAATAGATTTTTAAAGCTAGTATTAGCAATAAGGGTTTATAGATTCAGCTCTTAGTAGGTTTTGGCAGGAAAGCTGTTTGGCAAAATGGGTGATCAAAGCGCAGGTAGTGATGAATCTTCTGTGAAGATTTCAGACAAAAAAAGTGCGCCACACAGAAAACATGGAACAGGAAAGTGAAGGAAGACAGCTGGAAAAGGTCAAAAAGAAAAGGGAAAGGTAAGTTTACTTATTTCATTGGCAAATTATACTTCTTTTTCGCCAAATCTATTCCGAATAAGATTATGCTGACCAACTTGTTTTCATTTAATTTAGGTTTGTTTTAAATGCAATCTGGGATGTAACTCTTCCTTTTTATGTATGATGTTTATCATGTGTCGAGTTTCGACAGACACGCATTACAAGGGTTCCCGTGCCCACCAAAGTGCTAACATACAGAGAAATCTAAGCTGCTGTGCCAACATTTAAGTATGTAAGATATCCATCGGTTTCACCAGGAATTATATAACTCTACAGACAAAATTGAGCAAGATTGTTTCATACTTCGGTATGCTAAAGGACGTCTTTCTCAGAATCATAGATTTAGAACAGATGAAGGACAAGAACAAGGTATGTCAATTGAATATTATATTCCAAGCTTTCATAAATAGAAAGGCAGTATGCCTTTAAGAGTCTGCGAAAACACATTCCTCGAAATTCTGAAAATGTCTCAGTATCGAGTGCAAAACCTATACAGGCGGAAATTAAATACTGGTGTGTCTCCCAAGGAAAGACATGGTTGTGTGCGCCCCCAAGAATGTCATCACAGACGTAGCCAGTGTGTAAGAATGTTTATTGAGAGTATTCATCCACTCGAGAGCCATTACATTCGAGGAAAGGCCACAATATTCTTCCTAAGCAGTGATCTGGGTATAAGAAAACTTTGGGAAATGTACAATAAGGAACAGACAAATGCAGAACTTTGAGTGAAATATGAGTATTCCTGTAAAATTTTTGTGGAACACTATAATATCATCAGTTTTAAATCCCCAGCCACTGACCAGTGTTCAAAGTGCATTGAGCTAAAGTAAAGGATACTAAGTACAAGACATCTTGCAGAGAAAGACAATTTAAAGTTCAGCCTTGCTCTCCATAAAAAGCAAGCCAGTGTGTGTTACACATTCCTTAGGGAACAAGAAGATGCGGAGATGGCATTAAATTTCGACTGTCAGAAAAATATTGTTTCCTAATACACTAGACCAGCTAGCATACTATAAAATACAGTTCTATGCGTACAACTTTACCATATGTAAGGGCTTGTCATGTGATCCACAAAAGGATTCAAGTGTGATAGTGTCCTGTGTTCACAGAAGATTTACAAACACTTTATTTCCTTACCACATCCACACTATAAGATTGTTAGCCAACAGTTTTGGTGGGCAAAATAATAATTCAACAATGGTATCTATGTCCCTTTATTGGTTTACCAGTGAAGCTCCAAGCAATATTAAACATGTTGTGTTCTACTTTCCTATTCAAGGTCACTCGTTTCTACCTCCAGATTGAGTGTTTGGGAATATAGAATAGCAGATTCGCAAACAAAAAGAAATTATACTGCCAGATGGTTATTTCTCCATTTTTGAGAAGTTTGGATTTATTCATCGACCTGGTGTAGATTTCCATTTCCGAGACTGGAAAACAGCTACAGATAACACAGTCAAAAAGTCACAACACTGGCACTTTAAGATTGGAACTGCGAAATGGTTCATTATTATGTGATCCAAAAGAGGACAAGGACTTGTTAAAGGTGAAGCAACCTATTGCACAGATCTAGATGCCTCAATGCCTATAATAAGAAAAAATAAGTGGCTGAATACAATAAATCCAGCAGTGAGGGATGTGGGTGCACCTATGAATCCAAAAAAAGTGACTGACATGAAACAACTTTTGTGAAAGCACCTCGGTCATTAATGGCACAACAGAGAGGATCTAGGCTTTTACAGACACTTGCTACCATGTGACGAAGACATAGCTGAAAACGTATCTGATGAAGAGGACGACAACCACTAAATTGAAAGACTGTGGACTCAATCTGAATGGGAATTTAATGTTCAAAGATATGTCATATTGTATAGTTTGTTTCAGAACTTAAAAATAAAACAATAATTTCGTTTTCACATAGAAACCATAATTACAAAATTTATGAAACTGATCCAAAACTACTTACGTCCAAGATCTTGTGTCAAAACTCCTTAAGTCTATTTTTTTTCTATTATTACATAAAAACTACATTCACAATATTTGTAAAACATGAACAAAATGAAAACTTATCATATTTTTCAATTTTTTATACCAATTGTTTCTATTTAAATCTGCACAGATACCTCACCAGCGTTTTATGTCCTTCCACACAAATTACATTAACTCGACTTGGGTATAGTCCATTCCCCACTGGAAGCTACTTTCTCGGACTCCTGCTAAATATCTACTTGCAGGCCCGTTTCGTATCCTTCCGCCAAATGTAAACAAACATTACCATTTAACTGCCACGTAGTATCTGTCAAAATCAATGTTTACGTGCCATTGTATGTGTGCATGTGTTCGTATACGTTCGCTACACCTAAGCATAAACATTGAAATCTGACTTCTACTTTTATACCTGTCAAATGTGTTGTTTACTGTTTACAGCTTTTAAAAGAATCATGTCATTCAAAACCATTCCGTTCAAATATTCACAGTTTAGGACTATAACAATATTTAGGTCCTCTTTATGATGTTTTTAAATTGCCTGAATTGACGATAGTTCTTATGGTTATTTTACATTGTTAACATATTTGTTTTCTACGACATAGCACATTACACGTAATGGACGTTAATATTTTGTGGCCAATATATTTGTCACTATTCCAACTGTGGCATAAAGAACTGTAGTATTTATCCTTTTGTTATTGATATGTGTTGGGTTATTTCTTTAAAAGGACGGCCTCAGTTGCAATAAATATTAAAACGAAGGAACAACCAGTCAAACGAAAAAAGGCACAATAAATTCAAGCACGCAACTCGTGTTGCTCATTTTTGTCATACAAACTTAAGAGTTAGGGGTGAACATGCACACAAATAAGACTACTGTAACTTTTATTCCGCTCATATTTCCATGTATTGCTATTTATTGTTTATTAAGTTTATTGAAATTTATCGGACTGGGCTTAGTATTTTTCTGGGATTGTAGCAAATTACGTTGCACGACTGTGTTTCAAACCCCTTAGGGCAAAGGTACAACGTTGTGATAAATAAACAGATGTGGATGTAAATAATTAACTTTGTCAAAAAAACAGTTCAAAGTTAAAACGTATAAATAGTGCTAATCAAATCTTTTAAATCATGCGCGCACACACAGGGTCAACATATCGACCACGATGCATAAAGGCACACAATTTCACACACAATGATTAACAAAACACACATCGACAGGATATTTATTACTGCCGTGGAAACACAGATTTATTACAACATCGTAACTTGCTTAGGTAGGTTTAAAAAACACAGCGTCTACAAACATGATGTGGCAATTTGAAGTATTTTTTGGAGTAAGAATAATTTACTCTTTGTTTGGCAAAAAGCAACACGCCATGTCATGGCTCGCCACGTCTGCCAACTTCACTTGGTAACTGCCCTGCCATCATATCTAAATATATTATAAAATAAGTATCCAAACATTAAAATCTCTTTTCAGTTGTGAATTACAAATGCAATGATCATTATTTTGCTGTAATAAGTATGAAATATGCTACAATTGAAAATGTGTATAATATTTGTGTTTACTAGTGAAGTGAAATTTCCAGAGTGCAAAAGAGATTAAGAAAGAAAGAAAGAGAGAGAGAGAGAGAGAGAGAGAGAGAGAGAGAGAGAGAGCGCGACAAGCCTCGCCCAGCAGACAGTTTTTCAGTTGCGTTCTCATTCGAAAAACAACACCCTACCATTACAGCCTACTCACGATATTTTCCACTGTTATTTTAAACTGTAAAAATGAGATATGTTGTCATCGGGGCTACCTAAATATTAAAAAATTTTAATAGGCACCATTTAATTAACAAATAGTAAATTAATAAACTGTGTTAGAGTAATATTTTAACCGTGAGCAATTTCTTTCCGGCCATTGCCAACACGTCGCTGCTCTCTCTGCTGTTAATCCATATTTAATACGAAATAACTGTTACAAGTTATAGAAGACATTAAGGTAAATTTTTATTTATGCAACAATACAGTGCTCTAACGTGAACCACAGTGTTATATATTTGTTGAATACAGGTTTTTGAAAAAAAAAAAAAAAAAAAAAACAGGTTAGATGTTATGCCTAGAGAGTTTTTCCAAAAGTTGATTTTCATAAGTCGCTTCCAATCGGGTATGGACTATAGTTATGAAATTGGACGACTCAAGTATCCCTAGGAGCCAATACAATATTGAATCTTTAAAAAAGCTATAAATTCAATCGATCCATTTTTAACAAACAACATTGAGTTAACATCAGATAATGTGAAAAACAGAATATCTATTAAATCCAAGTTTGATATTAAACTTGATGATATATTATCCTAAATTCTTGGTTCTGAAATAAATTTAACTATTGAAAAAGACAAAATGACTGTAGGCAGTAAATTACCTTATTTTATCCCGTTTAAGACAATAAATGTTCACTGTAATTTAGCATGTTGTATGTTCATTAAATATGACAAATCTAATCATTTAGAAACTGATGTAATTGCTAGTTTTCCACCAAAAACTATGTTTGACTTTAAAGATTATAATTAGCTATGAGTCTGCATATCCAATTTTCTATCAAATTAACAAAGAGCGATTTAATCATATTGTTTTAGAAATTAGAGACGAAAATGTCAAACTGATTGATTTCGATGGTGCTGATATCGATATTCTTTTAGAAACTAAAGATGTTTAAGATTCTCTGTTTCAATAACCATATGACACTGTATCTATTTTATTTCGTAGTACAATTCGCTTGTCACCATTAGGACTTAATGCTATTTTATTAACTTCGATTTTATATATTTCATGCTTTTCGCTTCTTATTAAATTCATTGTTCTATTTGTACTTTTTCGTTAGACAAACAATTCTTATAATCGACAAATGATATTCTCTTTTTAACAACGAATTTGTTTACACCTTTCGATTTTTTGTTTTCTTTATCGCCAACTCTATATGCATACATTTTTTTCGTAAACCAACAAATTATTTTATTATTTTGCCATTACATTCATGTTTCATTTTCCCTAGAGGCATTGACTGCAAGGTAGTGGAGCAAAGTGGTGTAAATGTTCCGTAGATTCTCACCAACTTTTCTGCTTGTAGATGATAGGCGCCAGGTATTTTAAGCGAAATACGAAATAGCTCGTGCAGAGCAGACTCATATTCTCTCCGGGTCGTACGCCGATGACCTACAGGCAGTGTCCTCACGGTGCTCCTACCATCGTGATTGATACGGGAACAATTGCAAAACTGAAAACCTGCGCAGTGAGATCTTATGGGGCCCCCACACACATCCATAATTAGTTGTACGTAGATAAAACACTGAAAAATAATACACAACACTGATACATAACACTTAAATGATTTGTTGGGAAAGGGGGTGGTGGGGGGGGGGTGTCCTTATGGCACATAGGCAACCCGAATGAGAACACACGCCATTTTACGTTTGATAATTGGGTTTTATTAAGGCTACTCCAGGAAGCAACTTACACATTTTGCCGGGCTTAACTCACAGGGAGGGTGACACTGAAGGCGACAAAGACTTTACACGAAACTAAAGTCTTCCCGGACGATGCTATTCCATGGGAATTGAGTAATTGCAAATCTTGGGCGGCTACGAAATATAAAAAGGTTCCGGTTAATTGATGTCTATTGCTGTGAAGGGATTGGCAAACAAAGATGAAGCGCCGCGCAAGCGTGCGAAACGTGACCCCATTGGTCAGCACGTCCCACTCCTCGAGATACAGCGGTCTTACTTACTTTTCCGCGCGGCGTGCCGGCCGAGGTTTGGTGGGCAGGCCAGCCGTGCGGACTATTTTCTTACTCACACAAAATCTTTGAAAACATATACATCTTGCTTGAAACATTACAATTCTTACAAAAACAATTACTCTTAAGATGGCAACCCTAGCATGAAACACATGAAAATGACAAATGATGGAAAATAGAAAACACTGTACTTTAAGCCTGCGGGGTATCAAATATTATAGGGCTCCTTAACTTAGAGTTGCGTGATGGGCATCCTTGAGCATTTCTTACTTAAACCTTCTTTCACTTATGCCCAATTTTGCAGGGTCTTCTCTTAAGACATGTGTGCGCTGGCGCAAGTGACTTGCTCTACATTTGCACTTTCCTATCCGCTCACATCACGAGCGCTTTCTTCGGCACCTGTGGCCGCACTCGTAACCGAGGTCTTCGCGGTTCTACCACTGCGGTGCACTCTCCAACTGGTGTGCACGAACCCCCAGTAGAGTGCTAGTAGCTGCAGCGGCTGCCAGCGATGGTGGGCAAATGGGCTAGGGGGAAGCGGATGACATCAGCATGTTATATATATTGCTAATTGGGTAATCACTTGTATCAAATTTGTCTAACATTGTTTTCATATCACCGTAAAAATTGTCTGTTTTTATGTTATAAATGTACGATTCGGTATATCGATAGCATAATTCAATATTATTATCATACTTTGGTTTTATAACTTTATAATGAAAATCGTACAGAAATTCTTTCGATATGTCCAAAATTGACATGCTAACATAAATTGGCTTATTAAATTTTACATTTGTTTTATTCGTATGTATAGCTACAAGGTTTTCACTAAATATAGTACTTATCTTAAATTTTGGTTTTACTACTAATTTTCCGCAATTTCTGCATCTGATATTAGTTTTATATCTACGCTGTTTCTAATATTTTACATTTTTACACTAACTTGCCAAACACAGAATTATTCATCAGCTTATAAAATTCCTTTTCAAAGTCATTTTCAGCATTAGTTTTCATCTCTGTGTTCAAATATATACATTTCTTCAGCCAATCGGACTGATTAAACGCCAATATCCTACGAATTTTAGTAAGTTTTAAACCATTATTTAGACACTGTTTTTAATTACGATAATGAATTACATACTTTTCTTTTTTATGTAAAGTTGTTAACAATTTAGATTGATTTGTTCCTGGAACTATCTTATTTTCTGGGCAAAATGGTAGATCTTTATGTAAATTATGTAGTTCTTGTGGGTATTCTAAATCAACTTCTAATATATAAACATACTCAGAATTATCCTCCAAGTCTAATATTTTTTCACTCCCATAATCTAAATAATTTAATGTATGATAAACCCAGGGAAAATCGATATATGGTAAATATTGTGACATTGCCCAACCATATAAATTATTAGCATCGAGATATGCTAAATAGTTGGGCTCTTGATTTGGAATAAATTCTTCTAAATAATTGTTATTGGCTTTAACATATCGCTTACAACATTGTGATATTCCACCTCTAATTACTTTTTCTATCATTAAAATCATATCATATTATGTAATAAATCTAATGATTGTTCAGTCATTTTTAATGTTGCGTCCCATGATAATCCGGGTGCTGTAAAGTACCACGATGAATCTAAATCGTATGCATTTATACACATATTTCTAACATTTTCAAACACATTTGCTAATAATAACATATCACATTTTAAATACAAATCGTGATTTTCACCAAGGTTTTTGATATTTAATTGATTCCATACACATTTTGCATGCTCAAAATCAGTGTCAGTTATGTCAGAATCATTAAATTTATTGTAAAAGTCATTCTTTGGTGGAAGCTCAGTTTCTTCTAATTTCTTTCAGTTGTTCATATAATCGCATGGATAGACTGGCAAGATAGACTTTAAAGATGTTCTACCATCTTTAATAACTAAATCCACCTTATGTTTAGGAAAATTTTTTGAGCATGTTTTATTTGTTCTTTAGTTAAATTAGATGATAATTTATCTGAACTACTTGCCGTAAATTTAAATGTGTGTATAGATGCCAGTTTAAATTTTCTGTTGCTTTCCCAAAAGTAATAAACTTTTCTTTATTATTTGCGATTAAATCTATATTTTATCATCATATCCTAGCTCTTTAATAAATAAATGATCATCATACATGGCTAACTTATGAAAATTAATTGGGACAAAATTAGATAATTCTAATTGTAGATTACAGTTATTACATACTGGATTAATGAATTTTCCGCTTATATGATCATGATGATGTACTTTTTTACTATCCTCCGTATATTCACATTCGCATACAGTTCATCTTTCGGATTTCCTATATAATACTTTTTCTTCTTTGGTTAGTGGATGCAGTGGTTCAATTTGCGAATATATTCCCCCGATTACTTCTACTTTTCTTTTAATTGATTGTATGAAAATTTCATGTGCATTTGGAACTCTATGTACTACTGTTGGCTTATAATTACCATAAGCAGATACAATATAATAGCAAAAACTAGATGCCTCGTGTAACTGATATTTAATTGTGTATTATTCGCCATTTAGCTTTAAATCAATGTTATTTATTTGTTCATTAATAAGATTATATCTTTCTTTAAGTATTTCCTTATAAATGCCATTATCGATACCACCTTCTGTTGAAACAGAGTATTTTTGGATTAATTTAAACTTACTTGTTTCCCTTGGATTTGGCTTAGTTGTCGATATTTTCCTTATAATTGACTCAAAATCTGATTAGAAAAGGGGAATATTTCTTTTAATTCCTTTTTCTATTATATATACATATCTCCCAACTCCCTCAATCTCACATCGTTCAACTTGGCTGTTATATAAGCCTTCATTTTTATAGTTGTATTTATAAGAGAAAAAATATATAGAGAAAGCATAAAATAAAGCTAATTGGAAAGCTCTAAAAGTACTTAAATTATTGGGAAACCGTATTTAACTTCTTGTTAAGATGATAATTCTTAAAATATTTGCTGAGATATTTTTTTTTTACATATATTTGCATATTTATGCTTAGTAGTTTTATTAGGAGAAAATAATTTTATAGATTTGTTATCATTACACACTTTACATGTTTTTGTTGGATAATTATTGTGGCGTATTTGGTTTAAATTATCTAATGCTGTATTATGTGATTTACTATTTTTATGCCTCTTGAGAGATGCATTATAAACATATTTTCCACATTCACATATTACTTTATCTTTTTTAACTGATAACGCCTACTAGACTACTAGCGTATTCACTAAAACATTTCTTACAGATGTTAAAATGTTTAAACTTTCTACATTTAATACTTCACCGCATTTTTTTACATTGTTTAGATATGGTATTATTTTACATTTCGAGATCGTATTTTTCTTTAATAATTTGTTTCTTTGTAAACAACACAAAAATGGAATCACTTCTCAAGAAGTTGAACAATATGTTTGGATGTATTAAACTACGGTATCTAGATATTGGTAAATTTTATGAAGCCACAGATTTTCAAATTCATGAATATAAATTTAATTTTGAAAAATATTACTTGCATTCTAGATTGAGAGTATAAAATTACATTACCTGATCGATATGTACTGAGTTTAATCAAATGATTTAGAATTAATAAATGATAAACATGTTTTTATAATGTATAAAGTTTTAAAAGAAATGAAAATGTAAAATCTGTATGTGATATTGAATTCAATATTTAAATTCTGTCGATTATCTTTTTAATATTTTTCTTTTGATTTTGCTTGTTTTTGTCTTCATTTTACTTGATTTAGATTACACGCTTGCAAATTGATGTTTCTAGAAAACGTGAAAATTGCTTGAAAAATGAGAAATTTGCTCGTTTTTGTTTTTTGCATAATTTTCCTTCTTTTTTTTTTTTACCTTGTGTCAAATCCTACATGCTCACTTTTGGAAAACTGCTAAAATTTGCTTGTTTTTTTTTTACTTAAAACTGTTTACTTTTGGCTTAAAATTGCTTGTTTTTGAGAGCTTCTTTTTAAAAGCTTTTAGAGCATAAATTTTGCCCTCAAATACCTTGATTTTGGCTATAAATTTGCTTGATTTTCATCGAACTTCAAATTTGGAGTTATTTTTTTCTTACGATTTCATTACAAATCGCCGGAAATAGTTATGTTAGTTTTTTTCGTATATTAAAAAAAAAAAATATTGGATTTACTGGTGGTGAGCCAGAATCGGCCTTTTACAACTACTGAGGATATGTCTTTCGACAGACTGTCCTAAAATAATAATGACACAATTTTAAGCACTTCACTCTCAGTTTCTTACCCTGCAGCATTGCTGTGGCTGGCTAAGTGGGAGGTTTGTAGTGTTACCTAGCGTCGTACAGCAGGTTATTTTTAATTATTTTCTACTCTTGGCATAAAAGTTTTCATAGTGAGCAGGATGCTTTCAGACCCGTCTCCTGAGTAAGGGGGGTTATGTGTAGACTGAAGTGGCGGGGTTTTATACACACAAAAATACACGAGGGCCTTCACCACTAAAAAGTAAATAGATGGTAATATTAGAAGAGGAAAGTGCATGTAAAATCATCTTGGGGGAAAAAAAAAAAAAAAAAAAATCAACATAAGAATCTTTCTCTTCCTCTGTTCTTCTCGCAACCTTTCTCTTAGAAAATCTATAGCTGCTCCCTGAAAAGATCTACACATAATTTAGCAAAAAAAAAAAAATATATTTACTTGTCGGTACTAGTGATACATCTCTTCCAACTTGATGCGTGCCGCTTATATGAGTTATACTAAACGAGACTATGACTCATCCTAACTTATTATATTCTACCAGGAACCACTACCATAGATGGCTTCAGGATTGTTTCCCATGAAGGGACAGTTAGACAGATGGAATTTCCAGATGTTCCAGACCCAACTTCCTCTCATACTTACATATCCCGAGAAAGGGTCAAAACCAATACATTATTCACGAGTGCACACAGGATCGCTCCAGCCTAGCGGGCGATCCTAGTAAATGGAATAAGCTTTGTTTCCAAGCGATCGCGGAACATGTCAGCCTCACCGAAGCACCTGCTAGACAGTGTGTCGCCAAGCTTTCCGAAGATGACCAAGCGGCCGAGAATCCGAGACCAAATAGCTGAGCGCAAGGGTAGTTGCTCCCACTCTGCGTGCTCCAGGCAGACATAACAGAGCAACGTCTCACCTTCCACTCCAGCCCAGGCGTGGGACGGCCGAGCGCACGATATAAGGGCGCGTGCGGCCGAAGACGCCAGTTATCATCTCCAGTAGCTTGCTTCAACACTTCTGTGCTGGTGCTCTCTAATGCATCTTAGGCCCTCGCGGTCCTCTTCAAAAGTTCCAAGATATCTGCAGCACACACTAGTGGCTACTGCCACCAGCAACCTGAAACTTCTACCATTTATTACTAGAAGCTCCAGTGGCTTCAACCACCACCAGCTACCAGGAGCTCTTCAACACCAGAAGCTGCTCGACCTTACTCCACACTTCCAATTTTGATTCTCCTGGTTCTACAGCCACCGCTACTTGCTGGTAAGCGGCAACTACACCCACTACCCTTTTGGTAGTGGCTCCGTTTATAAAGTCTCGTCTAGACGACCCCAGGGTAGTAACTGTGTCAGAGTTGTTTTCGTAGCTGTCGAAGTCATTCTATACTTGAGTAGTCTAGAGACAGGTCACCTCCACCTGTTAAGCGTAGCCTACTTCGTTCGCACTCTGTTTAGTAATAAGTGTATGTGTCATCCGTATTTATTATTCATAATACATTTTTATCCTATCCCGAGAGTAAATTTGTTTAGAGGTAAATCCTGTATATTAGGAACTCAACACTTAGGCATAGCAAGCAAGCGACTGGGTGTGACAACAGTACAGACCATAGTGTAGGACTACAGACCCCCTTCAGGAATCTGTACGTCGGCAACACATATCACTTTCGACGGCCACCTGTTCTGTGCATCCAGATGTACATAAAGGTACAGCCCTAACCACTAGGTACTCATTTAATAGGAGCAGGGCAGCCACCTCAGGTTGTATCGCTGACCAGAGCGCCATGGGTGCTGGCAGAGCTATTTGCCTGGGACTGGAGGACCGACTGTTGCTGAACCACACCCGGACAGTAGTAGGAAGACAGCCCATATGAACTACTGCTCTAGGTCTGTACGCCAAGTTGCATAACCGTACGACCACAGGGTACATGCCATCAACTGCTGTTGGGCTCTAAACTTAGTTAGAGTACCATCAATTGCTTGGGCCAACTGAAAGTAAGTTAAGTGTCAATACTGCCTCTATGCCCTTTAGGGAGAGGTAAGGTGCTAGAAAGGAGGAGAAAAAGGAGGAGTTCTTTATTGTTATGCGAGTGTGCACCAATAACTCCCCCGCACTTGGTGGAGACACCCCATAGGAACGATCTTAGACTGCTAGTCACCTGGAGAAGCAGTCCTCTTCAGAGAGCACCCCTGTATATTTCCCCTCACACAATAGACTTGGCATCGAGACACATCCTGCAGTTCGTGCCCTAGTCACTGGACGCAACACCAGGTTGGGTATTGCCAACTCATTTTGTGGAAGTAGTACAGCCATCGACTGGAGCCAGAGACACCCAACCTCTCCGTACAACAACCTGTCAGCTAGCACCACCCAGGCGACTGCTGGTCTCAGTTGATCTAACTGTACACCAGAGCCCAGGAGATTGGTGAGTGAGTACCCTGGTATGTCAGTTCTACCTGAATGGGCTAAGGTAGTAGCGAAAAATATTGCGATACTGCCCACAGCATATTTTGTACCAAGCTGGCTACCTACCCGATCAGTACTAGCCTCTAGTAGAAAACCGACTTGGTCTCAGTAATTGTGTATTAGAGCTCGCATGACCTAGTGTTCACTAAAATTAACATTGACTAGTCTAAGCGACATGCGTCAAGTGCTTTTCTGGCACCCAATGTGGGGCCAGCATTAGTAACAGTTAACCAGTGAAAGCAAAACCCAGTCAGAATGGCCTGAAAGAATAAGGACAGTAGCAGTGACCGAATAAACCAAACTTCTAAGAGTCTAGAAACACCTTGTGGCACCTAGTCCAATAGGATATCAGATAGCGAAATCAGTCCTATAGATCCACAAGTCAAAGAAATGGCTAATGTGGTCCCAGAGACGTGTAGTTGTACCACCCACAAGGGTACCAGGATTTACTGCATTATGTGCACCCATTGTCGGAAACAATTCCACTACCGGTGTCTGGGATGACTAAACCCGCAATACCGATGGATTAGAGTACAGGTGCGAGATGTGTCGAACTGAACAAGACACACATTGTAGCTGGGTATCGTGTTCAGGTCATGGCATACACCTAGTGCACTGTATCATGCGTAATGAGCCATACCATCACACTTGCATAGGCTGGCCGGAAGGAAGTCACTCGGCCAGAGCTCCTATATCGATGCAAGGTGTGGAAGTGAGCCACCGAATAACACCCGCACAACCTAAGGCGTAACTCAGGTCACACCAGACAGTGCGGGCCAGCTCCAGGCTGTCTTGCTTCAGGATACGCGGAGGGAAATGCAGATCCCCGACTATGCAGGTCGACCCCATGAGGACCCCATTGCTTTCACCAACTAATGTGAAATGAGTTTAGTGAAATCAACCTCCCCACAAAACATTAGGTCACTCGAGCGCAAGCCCGCCTCAAGGGGAAAGCTTTAGAATGGCGGGACCGCTATGGCCATTTCATTTCCAAGTGGGGGCAATTTTGGAAACGACTAGCAGCGAACTTCACTGGTGATGAGGTGGTAGCTAGGCTGACCACGGAATTCTATAGTAAAGTGCATGAGTCCGCCTAAAAGGCTGAGATATTTATCCAATGAAAGGAGCAAATGTTCAACCGAATATTTCATGACGGGAACGAAGCTAGTGCCGTCCGATATATCGGAAGAAAGTTAGTCCCCAATCTGAGGAATGTCATGTTGATGCTGCCAAAACCTTCAAGCCTGGATGAATTAGTAGACCGTGCCAAAGAAGTGGTACAGAACTTACAGGCACAAGCAGCCGCGACAAACCCAGAAGTACATAGGCAACAGAGCCATGTCAACCACAACCCGAGAAAAAGGGGAGAAACTCCTCCCTTAACCCGCAAACGCCATCACTACCGAAATGCTGGTTTTGTCCAGGAAGAAATTTGAATAAAGATTGCCCCAGACTGGCTACAGGGCTACCGAGTATGGGAGGAGACAATGTATACAAAGCAGTCGCTCCAACCGCTACTATTCAGTCAAGACAGTAGGCGGGAAACACCGAAGATAGGGTGTGAAGCAGGCCACCACAGCCAGCATAACAGGGTCCTACTTCCAACACCTGAGTGAAGAAGTTACCCCCCCTTTTTTTTTCATCCCACATAGAAGTGGAGATCAATGGCAGAAGGGTCTTAGCCCTGTTAGATTTCGCAGCGATGACAAATTTTATTAAAAGCTATCTACTCAGCTCACAACAGCTGAGAAATCTCCGACCGCAGAAAAATGTCATACATATGGCCTAACCCGATGCTACTTTAAAAGCAGACTGTAGAATCGAGTTAACTATCCCCTTACATAGACATTCTAATCCAACCGAATTCGTGGTATCCCCAGTCCTCACTGAGGCTGTCATACTCGGCTATCCCTGGTTACAACAGCAATGTGTCATAGACAATGGGAAACAGCAAGTGTATCTAGACGATAATTACCAAGTCTTGGTAAATTGGGAAATCAGCACTGAATCAGTGATACCTATTCCTATAGACCACAAGAAGATAAATCATGAACTTCTAGAATGGAACTAAGGCCTATCAGGAGGCCTAAGGCAAGAACACCAGGTATCGACAGGGAACCAAGCTACTCTCAACCCCCGAGATTAGACTTTCTGTCACATCGATACCGACGAGCTTCGCCCACAAGGTCACAGCCACACATGACCGGGCATACCCTGGATTAAGCGAAGTTTCATGGCACAGCCCCTTGGATCGACAGTCCAGCCAGAAACTTTGCAGCTCTAGTAGGACCTTGGAACAATCCGAAAACCCACAGGCGAAGAAGGCATAAGAACCACCTGCACCTTCCCTACAGCCTGCTGCTACTCCAGCGCCAAGAGTCAAACCAGACAGGAGGAGGACGACAACGACCACCTTGGAGGCGGAGATAGCACTGCCAATGGAAAGTGTGCTGCCGAGCAACAAACACACCAACGAACCACTAGTCTTCTGTACCAAGAGGACATGCCAAATGTCAATGAGAAAGGATCTGCCTTGTTTTCCCCTCAGACACCCGCCGATGTGGTAGGTCAAGTTAGCAGCAGCGAAGCCAATGGCTGCCACACACCTCACACACCTTCTGATGGTACAAAAATAAAACCACCTGGTATCCCTGAGGAAGAGGGGCCCGACAGCGCCCCCTCTCAGGACACCACCAGTTCTTTAGGGACGTCTAGCGACAGAGACGCCGACGCCCTAACCTCTTCCTCCAGATGAGCAGAAGTGCCACCCGGTGTCACTGAGGATGAGGGGCCTGTGAGCACCAACGCTCAAGAGATTTCTGGAATGATAGGAATGGTAAGCAACAGCGACGAAGACGTCCTAGAACTGCCTTCTTAACGAGCCGAGGACACCACGAGAGCCACCGAGGTTGAAGGCCCTCAGGCCACCTATCCAGACAACGAGACCTTCGATGTCCAGAAACTACCTACACTTCGGATGGGAACCCAAGCATTTGAGTTCGAGGACTTTTCCTTGTCATTCCCTTGCATTGCCTGATCGTCCGTAGTACGTGATGAGTCCTCTCCAACGGTTGCAGCTGAAGACGATGCCCCAGCACCACGTGCTGAAGCAAGAGAGTTCGATGCCTTCTCATGCCACCAAAATAGTTGCAGTGCCAGACTGGTACAAGGAGTCTCCATGGAGGCCCACATCCCAGTTGATGTGGCTGTATCTGGTCCATGCAGAGCTGCGGTAGAGGGGAAGACCGGTGAAGAACAAAAAGGCCAACAAGTAAGTGCACCGTAAATAGAGGCTTATGCAGGTAGCTGTAACTAAGCTACCTCCCCACAGTGACTTTTAGGACTCGTTATAGCCCTAAATAAGAAAGCCGTTACCTAGTTATAGCCACCAGTGAATAGACAATGAGAGTAATGCCAGGCATTGCCACGTCCAGAGGTGTGTAACCAGTGAAGATAGTCTTGTAAAGAGGAGCCATAACAAAGCTCTCATTAAGATTAGTTAGTATCTCATGATGTGTAGGAGCTTGTAGATTAGCCCTAGGGATGAACAGACAGTTTATGGTAGACAGTCAATAAGTTGCCAGGTAACCCAATGTGTAAGAAATACGTGTTACATGATAACCTATAGTTATATATAACCTATAGATAACCTATAGTGCCAGTGTTACATGATAATCTACAGACTCTTTCCACAGTGTCAGTGATCGCATGAAGAAATCTTCACCCTTGTACATGTAGTAGTAAGGTAGAAATGGATTCGCTCAACAGAGATAAGTTAGGTTATATTTTTCTTTTTTCAATAATTTGATGTGTAGGTATACCATCATATATTACTATGTGAATGTTTTAAAGTTTTCTATGTGAAGATATATGATCCTATGGGATCACAACTCAAGACTTGGTTTAAAGCACCCAAGAAGATTTTTAAATTTTCACTACCGATATATGTCGCACACGTAGTGTATTTGTATACTTGTCATTTTGAGTGCCTTCATATGATTTTTTATAATTGTACCTTTTTATATCGAGAGGGTCACGAACCCAGAACCAAGCCTTAAGGCTTTATACGACTCTTCAAACAACCCAAAGGTACAAAGTTGAAATTCCAAAGTCTTGTTTGTGTTATAATTCATAAGTTGGGATGTACAGTGACCTCCGTACGCACACTTATTTTCGTATTAGTTTATTTTATTAAAGGCTATTCGTTTTGAATTGGTGGCTGGTCAGTCCCAGGTGATGGAAGGTCTGGGTTTGGCAACCTTTCATTATGGCACACGTAACTCTTGTGGTGGTGGTGAGACCCATAGGTTGCCTATAAAAGAATGTAGGGTGACGTTTGTCTAATGCGCAGGAGGCTGGCAACTAGTGCCAAGGTCTGTTGGTCAATAAGGATATTGGTTAGTTGAGGAGCAGTAGGTATAGTTTTGGAATCTCGGTGGAGATAATTACCCTGTTCGCCATATTATGTCAGGTTGACAATATCGTGAAGTCGGAGAGCAGCTATGGACTCGTTCCTCAGGGTCGTTCGGCCGACGACCACTGCAAATCTTCCAAGTGCAGTTGTTGTCTCCTCGTAGAATAAAAATTAATACTGACTGAATAACTCCCTTACTTGTAGCGTTGTGGGATATCTGGGCTCCCCAGATGTCCATACGAAGGAATTATACTTATTATGCCGACTCGTGACCATTTCAATCACACTTGCACAGTAAGTTACACTTTGAGAAAATTGGCGGGAGAAGGCCCGTACCTTAAATGCCTTGCGGCGACTGGAAATAAACCACATGTGGTAACTCATCACTGCTACGATTTATTCAAAACATGATACATTCCCGTCGGGAAAAGCTTCCATTTAGTGCTACTTACGAACCCGTCAGCTCGGGTAATACTGTGCAAAAGACACATGGTCACACAAAATAACTTAAGTATAATTTAAGCCTACCCAGGCGATGCAAGCATCCGGGTTCCGGTATGCTAAAGTAACTATTGCTTTGAAATGATTAGTCCAACATGGTGATGGCTGCCCGAGTGCGCGAAACACGAGCCTCGACGTTATGCGGCACACCCCTCGCAAAGACGAACGACTACCGACTTCCTCCGCGTGGTGTGCCGGCCGGCTTGGTGGGCTAACACCCCGCACTGCACAACTTCCTTGCACACAACATTTACAAATCGGACATGTACCCTGTTTGCCGGTTGTTACATATTGCTCCTAAAATTAACCCTGTAATTATTATTCATTATACCAAAACATTGCACTACGTGCATGATGTGGAGATGAAATACACGTGAATGAACATTACAGAAAATTATAAAAAAGGCACTTTGAAAACACTGAGAGCACTGTGAAGGCAGGCGTCTTTATTAGTTGTGTCTCCTTGCATGAACTTAACTTGCCCTTTTATTGCACAAATTAAATAACAGAAATTTCACAGGGTCTAGTTTCGGATTCCTGCACTATGTGCACGTGGTCGCGCTCACTCTGTTCTGCACCTGCGTCGTTCTTTGCCACACTGCATTGCATTGCGCTCGTAGAGTGCGCACACACACACAGTGTTATGAAACCTGATGCAGCAGGCAAACGGGCTAAGGGGTAGGGGTCAACTCAATAATTTTTACTAAAAATCTACCAATTTCAAGCTAAATTCAAACAAATTTCTAATTGCCCATCAAATTGTTCAAAGCGCAACTCAAAATAAATCATATTCGGGGTCAAAATCAAAATCAATTTTCAACCTGTGTTCACTCTTTGTGTGTGGTTCTTTAAAGACTAATTTTCGAGCTAAATCATCATATATTTGATGAAATTCCGAGAATTTTCGTACTTTTATTGTGATATTGTTTTTGACTAATTGATTTGGCTTTAAAATTAAATATAAATATTTGCCTTTTTGACCTAAATTCACCCTGAAAATGAACCACTGATCAAAGAGTGAACAAAGAATGTTTTTAAAAAAAGTGCCTTTAATTGAGAATGAAGATTTGGGTCAAATTATCTTGATTGGGGGGGTGAAATTGAAGAGATGAACAATATTTTCAGAAGATATTGATAAAATGATGCTTGAAAGTGAGAAACCTGTGTGAGTTTTAGTTAAATTATTGAGTTGCACCAATATCTTCAATAGTCTTCTACTGATTTATAAAAAAAAAATGTGTACATACAAACACAAGAGAAAGAAAAAATTTCACATATATTTAAAAAATGATTTTTTATTCGATAAAAAAATCTCATTCGAATATCTAAAAAATTGTATTAAATTATCGAAATAATTTCTTGTTTCTGTAAAATCGTTTACATTATAATCAATTTAATAAAATTAAAAATGCATATATATTCAGTGATATTTTCTTTCAAATAATCATATGTTAAATTTCGTTGGCTAATTAAAACAACATTATAAATTGTATTAGCCTCAAGTGCTTTTTTTTTTTTTTAATGTACGCTAATTTTTATATTTGTTTCATCTTTAACTACTGCTGTTTTTCTATATAGGCAGTCTAAAATCATTAAAAACCAGAAACATTTGAAGACAAAGATCGTTTAAATATTTAGATTCCAATTTTCTTTTAGAAAAATTTCATTTCTTCCATTTTAACAAAAATATTTCTCATATTACAATGATCAAAAATTGAAGCTAGCACATTTTGCTCAGCGCAATTTTTTCTATTAATTTGGAAACCCACAGTTACAAAATCAGGCATGTCAAATTGCAAATTATTAAACTGATCTTTTATATCAAAGTAAAAGACAGTTGCCCCAGCAGGAACTTCTTTTTCTAAAAATTGCCAACACTTAAAACCAAAATGAATTTTGGGATTTTTATATATTTTTTCTTTAATTGCAATAGATGCGTTAGATTTGTATTCAACAATAGGTGACAAAATTTCTAATTTTTCAATAACAATTTTGCCTGGATCAGAAAAGTTTTATCAACTGAACCTTCTGCTTTTTTAGTTCCACAAACAAATAAACAAATGTTATCAGATGAATTTCTAAAAAAAAAGTGATTTTATAACTACCTTTCCAGTAAATTTCATTATTATCGCGAATAAAACAAAAAAACAAACTTAATGGATACATTATTTCATTAATTTTATCACACGAACAGATTTTACTCAAAATTGATTATCAACACCAGTAGACTCTAAATAATTTTGTTCACCTGGCGATCTTAGCAAAATATTTATCATTGTCGAAGTTATTCCTGGATTACCAATAGCCTCAATCATATTTCCATGTTTTGAAATGTATACTCTATAAAACTGAAATGGAAAAAAATTAGAACAAACATCAATATTATCTAATTTTCCATATTTTGCCTCATCTCCAACTTTATCTCCCTTAAGTAGGCGATATTCTTCCAAAACATAAGCATCGTTTAGGAAAGAAAAGCAATCTCCCATGGGAATATCAAACTCGATTTTATTATTGTAAATATTCAAATCCCTTTTGTTTGATTAGTTGGGGGAAGAGTTTGTCTCTCAAAACTCTGAAAGCTTTTATAATTCATTTATAAGTAAAAAATATATATAAATGAAAGATTTAGATTGTGGTTCTCGAGTGAAATTGCTCATCGAGAAGTATAAAAATTACAAAAAGAACCATGAGGTAAAAAAAAAAAAAAAAAAAAAAAAAAGATCTACCATTAATTCGTGAGCTACAAAATATTGGCAAAAAAGTAGAACAAGTAAGTGAAGAAAATAAAAATTTAATAACAGCACTATTACCTGTTGCTTTCCAAAAATTTAGATTTTCCACCAACACCAAAAGAAATGTCTTTTGAAAGAGAAAAATTACCAAAAATTACCTAATGCAGAAGAGCGAATGGGCACTATGCCCATAAAAATCTGACACATCTGGATTCTGTTATGAAACTCGGGAAAAAAATTTCTGAAAAAATTGTTTTTAAAACACCATGTGGTTTACAAGGAGATGGGCATATATTTGAAATTGGAGATAATGATAAACTATATATTAAAGGTAAAGAATATACATTAACAGAAGAACTTTCTAATTTGTTAACAAAAAACACAATTGGATCTTGAAGGTGAATTCACTGATAATGGCTATGAAAATTACACCTAAATTGTTTTATCAACCAATGCTGCATTCCAGGAATTAATCCTAAAAAGATAATAAACTCGAATAGAAGTTGGAAGTATGCAACTATAATTATACCAATTTATAATAATTATATAAGAGCGTCAAGATCAGTACCAAACACACCAGAAAGAGTGAATTAGACATATTCTCCTAGATCTGGAGAAGGTGTAAAAAAAATAATAATTTGCAGGCAGAAAATATTTGTATAAACAAATTTTAGAAAATTAATTTACAGTTTATTAGTTATTCATGGTGAAGAAAATGCTGGTAATAAAAATGTTTACAATGACAAAGTAAACATTATGAATATGCTAAACAATAAATTTTCTAATTTTGTTGTTAATACCATGAAAGGAATTTCATTTCTAATACAAGTTTTAAATGTTATTCCACACTCATTTTGGAATTCTGAACACTATGGCAATGACATTATAAACTGGGCATTAAACAATTTTAATTTGCCCGAAATGCATTTGTCAGGTTATAATTATTGTGGACCATTTACAAAATAAAGTGAAAGATTATAAAGAGGAGATGCAGGAATAAATAAATTAGATGGAGCTTGCAAATTTCATGATATTGCATATAGAGACCACAGAGATTTAGAATCTAGACATGAAGCTGATAAAATTTTACAAAAAGGTGCAAAAGAAATTATGCTAAATAGATATAATCCAATTGAAGAAAAAATTGCTTCTGCAGTTGTTGCATCAACCATGTTTGCAAAAAGAAAATCAGGTTTTGGAATTAAAATGTTTTATTAAACTATTAATATTTTTTTACTTATAAATTAAGATAAAAAGCTTTACTTTTGATATACCCATTGATCAATTAAGAAATTTGGGTTTACATACATTTTTAACAAAAGAACAACTTGAGAAAAAAATTTAAACAAGGAAAACATTTTAAACTAACTTTACCATTCCCAATAGTTAAAAAGATGGCCAATGAAAAAAAACTGGAAGTGGTTTACATCATGGAGGATTTTCACCTAAAAAAGAATCAGAACAACAACAGATACACAATTTAGCAATGGAAAACAAGGCCGGTAGCGGTGTAGTTGCGAAAAAAAGAGGAAGGCCAAAAAAATTAGCTCCTTTATCTAATATCGATATTGAAAAATACATTAAAAAAAAAAAAATATTCAAAATTTTAGAAATGTTTATATGATTGATGAACTACCAAAAAATATGCTCAAAAATTAGTGTGCTGTGGTTGATTTTGATATTTACACTAATCCTGGCACTCATTGGGTTTGCTATTTTAAAGAAAATAATAATCTTTATTGTTTTGATTGATTTGATGGCAATATTCCTAATAATATAATTAATTATTTCAAAACCAATAATGTTTATTACAATGATGATCGAGTTCATAATTTTAATTCTGTTATCTGTGGACATTTATGTTTAATTGTTTTACACCTTTTTTTCGAGAGTATTTAAGTTTCGCGATATAATTTCAATGTTATTAAATGACATATATTTGAGAAACCATTAATCGACTCTTTAAATAAAAACTTTGACAGTATTACTAAAGGTGATGATTTAAAAAAAAATGTATATTCAAAATGCAATTCGAATTTTTCTTCTTTACAAAGTGAGTTAAGCACTTGTTTTGATTTTTCAAAATCTTATGTCCCATTTTTTGGACGAAGAATTGTTAATATAGGCGAACCTGTAAATAAAAAAATGCTATCAATAAAATATATGTGTGTGTGTGTATATATATATATGAAACAGATTATGCATTTAAAAAAGGTGTTGATTCAAAATATAAAACCATTGTTTCTGCTTTACGGGATCAAATAAGTAAAGTTTTTGTTTACACAACAGACTATGTTTCTATTCAAAGTGCATAATTAATAATATGGCTTATCCTATTGATGGCAAATATGTCGTCAATGAAAGATATCTCGATAAAGAAATAACTGGTGAATTGCAAGATTTCAACAAAGTAATTTTGAATTATTGCCATATGTTTGTTGATTTGAAAGTTGAAAAAATCAAAGAAGATTCTGATAAAGAATTATATGTTAAATTACAAAATTTAAACCAATCGCATATATTTTATTTACATGCAGAGTGGTACAAAGTGACTAATGTTTTTCACTTAGATAATGATCAACTTTTCTTCATTTTTTAAAATCGATTGTTCTGTTTATAAAATAGTTACAGAAATTCTCATGTTTGATAGTAATTTGGCCCTTTTCAAGAGTAATACAAAAATAGATCACAGCAAGCCCTTTGAAGTTAACAAAGGTGATAATTAAACTTTTGAAATAAAAGTAAATAAATGATCTCTTTATGCTGATGAAGAGGTGGTGGCAATAGGAATATTCCTGAAGTATTATATAACTATTAAATGGAGAACACATGGTGATTGGAGTGCAAGAAAGTCACTAAAAATATTAATATAAAAAATGAGAATACAACAAATGGGCGATTAGTCCAGAAAAGTACATGCTCATTGTGCAATTCTAAAAAATCAACGTTATTAAAAAAACATTTGCTCAATGTGAGAGAATCATGTAAACCTGCATGAAAAATTTTCCAAGAAGAAAAGTTATATTGATCTTGTGGAAATGGATACTGGAAATTTAAAAGGTATATCTCGCATAAATAAAGGCTATAAATATATTATAACAATTATCTATGCTTTTTTTTTTTTTTTTTTTTTTTTTTTCCGAAATTTGCGTTTGCTTTACCAATAAAATATAAAACAGCAAAAAATGTAGCAAATGCTTTAGAAAATATTTTGGTGAAAAGAAACCCAAATAATTTACAAAGCGACAATGGCTCAGAATTTTTGAATAAAATATTTAAAGAACTTATGGAAAAGCATAATATAAATAATTTTTCTTCATTTTCTGAATTGAAATCTAGGGTTGTTGAAAGATTTAATCAAACTTTAAAAAATAAAAAGTGGAAAAAATTTACTTTATATGGCAACTACAAGTGGTAAAAATATTGGATGAATTAGTTAAATAATTCAAGGCCACAAAGCACAGTACTATTGGCATGAAGCCAATTGAAGTTAATTTAAAAAAATGAAAAAAAATTTATTGCAAACAAATATTATGAATAATTTTAAACCAAAATATAATGTTGGAGATATTGTTCGTGTGAGCAAACTGATTTTTTAAAATGTTATACTGCTAATTTTGTCAACAGAATTACTTACCAATCGTAAAGTTTTAAATTTTGATGTGCCAACTAAGAAATTAAAATATATAAATGGAGAAGAAATAATGGGTAGTTTACGTGAATATGAAATTAAGAAAACTAACCATCCTGATGGATATTTGGTCGAAATAGTTTTAAAACCAAAAGGTGAAAAAATATTTGTAAAGTGGTTAGGTTTTGATAATTCACACAACTCTTGGATTAATAAAATAGATGTAGTGTAAATTTAAATTCATTTAAATTCATTTTAAATGTTCAGGGCAGATGCTTGGATGCCCTGAAATACCATAATGAGTAAAATATAAAATTAATTACATGTAATTGTAATTTGTGTATTGTTATAATTAACTGGGGCTTTGCCATCTTTCCATTTTAATAATTCTTTTGTTTCTCTCCAAGATTTTGCATTACCTGTGTTGCCAAATTCTAATCTTTCTAATAATTTTTGCACAATATTTTTATTTTGTTTTCAGCAATGAAGTCGTCTAATATTTTAAATAATTTTGTTTGTAAATTAAATGATAATTCACTCTCATTACTTAAAAACACTGGCTCTAGAAAAATTGGTTTCAAAGTATACATTACTGCTAAATGATTTGGGTTAAATTATTGATGTAATCAAAATGTTTATTCATGTCTTCAATTACTGATTCTACAATTTCAAGCAAATAAGTGTAGTGCAAAACAAATATTTCCTTGTTCTTTTTATCATGAAAACCATCGAGTAATTCGTGAATTAACTTTTCTGTTTTGTTTACATCATAAACTTTCTTATGGAAACAAATGTAAAATTTATCTTGATCATTGGGCGAAGAATTGAAATGTGCATTTCTGGTGATTAGATTATCTGTTTTACCAAATTTAAATTTGTTAATTGAGGCATTTCGCCTACATGTTGCAATGTATATATAGCCATTTATCATTTTCTGTTAACTTTGTCTATAAAAATTTTTCATATTCATGCTCAGATGTTCAAGTGTTTTATTTTATTTTTGCAGTTTCAATTTTTATTGAAAATCTAAAGTGAGTTGTTCTTTTTCTAATGAGAGTTGTTCATTTTTAAGTTGTTGCTCTTTTAATTGTAAGTTAATCTTATATTCTCCATATTTACAAATAGATGGCAAAACATCTTCATATAGCAAGTCTTGAAATTTTTCAGCCATTTCCATTTTAGATGTGGCTAGAAACTGAAACAGCCCAAATTCATTAACAAAACATGTACTATTTTGAAAGTCGACTAGTGTATGTGATTTACATACACTCAATTCTCCATATGATGTCAAATATTTTTCTTTAATGTTATCAGAAATAGCATCTCTTGGATGTTTATAACCAAGCATCTCAGAAATTTGATTAGCACAAAACCAAGGTTCATTGTTAACATCTAGCACAACATTTATCTTTTTATCAATAAAAATTTTATTATTTAAATCATATAATGTAGTCATTTTATTGCGATATTTTAGTTGTAGGTTCTCTAGTTGTTTTTCTAGTGATTCGGCCCATCTCGTATGCGGGGGAATATGTTCATATATATTATTTTTTATGAAGAAAACAAAAGATTGAAGGAAACAATTTTATAAAATATAGCCCAAATTCATTGATAAATATTGTAGGCAGTTTGATGTTTGAAATCGTCCCTATTTTAGGGACAGTTCTAAATTCAGTAAATTAATTTTAATTTTTTTTCATATTTCTTGAGCCTACGTTCACAGGCTCTGAAACACCATAATGAATATAAAGATATAAGTGTCCACGAATCATGGACACCAGATTCATTGATAAATTCTTACTCAATTCGACTAAGATTATTTATACCATTAATTAATTGTTGTTGAGTATAATTATTTCCAACAATGTTAAAATAGTTGTGAAAACACTCAATGTTGCTATTCATGGTTTCATTCATTATTTGTTATAAATTGGTAGCATTTGGAACATTTTCAAATCTCAATAATATTTCACAATTTGGATGTATATCATCGATCTTTTGCAACTGTTTTCGAAGATTTCTTCTTCGATTTCTAATCACATAATATACATATTCACAATCATCATTTAACAATTCTAGAAGAATAAAAATTTGGATTTAAATGTTGGTTTTGTGTTTGCAGTATAGCATGAGGGGCCATATCTCTAATTACCTCATTTCTGCTATTTATTCCATCTACAGCTCTATGAATTGTTTATGTTAAATATTCGATATTTTTATCTTTAATGCTATTTATTTCTTTTAAATTTTCAATGCGATCATCTTTAATTTGATTTATATATTTAAAGTAATTAACTTTACTTTTGGTCATTATTTTCATGTGCTTTATTTGACCTTCGAATAATTAAATTTAATATTTTTAAATCTAATATTCACAATGTTTTATAATTGATGGTAAAACTTCTTTAGTCACCCCATTTAGTAAATTTTTCAGCTTGAGGCATAATTGATCTAAATATTAACTTACACAGAGCTGATTCATTGATAAATAAAGCATTTGGTTGCATATTTGAAGATGTCCCTATTTTAGGGATGCCCTCAAGTCCACTAAATTTATTTTTATCATCATTATCAACAGTATAATATAAAGCAGTTCGTGGTTTTCTGTATTCCAAAAGCCTAGTTACATCAGCTCCTCTAAACCAAGGATTATTTTCCTTATCATATTCATAAAACTCTTCTACCATTGTAAATACGTTTGTTGTTGTCTATGTTTAGAATTGACTCCATTTTTATTTACGAAATTATCTGCAAGTGAAATTGGTGAGTTATAGTAATTGTTTTTATTAATATTCTTTTTTATGAAGAAAACAGAAAATTGAAGAAAATAATTTTACAAAATGTAGACCAAATTCATTAATAAAACTTGTGTGCAGTTGCATATTTGAAGGTGTGAACGATTCGTTCACCCCTATATTTTCATACAAATTTATAAATTTTTCTATAATTATATAGCTCTTAAGAAGTTAAATTTTATTTTGTATTATTCTCTTTTTTAGATAGTGCAAAAATTATATTTCTAATAGCGAGAATAATTATATGTCTTAATTAACTTCAAAATTTTTTTTTACCAAATCTCTGTTAATGTTGCCACAATTTTGAGGCGGGATACTTGTCCCGCCTGGAATTCCATAATGAATAAAACAGAAAATATCCTTTGTTATCAGCTTATCTTGATAAAATTTAAGCACCAATTTTTTTTCTTCTTAACATTATTTTCTTTCCAAATAACCACAAAACAAAAAAGAAAGTGGATTCACACAATTCACTTGAAATCACAATTCACTTGAAATCACAATTCACTTGAAATCACCAAACTACAAGATGTAGAAAATAATAAATGGTTTAGGGCATCGTATTTTGAAATTTATGAATCTAATTTTGGTAATAAAAAAAAAAACTGTATTCTAGATGACAAATTAAAACTTTCAACACCAGAGCACTATGTAGAGATATATGATAAAAATTCTTTGTAACTAATGAATGAGAAGGAAATATTTCTATAAAGTATAAAGGTTTAAAACAAATGAAGAATGGAAAATTTGTCCACAATCTAGAATTCTTTAACGTGTTTTTTTTAAAGCATTAGTTAAATTTTTTAAATTATTTTTAACAATTTTTTTTTATAAATAAACATGACTTCGCCTATTTTTCCTTGCAGCTTGTCCAATGTTTTAAAAGGTGGAGATGGCACAAGTCCGCCATCTTATAAATTAGATAAAGCATCTGAAGAGCTATTTAGTTCATTCATTTAATTTTAATTTACAAAGCTTGCAATTAGCACTCTTAAATAACATTGATGACAAATATGAATTTCGAGAAATGAGTGAATATCAAGAGCAAATAGAAGAAGTGTTAAAAAAAATTAGTAGAGCTTCGAGTATAACATTTTTGTTTGTGTCAACTTTATTTGTTATGTGAATCCCCCCTACAAGGCAGGGTTAGTTGGAAACAAATAATCTTCACCTATTTGATAATGAATATGGTTTATATAAAAAATTTAGATTTTTATTCTCCTTTTACTTAATAAAATTTGTTTCTTTATAAATAAAAATGGAGAATAGTAGTAAAAGCAAGCAATGTAAAAAATGTGAAGTTGTAAACATTGAATGTTTTCCATCACACAAAAGATAAGCACATTAACACATATGAGTTTAAAAAAAAAGTAGTACTTTGTGAATGTGGAAAATCTGTTCGCGGGTTAATTTCGAAAAGCACAACATTACTAACTTACACAATACTTATGAAATTTTACAATGCGATTCTTCAAACAAGACCTGAATAGTATGCAGGGAGAATAAAAATATAAATGCTTTCACATCTCATAAAAACACAATAGATAAGCATTTTAACACTTGCAAAAAGTGTTTTACCTAATATGCTAAACGACCTTATGAGTCAAAAAAGAGAAAGCGCAATGGGGATACAGAAAATTTGTATATAACCATTCTTTAAAAAGGATAAAAATAGTAACTCGCACATTTACTCAGTGGATACTCTAAGTGAAACTCAGCATTCGCTGACTTCATTTTTTTAATTATAATAAAATTTATTATATATAAGTATGGCGACGAGCAACCTAGTGGGTGAGTTGAGAGAAAAAAAAATTACAAATATTATTCAAAAAAGAGAATATAATTCAAAAAATCCTATCGAGAACCTAAATGAATGAAAAGTTCTGAAATAAAAAACTCAATCTAAAACCTTTAACATAAATAAATAATATATAAATATATCATTTAATAAAAGCTGGTGTGATTACAGCTCTTATGCCAATAATTAAAAATGAACAAACAAAAAGGAACTTTGCAAATTTACCTTTTCCAAATGGCAATATTATACATAGAAAAACCAAAAAGGGTTTGAAAGAAATTTTCCCCTTTTCCAATAGTGTATATCTGAACAACAAAATAGAATAACTAATAACACATTCAAAGCTGAGAGAGCTTTTAAGTGCAGGTTATCTAACATATCTCATCGGAAACAATTTTAATATAATGTTGCCCAGAAATTTTTTAGCATCGGTAAAGCAACAAATATTTAAAATTTTACATGATCAAATTATAAAACTTGGAACTGTAAAGTCCAACATTAAATTTGCTGCTCATTTTCGTAGCCAAAAAACTGCCGAGATTCGAATATTTGCAGACATTCACTCACACACATTTACAATATTGAATGAGAAGACATTTTTAAAAATTACAAACAAATAAAAAAAGAAATAGTTGCATGAATAGAAAACATTGAAAATGTAATTCAGGTCGGGCTTTACATAGCATAATTGGGTTGCAGCTAGCAAATAAAATAAGGTCATCAATTAATAAAGGGGAAAAAATCATCATAATTCAGAATATACAAAAGTTTCTTTGAATGAAATATTACTGTTGTGCTGAAAAAGACACAAAGAATATCTAAATATAAAAATGTGGTCTTACATCGGTAAAGCATTAGATAAATTTGAATATTCATCAAAATTGATGATATTCCAAAAATAGAAAACCAAATTAGATGTCTAAAAAATGTTTACTTCCATTGCTGATAAATTCAATGTTATCCACTAAAGCTTACAAAAATAAAAAAGACAAAATAATTTACTTTATTTTAAAAATGGCGAAATCACATTATTAGTTGATAAAGATTTATCGAATTTGCTTTCAGCACAAAAATAGTAAACACAAAAGTAAAAATTTTATATTTGCGATATTGTCTACAATTTTTTATTCTCAAGAGAAATTAAATAAGCACACAGAAGATTGTACAAACAATGAACGTGAAGATAATCTTCCTCAAAAAAGCGAACAAATAAAATTTAAAAATATGAACACACTACGAAAGTCAACACATTTAAAATATGCAGATATTGAGTCAATATTGAAGAAAATTTCATCCACCAAACCAATCCAAGAGGAATATATACATTTAACTTAATCAAAAAATATTCAGTTTTAACCGAGAACTACCTTGATAATGGTCTTTACAAAGAAATACCCAAAAAAATATAAACTTACAAATTAGAAAATAAATAACACTGATTTAAAGTTGAATGATGCATCATACACAATGAACTATCAGCTACATGAAGCTTCTGTTTTTTGCTATTATATTGCATCTAATTATGGTGATTATAAACCACCAGTTGTATATCGTGGCACAGATGGGCATATGATATTTATACTATCAATAAAAAGAGAAGTGGATGAGATTGGGCAAATTTATTCACAAATTGAGCCAATGCATCCACTAACAACAGAAGAAAAAATATTATACAATAAATCTATAAAATGCACTATATGTGAGTGTGAATATTCTAAGGACAGTAAAAAAGCACATCATCATTATCACATAAGTGGAAAATTCATTAATCCAGTATGTAATATCTGTAATTTACAATTAAAATTAGCAAATTTTGTACCAATTTATTTTCATAACTTGATATTATGATGCTCATTTATACATCAAAGATGTGAAACGGGGAAAAAAAGATAGATTTACTTGCAAATAACAAAGAAAAGTTTATAACTTTTGGAAGAAAGAAAAACAGAAAATTTGAAGATGTGATTCACAGACACATTCAAATTTATGGCATTTTTCAGAAAACAAAAAAGATTAAGTTATTTAAGAAGGTGTTTACCCATATGATTATATGGATAATTTAAAAAATTCTAACGAAAATCAACTTCCCCCAAAGAGTGAATTTTATAATAAAGTAAACGAAAATAGTATACCTGATGATGAATACAAACATGCAAAAAATATATGGACCCAATTGAATATTAAAGATCTTGGTGGATACCATAATTTATATTTAAAAGTGATGTACTATTGTTAACAGAAATATCCGCAAATTTTAGAAAAAACATGTATAAATTCTTACAGCCTAGACCCTGTGTGGTATTTTACAGCACCATGTTTATTGTATGATGTAATGTTAAAAAAAACTAAACAATAACTAGAATTATTACATGATTATAATATAATTTTAATGATTGAAAAAGTAATTCAAGATGGCATTTCGCAATGTTGTAAGCGATATGTTAATGCAAATATCAAATATTTGGAAGATTTTAACTCAAATCAAAAATCAAATTATTTAGCTTATCTCGATGCGAATAATTTATATGGTTGGATGATATCTCAGCATTTACCATATGGAGGTTTCGAGTGGGTGTACTATGCATTATATAATTTAGATTACTGGAGTGAAAAAATATTAAATTTGAAAAACGATTCTGAGTTTGGTTATATATTAGAAGTTGGATTTAGAATATCCACAATAACTACATAATTTACACGAAGATATTCCATTTTGTCCAGAAAATAAGTTAGTTCCAGGTACCAATGAATCTAAACTATTAACAACTTTACATAAAAATATATATACTACATTATCGTAGTTTGAAACAGTGCCTAAATAATGGATTGAAGCTTACAAATATACACAGAATATTGACATTCAATCAATCTGATTGGTTAAAGAAGTACGTAGATTTCAACACAATGAAGAGGACTAATGTAAAATATCATTTTGAAAAGAACTTTTATAAACTGATGAATAATTCTGTGTTCGGCAAAACAATGGAAAATATAAGAAACAGAAATGATATAAAACAAGTTTCAAGTGAGAAAATTTGCGAGAAATTAGTTCCGAAACCAAATTTTAAAAGAAGTACTATATTTAATGAGAATCTTGCGGCTATTCGCATGAATAAAACTAATGTGTACACTTTATAAACCAATATATGTAGACACTGCCATTTAGAATATTTCGAAGCAATTAATTTACGATTTTCATTTGCTTTCTCATCCACAACTAAACTTCACAGCACTCCCCGTAGTGCAAAAAAAAGCATATCTACACTCTCATTCGCAAACTGAACTGCGGCACACTCTGGCCTCATTGGTGCAAGTTTTCCTCGTCGAGCTCGCAGTGAGCTCTGTCCGCAATGGGAAATAAGTTATCTACTGTACTGACATCTCAGCCGCGCTGCTCTCGGCCAGTGCAACCACGAGATATAGTAAAGTTTTCTCCAGAGAACACACTATGAATCGCAGCTGAAAGAGTGAATAAAATTATTTCCTCACCAAGAATCGAATACACTCATTATTAATCTTATAGCTCACCACATCTCACCTATTATACACTTAAAATTGTTGCCTCTCTTGCTCAGCCAGTTCGGCTCAGTGACTGAATGCTTGGATTGTATTTCGAGATTCGGGGTTCGATGCCCGGTTGAGAGAATAATTTAATAAATGTGAAGGCGCCCACATTTATTATTCAAAATTTGAGCCAAAAACCATTTACTCAGTATATATAATAATGTGTGTATTTCTCACATGCTGCAAGTTCCTTACACCATATGGTACAAGAATCAATAAAAAATCTATAACTTCTCCACTAAAATACGAATTAAAAAAGGCCGGCTGGTGGATGAGATGATGGGTTTCTCCAATTGGAGGCAGGAAAAAAATAAAAAAATGGAGTCCCTGGCATGATTCAGATATCTGTAAACTACAAAAACATAAAGGTCACTGGCGAGGCATTAGCTTGCTTGTAAACCTTTGTGTTAAAAAAAAAAATGGGCACTTGTGTTTATATGTATACATTTTTATAAGTAGATGTCTATAGCATATCTTGTACCAATATCTTCAATAGTCTTCTACTGCTGTCGTTCCGCATGTTCTTGCTGTCGCTGTAGTGCTCCCGTGCTCACACACTTGCAGCATACCACAGGTGGCCAACATCGGCATGCTGAGTGATGGACCTCGCACGATCCTCCATTGTTGCTGCCACTGCTGCTGTCCTCATGAGCAACCCCACATCGCTGCCAGTAGCTAAGCGGACTAGCGACTACTGGGCTGTTAGAGTCACACTCTGGTGATTATCCAGCTGGTGTTCGCACCGTTGCACCTTCTGTCAAGCTGTCCTCCTCGACTATTGGCATCCCGTTGATTGGCCGCACGTCGTCTCCTGAGGGACCCACTCCCACAGGTGTCACCGTTGATTTCTGGATCTCTTCGGGTTGCTCTGGTAGCTGCTGCGCTGTCGATCTCTGTGGCACCAATGCGCCAGGCAACATCGTGCCTTGGGCACCCATTGCTGGTGGTCCTGGGGCAGGTACTAGCCCACCTCATGTGCTTGTTGTCCTCACATGGAGCTCATACTAGATGGCGCCATCATGAGCCTCCAGGTCTCGTGCGCCTCCTCTATGATGTGTGTTCATCTTCCCTCTTGCCTGCTGTGCATTGTTTCCAGCCGTGAGCCTCCAGGTCTCGTGCGCCTCCTCTATGATGTGTGTTCATCTTCCCTCTTGCCTGCTGTGCATTGTTTCCAGCGGATGTTGAGGCGGCGTCATGTTCGACACGGCCTTCATCATCCGGGCCTATGTCGTCCTGGCACCTTGGGCACGTGGCCTCGTCCAGCATCGGCGACATGGTGTAATCTGGTGGGAACCTCCTGTTGAAGGTGCCACCCCACTCTCCTCCTCTCTCCCTTGTTCAGCGGGCTTGGCAGGTGTTGTGCCATCGTGGATTTTGTTGTCACCCGCTTTGTTGTCGCCGTGGACATCTCCGGGTGACAGGCATATGGCGTCTCAGTTATAATTGCTCGTCTTCCTTCTCACGCGGACCAGGTAGGTGGTTGGTTCTAGTCTTTTGATAACCCAGTGCGGGCCTGTCCATCGCGCAGAGAGCCCAGGGCAGAAGTTTTGGCTGGCTGCAGACTGTGGATGTGCTTTCACGTACTCTAACTGCCCAGGTTCGAGCATGGGTGGGGTCCGGTTACTTGTCGGGACCCACCCAGTGGCGTACCTTTCCTGCTTCTCTCTCCCTTCGCTCTGTCTATCTGCTTCCTCCTATTTCGTCTTGTCGTACTGTCCTCCGTATTCACGCTAGCGCTGTTGCATTGGCATTTCCTTTCACTGGGAAGTTTGATGTTTTGCGCCAACAGGACACTTGCAGGTGACCGCCTGTTGCGGTGTTCACACACCGGCGGAGGGTGAAGAGGACAGCAGGCAGGTTATCTGCCCAGCTGGTGTGTACCTGACCCACATGGAGCCACAGTAATACCTTCAGCTCCTGATTGTGGTGCTCCGTGGGGTTGGCTCTGGGGTGGTACACCCTCGTCTTCAAGTGTTGCACCCCCCCTCCCCAGGTGCACTTTGCTTGCCACTTTTTCCGATGAAATGTGTTCCATTGTCTGTTAGCACTTGCTTGGGGTAGCGCCACCGAGGGAAAAATTCTTGCTCCAGTGCTTGTACGATGTTGGTAACTCTTGCACTGCTTATTGCTAAGGCCTCCACCCACCGCGAGAAGATGTCAGTGATGACCAGGACACACTTTTTCCCGTTGGAGGTACGGGGGTATGGCCTTATTAGGTCCAGGCTTGTGGTCCCGAACATTCATTTTGGTTGGTGGGGGCTGTTGCTGCTCTGCCCCTTCTGTCCTGCATGATTTGAATGTTTGGCACATAACACAGTTTTGCATGAATTTTGTACATCAGGCGAGAGTCCTGGCCAGAAGAAATGCTGTCTGATGTTTCAGATAGCCTGTTGTACACCTGGGTGCCTTGCTACATTACTTATGTGTGCGTGTTTCCATACTTTCACCCTACATGTTGCTGGTACAAACAGATCCCATCTCGTGTTGTTGTTTGCAGTGCACATTTCCAACCTCCCTTCCATCATATACCACTGTTCCATTGTCTCTCTCGCACACTTCTTTCTCTCGCTCGGTACCACGCAGCTGCATTGCTCTTCGACTATTTCCTGGTACAAGGATATCACTATTCACAGCTCATACCGGGTTTACTTGCACCTCACGGAATAACTCGTTAGTATAAAAAAGGGGGGGGACTTCATCCCATTCTGCATCATCTGTACCCACTACGCTTGCATCGGGCACAAGAGATACAGTATCTGCCAGTTGATTCTCCTTCCCGGGGACGTGCTCTACTGTAGGAGCAACGCCTACTGGGTGAGTTTACTGCGAGCTTCTTTCATCGCATGTAGCCAAACGAGGCACCTGTTACCTGTTCGTAATTTGAAACATTTGTATTCCAGGTAGGGCCGGTACTGTTTCACCACCCACACTACTGCCAACATTTCCCGCTTGTTTACATCATATCTGTGTTCTACTTGTCAAATTTTGCGCTGGCGAAATCGGTGACTCGCTTCATGCCGTTCTCCGTGCAATAATACAAAACGGCACCCAGCCACTCCTGACTGGCGTCCGTCTGCAAGTAAAGGTGTTTGCCTGGCTCGTAACGTGCTAGTTTGGGGTAAGAACTGAAACTTTTCTTTATTGCTTGGAATGAATTTGCTTCCGTGTCTCCCCACACAAGCCACTTTAAGGGAGAAAGCAGATCCATGAGAGGGGCGGTAATTACTGTGAAATCTTGAATGAAATCCCTCAACCAATTAACTAAGCCAAAAAACATGCGGAGCTGTTTGTGTGTGCGTGGCGCCGGGTGGTTCTCTATTAAGTTCAACTGTTCTAGATTAGATTTGTTTCCATCCTCGTCTACAATGTGCCCTAACAATACCAACTTGCTTTTAACGAAATGGCATTTATTCGCGGCGCAGGTAAGTACATTGCTTGCGAGCCCCTCTAGTACCATGGAGACACAATGGATGTGCTCCTACCAGCTGCTCGACCAAATAATCACATCATCCAGGTACGCTAGCGATAAGCCTGTTCAGCACATGGACCATCATTGACTGAAAGGTAGTGGGTGCTCCATTGAGGCCAAAAGGCATCGCCCAAAAATGGAATCGCTGCCCGTCAGGTGTCGTGAATGCAGTTGTCTTCCTGTTTAATGGGTATTTGGCAATATCTGCTTCTGAGGTCTAGTGATGTAATTACCGCTGCCTTGCCGAATGTTGTGAGCACGTCTTTTATGCTGATATAAGGTGGCAGATCGTTACATGTGATTTGGTTGATTGGATGGAAATCCACACAAAAATGCCAACTCCTGTCTTTCTTAGGTGCTAATGTGACGGTCGAGTTATATTTACTGCATGTCGGCTTTATAACCCCATATGCTAGCATCTCTTTAACTTGCTCACGAATTATTTTGGCTTGATGTGGCATATAACTCTGCGGCCCTGCATATATCGGCCCTTCTTGCGTTAATGGGATTTCATGTTCGTCTACAGTCGTGCTTTTGAGTGTGTCAGTTCTGGCAAAAAAAAACTCCCTCCTCACGCTTAGAATACGCTGGAATGCCGCCTGATGCTGTTGCGGGATCTTATGATCGAATTCCTGTAATGATACCGGGGGTAAATCACTAGCAACTGTGCTCTCTACAGTGTACACTGTGCGCCACTCTTTTGCACCGAAATTAATTCTCCTAGCCACTGGTTCTAATACAGTATTCTGTTCCTGTAACCAAGGCATGCCTAATATTGCATCTTCCTTAACCTCTGCAGTTACAATTGCACATGTTATTGTCACTAGGGCCCTGACTTTTACCATTACAGTTGCTTAGTGCTGTGCTCCGTTACTGACTTGGTCAGTAGTGAGCATAATTACGTGATTGCTAGATGTTATGTCACTGGGATTCACGAATTGGGGCTGCACAAAATTGTGTGATGCGGCCATATCAATTAGTGCACGACGGAGTTGACCATTCATGCTCACAAGGATGCAAATCAATTTCGCATGACAACAACTCACCTGTTGAATGAATACCTGCTGTGGTGTTTTGCCGGTTTTTGTTGACGTGACCGGGGCGAAAAAAACGTCAGGCTTCTTCGCCCCTACTGGAAGTTTCCCTGCCCTCTTGGTGTGGACCCTTTGTAGGTATCAGGTGCGAATTGTTGTGGCATGTGCTCTGCCAGTGGAAAACAATCGCTGGCCGACAGTAGCGACACGGGTTCGAGGGTGGCAGGCTCCTGTCAACCGCATGTGGGTTTGCCCAGCGTTCCCACACATACTGTCACTTGGATTATCACAACGGCGCGGAATGTTTTCACTGCTCACATGTGCACTGTCCTGTTCCCGTTTGCTCGCGAACTGTCTCGCAGGACAGTCCATCGGTGCCGGAAAAGACGTGGGAAATATGCTGGGTATTTGTTGTGGGAATGATGTTGGTTGGTAGGCATAAAATTGCGGTAGGTAAGGAGTCATATGTGGGAGTGGTAGAGAAAACAGGAGTAGGGTTGGCAATGGTTGCGAGCACTAGCTATGAGGTGCCAGATGATTGACAACTGTCACATTGGCCCCGCCCACAGGTGACATGCGGTTGCAGACATCCTCGATCTTGCAATGCACTTCATCGGCTTGCATCTGTTCATTCACTCTCGACATGGCATACCGTGTTTACCATGGTGATGCAATCTCCATCCTTCTTCATTGCTCGCATATTGTTTCCCATGCTGCCTTCTGTTTGGCACACTGAATCACCGGGCTGGTTGCCCGTGAGTAAGTCGGTTGAAATGTTAGTGATCACGGTCGGTTTCAGCTGTCCAATGCACTCGTCGCAAATGAACTGCAATCCGATTGTGTTGTGTAACTCTGTGGGACTCATGCATTCTAGGTGAATGTGCACATGGTACCATGCACATGTGCTCAGTTTGGTTCCCGATGCTGTGCATAACAATCTTCTGCACAAATGTAACTGAGGTTAATTTTGGGTTTTGTTGATACTGTCCGAATGTTCTGTCACTTGCTCTTCTCCCTGTAGATATTATTCATTATACCAAAACATTGCACTGTGTGGATTATGTGGAGATGAAAGACACGTGAATGAACATTACAGAAAATTACAAAAAGACTCATGTGTGTCACGTGTCCCGTTCGAAGCCCGTTTGACAGCCACGGCGCCACATTGCTGCACAGTTGAGATGAACACTCGACGAGCGGAACAGCAAGTGCAGTGCAGTGCAGTGCATGTGTAGATGCAATGATACACAAATTTGAGCACATGACATCAGAGCACCTACTGTAGCGTAGTAATATAAAATATATCTTGTTTTTCAGTGATATCTTTTATATAGGGTTTTGTGTGTAATATGTAAACACAGAAGTTCACATGTTTATGTTATTTAAGCAAGGAAATAACCCCAGTGCATTTCGAAGTAAGTAAAGTTTGTGTTTCAGTGTTTCATTATGTATCATTCACGTGTGGCAACCTCACCACATTCGCCCAAATGTAAACAGTGTTTCATATGAAATGTGATTTCTAATAATCATGTATGCATGTTCCAGCGCAAGGTAAGGAATTCAAAGAGTTATTATGTATTTTGAAATGTTAAGAAAGTATATTCACGTAGCCGCCAAACTCGGTCGGCGCGCCACGGCGTCAGGCAGTCAGCTACGAGCATCTCGGGGGTGTTGTTGCATGTTACTGAGGCTCGGGTTTCGCGAGCTTGGGCAGCCTTCAACCTTTGTTTTTCAATCATTCAATCTCCATAATTTTAATTCACCAGAACCGTTGTTCTTTAGCTGCCCGAGACACCACCCCCCTCTTACCTAATGCTTGCATCACCTGGGGAAACTTAAAACTTTGCACATAAATTTTATCGGCATAGCTCCATTTTTACAGCGTTACCTCACCATCAGGTTGAAGCAGTGAAGTGTGATTATATATATAAAGTGTAGGCATTCATAGTGGTCAAACATTTCTGTTTCTCTTGAATTTGTTACAAAGTCAGACAGCGAATTGTACATTTTCACAACTTGACCCAAATCGATGTCTACTGACTGAGCTTGGCACTAACAGCATTAAACCTACGAAGGATTGCAGTCCAGAAGACTACCATTAATGCATTTTCTAGTATATTTAATTTTTGTCTCAATGAAGATGCCTCATTTCTAGTTTGAGGTTTTTTTGAACTATATTTTTATAAAGTCTGCAAGGTCTCAAATAGTCCACACCAATTGCTCTCTGGTGCATAGCAAGCATCATTTCGAGTAGACCAACGAGTCATCGACAGACTTTGTAGTGTCCGACTTCCTTCTCCTTTGCAGTTTCGAGCTAGGAGAGCCCAGCGGTATGTAGAAGCTGAGTAAAAATTGTACAGTTCTTGCAGCCGTCCAAACGACGATACTGCTTTAGTGCAAGATTCTGCAGCAGATGAACCAACAAGATTAAGAGTGTGTGCTGCACACGGCACATAGTCAGCAAAGGGACAAAGTTCCTTCACCCTTGCTTGTACGCCTGTACATGATCGAGACATATTCGAGACATTGTCATATGACTGACCCCTGCAGTTTTTTTAAGTCCAACTCATATTTGCTCAAAACAGGATTTGCTTTTTCTTCTGACTTATGTCCTTCATTTGATAACAAAACAAATGAACCATTCAACTCGCTTCCCAACTCAATCCTTCTTAAAATAGCATATTATAAATGTTAGTTGATAAGTGTGTGAAATATCTGGAGTGGAATCGACACTTATACCAAAATATTTAGCTTTTTTCACTTCCTTCGCTATTCCATACCTTACTATTTAAGCCATCAAAATAATCACTTCTTCATAAATGGTCTTGGAAAAATAAGATGTATGTCCCGAACCTCTGTCGCTATGTTTTCTTAGATGTTCTGCCATGAATGGATCAAACTGCAAGAAACTCTAGCGACCCTAGAAAATTGCCATTACTTTTACTGCCTGTGTGTTCATCATTACCACGAAATGGTAACCCTTCAATAGCCAAATACTTTACTGCTGCGATGATACGTTTCAAAATATTTTTCCAGTAGTTGCATTCTTGCTCACATTGTGCAACGAGCCTGTTATCAATTCGTGCTTAGTATTTCCTCTCAGTTTAGGTGTTGCAATGCTATTTTTATGCTAAGGTGAATTCTCATGGTCTTGTACCTTTTTAGAAGCATTTTTCCAGTCATTAAACCCTGAAGTAAACATACAATTTTCCCCACCAATAGCAAGCAAGTCACACAAAAAATCACATCCCTTTAATGGCGAGTATACTAGCCAATGCCTAACTTGCGTCTCCCCGTTATGCAGTTTCCGAGAGAAAAAATACGCCTTGAAAAACACCCTTCTTTATCAGGGTACTTACGTTTTGAAGCATTGAAGTCTGCATCTAAGTTTTGTTCGATTCCATGAACAGCCACATAGTCTCGTTGCTCCTCATTAATTTCCCACTTGGCTGGATCTGTACTGAGTTCAAAAACAAGCTTCTTATGATTGCTAGTTGCATCTAGTTCCATCAAATTCATACAGGTCACTTCAGCATGGATATGTAGATGGCTACTGCCACTGTTGAGTGAATTATTGGTACTTGATGTTGGAATTTGCTGTTCTTGAGCAGAAAATAATTTTCTGGGAATGACGAAACACATGCATCGGTAGACTCTAAGTCATCACTATCAAAGGAAGGACGCTTTATAGAAGCACTGCCGCTGTTGGTAGTATTATCACTTGCAACCATGGTGTCGGCGACATCTTCGTCCTGTCGGTTACCACTGTTACATACAAAAAAAAAGAATAAATATCAGGGCTCTGCTTTAAAAGAGCACCACTCCTTTCTTGTTTAATTTTTTTGTATTGAGCACAACTGACTCTTGCTCTTTGTGTACTCATTTTGTTCACGATTCACAGGCAGCTAAATTCACAACACTTAAACACGCGGATGCACACATGCCTATTTTACACTTATAAGCTCGGACATGTTCATAGTTTGACCGAACATAAATAAACAACATTGATACGAAACGCAAGTATGGTTTGGCTCGCACCGCCCGCATTACATCAGCACAACTAGTGCCAACTGGAAACTATAACATTTCAAAAACAGAGAACAATGGTATTGAATCATACTGCCCTTATCGGCAGACGTCACAGAGCGACATCTCACCTTCCACTCCAGCCCAAGCGTGGGCCGGCCAAGCGCACGGTATAAGGCCGCACACGGCCGAAGATACCAGTTATCTCTAGTAGCTCGTCTCACAAACACTTCTATGCTGGGGCTCACTACTGCACCTTAGGCCCTCACTGTCCTCTCTAAAAGTTCCAAGAGATCTTCAGCTGCCACCAGTAGCTGCCACCACCAGCGACCAGAGGCTTCTACCACTTCTTACCAGAAACTTCAGCGGCTTCAACCACCAGCTACCAGAAGCTCTTCAACACCAGAAGCCTGCTCGACTTCACTCCAAACTTCCGATGTTGATCCTCCTGGTTCCACAACCACCGCTACTTGCTGGTAAGTGGCAACTACACCCACTGCCCTTTTGGTAGTGGCTCCATTTATAAAGTCTCGTCTAGACGACCCCAGGGTAGAGTAACTCTGTCAGAGTTGTTTTCATAGCCTTCGAAGTCACTCTATACTTGAGTAGTCTAGTAGCAGGTCACCTCCACCCGTTAAGTGTAGCTTACTTCCGTTCGCACTCTCTTTAGTAATAAGTGTACATATCACCCATATTTTTTATTCATAATCAATTTTTATCCTATCCCAAGATTAAATTTGTTTATAGGTAAATCATGTATATTAGGAACTCAACACTTAGGCATAGCAAGCAAGTGACTGGGTGTGACAACAGTACAGACCATAGTGTAGGATTACAGACCCCCTTCAGGAATCTGTACGTCGTCAACACATATCACTTTTGACAGCCACCCATTCTGTCCACCAAGATGTACAGAAAGGTACAGCCTCAACCATTAGGTACTCATTCAACACCAGCAGGGCAGCCACCTCAGGTTGTATCGCTGACCGGAGCGCTATGGCAGGGGTGTTTGCCTGGGACTGGAGGCCCAACTTGCTGGACCACTCCCCGACAATAGTAGGAAGACAGCCCATATAAACCAATGCTCTAGGTTTGTGCACCAAGGTGCATAATGGTAGGAGCATAGGGTTCGTGCTGTCAACTGTTGTTGGGCTCATCACTTAGTTAGGGTATCATCACTTGCTTGGACCGACTGAAAGTATGTTAAGTGTCAATACTGCATTTATGCCCTAGTTACATGGTGCTCGAAGGGAGAAGAAAAAGGAGGAGTTCTGTACTGGCAAGCGAGTGTGTACCTATAACCCCTCCACGCTTGGTGGAGACACCCCATGGGAACGAGCTCAGACCGCCCGTCACCTGGAGAAGCAGTCCTCTTCAGAGAGCATCCCTGTATATTTCCCCTCACACAATAGACGGCATCGAGACACATCCTGCAGTTCGTGCCCTAATCACTGGACGCAACACCAGGCTGGGTATTGCCAACTCATTTTGTGGAAGCAGTGCAAGACATCAACTGGAGCCAGAGACACCCGACCTCTTCATATGGCAACCTGTCAGTTAGCACCACCCAGGCGACTGCTGGTCCCAGTTGATCTAACTCTACACCAGACCCCATGAGATTGGTGAGTGAGTACCCTGATATGTCTGTTCTACCTGAATGGGCTAAGGCAGTAGCGAGAAATATTGCGTTACTGCCCACAGCATATTTCATACCAAGCCACCAGCCTACCCGACCAGTACTAGCCTTTAGTAGAAAACCGAATCTTGTCTCAGTAATTGTGTATCAGAGCATGCATGACCTAGTGCTCACTAAAAGTAACATTGACTAATCTTGCAGCCTTTCACATATTTAAGTCCACAACTGCTGGTGGAAAGTGTTTACATATCATTTAGAACTATGATTACCCTTAATGTAGTCAGCGAAACAAAGTACTAAAAGAAAAGGACAGTTATTTATTCAAATATGGCTCTTCTCGCAACCTACTCTCACAGCTTCAGTCTTTGGTTGCTTCTTTTAGCTGGCCCTGTTCATTTACGTTACTGTACAATGATTTACAGAGCAAACAAAGCTAAGGCATTTTATATTCAAAATAAAAGCTAATGGAAGGACACTGAAAAATAAATCATATAAAAATATGTTTATTGAATATATATTTATAAAAGTACTGCAGTTGATCCACTCTCTCCTGAAATAATTCAAAGAAAAAAAATAATGTTAAAAACTTTTAATTTAGCAGAAGATTTTAAGTTAAAAACCAGGTGAATGTTATCTGGGCAAAACATAGACGTAGTTTGGTTTGTTTGATCAAAGTTGAAAATTAATTTAAAATTAAATAGCCAAATATAAAATTCCTAAATGAATGGAGGGATTGTCCTGAGGGGACCTGATGGTTCAATCAATAAAATGAGGTGTTCACCCAAGTGATGAAGAGTGTTATGGCCAGGACTTCACGGGGTGTCCAGAGGGGATGTTGTCACCATGATCTTCTATTACCTGGGAGGTAAACAGGCAGGAAGACATTGAAGAAGTGGTAGGGGATGACGTCGGCGGGACCCTCTGGTAGTCGTTGACGGCCCTCAGGAGTGGCTGCTGGAGACTGAAGAAGTGGAAAACCTTCTGGTTGGCGGCATCCTCCGGGGCTGCTGGAGGCGGCTGAAGAAGTTGAAGGCCTCTGGAAGGCGGCGATTCTGCGAAGCTGCAGGAGGCGTCAACCACCACTGGTTCTCCATGGTGACCGGTGTGGGTGTGGACTCTACCCTTGGCTAACACCCTCACACCTTCATAGCAGTGAGAGTTGTGGCAGACTGCTCTGAAACCAGCGCTGGAACTCCTTATATTCTAACTAGGGAACCCAGCCTGTGACCTTTTTTTTGTATTGTCACGGAGCTAGAACATTTACCATGTTAAAAAAAAATTGGTTATCATACAAAGACTGAAAAAATATTGAATAGTTATACGTAGGTAATAATTAAATTATGTGAAATTAACTCAACATTGAAGTGACTGCGGTTCCATTTAATATTACTCTATCCACTAGGCCACTGCGGCCCCACTTGGAATCGTTCTATCTAGTGGGCCACTGTGGCCTTACTTAACATAGTTCTACCCACTGAGCCACTAAGGGCCCACTTGGCTTCACTCTATCCACTGAGCCACTGTGGCCTCACTTTATTAACTCATCATTGAAGCGAGACATTTAAGGTAAACAAAAATGAAATTCCATTACCTTCATATCTCTATCCAGTATTCTCTCTGCATTAATATAAAACTTTTCATAAGGAAAACGTAATTAAAAAATGAGTTTTTAGACTAAACGGTAATGACTGTGTAACCTGATCTTGCTGAAATTTGAACTTGACCTGTATTTTACCCTAAGGATTCGCTCTGAAAATTTTGAAGAACTTCTGTTGAGTTTTAAGAAACTTAAAAATATTTAAGTCGGACGGACCGGCCAACGGAGGGACGGACAGAGATCGTCTACTTATTACATAGGATTTTTCCAGCTTCTGGGATCTCAGAAGGGTGTGGGGAAACCATCCACGCTCCTAGGGGTTTGGAAGCTCTGACGTCACACATGGGTTCCTGGATCCTTATCTGATTCGGCTCTCAGCACGAGTCAATGACACATCTTGCCCTCATGCGCTCGTGGAGGTAGAGACTTTCTGCTCGGCAACCTGCTACCCTTCAGAGACGCAATATTTGAATTGTGTGCTGTTCTGCTGGGAATGGTCGTTTCTTCGGTGAGGGGCGTTGATGAGACGACTTTGTGTAGACACATGGCAAACAGTAAGAGAGGAGATCACGTGGTAGGAGGTTCTGTTGAGGCTCTGTCAACTTTGTTAGACCAGTCCCGCCTCCATTACTGTTGGATTGAGAGGAAATTTGCCTATCGGTTGATTGTGTTTCGAGATGGGGCGAAGTCGTTTAATTAGAGTGCGCTATCTACCAGCGCAGAATGCATCATGTATCAAGGTGAGAGGTAAAGCTGCAAGGTTTTTTAACGATACTCAAAAACTTGGGCTGCGGCTTTTCTATGTTTCTTCAGTCTGTCTCTCTCCACATCGTCCTTCCTTGGCCTCTATATTAAAATAACCCCATCTATGACACATGGAAATCCATGTCTTCTTACAGAAAAAAAAAGTGGCGGACTCTTGCCAGTCTGTGGTTCTCTAGGATTTGTAACCATCGGATTTCTGAAAACCACATATTTTTCTTAAATGCTCAACTCAAGCTCATTTACGTAACAAACAAACAAACAAACAAACAAACAAACAAACAAACAAACACACACATATATATATATATATATATATATATATATATATATATATATATATATATATATATATATATATATATATATATATATATATATATATATTATAATGTTCTCAAAATATGTACCCCACTTATGTTAATATTATTCTATGTCGAATACACTCAAAATACCGGCAAATATTAGTGTGAAATACTGCGATAACCTAAAACAAATACCTGGCAACATGTTGTGCTTATTTAAACAACCTGTCACTGTCAAAAAAAAATGTTGGCGATGGGGAAACAATTGGTCTTCCCCCAATAAAGCAAAATACCATGGACCACACAAAAATAATAATAATTATTATATTCACTAATAAAAATGAATTTCCTGCACCAACGATTAAACCCACTGCAGTTATAATAATCATAAACAATAAATATTAAGTGGGTACACATGTTTAGAACTAAAAAAAAAAGTTTTAAAATTTTGCACAAATTTTGATCTCTTACAACTCAGCCCCTTATGTTCAAAAAGTAAGCGTCGCCAAATTTTGCTGTCGGGTCCGTGGCAATTACTCGTTGAGAATGAGCAGTACGTTAAATGTAAATGTACAATAGTTTAAGTCGGTAATTTGGCTTGAGCGGGAAACGAGTCAGCTTGTCGCTCATAAAAAAAGTACATAACCCTTCCCATGAAGCCACAAGAAATAAAACAACAAAATAGTATTTTAAAAATTATAAACATACTGTGCCAATCTCAGTTTTAATTATGCTGTAAAAAGTGATTTGGTTTGGTTCTCCCATGAAAATATATTTAATTTTTACAACTGGGCTGTACCATAAAATTAGTTTCATTATGGAACAGAAGACAAAATTGTAGTAGCTCTGTCCTTACCAGAACGTCTCCCATTTTCAAATCTTGTTCACGTGCCTGGCTGTATGATGTGGGTAATTTGTTTTCCCCACAATGTGTATTTGTATCACCCTCTGCATCCATGAACCTGCCCCGAAGGCATAGGAGCTGCGGGTAAGTAACGCGGAATGAAAATGAGGAATAGGGATAAAATATTTTTTTCTTTTGTTCTCAGCTGAGGAATGAGGATGAATTGTTTCTTCTTTTATTCCCAGCAGGCAGAATGGTATCGCCACACCATTGTCAGATTCAGAGTTGCCAGCTCCTTGTATTACCTATATAGTTAAAGCAAGTGAGAAACAAGGGAGACCTGTTTACTTAAAGAGTACTTAATATTTACATATATTGTATTTAATAAGATGTATCGCTTCACATTAACAAATTACTGCTGTAGCAAATGAATGGTAATAAATCAAATTCAGAATATAATAATAAATGCTTTTGAGGGGTGGGGGGGGTGGACCCAGGGCGGGGCAGCACCCACCGAGTGACGGGCTTTCCAGCTGGGACTCATAGGTGCCCGCTGTCACTGAACATGATATGAAATTAGACCCTAGGATGGAACGGCACTGGAACACAAGGGCGGGGGAAGCAGGAGTACCCCGAAAAAACCCACTGGCAAGCAGTATCGACAAGTACGATTCCCACTTGCGAAAACCCGGGAGCAAACCTGCCGGGGATCGAATCCAGATCGCCGTGGTGGGAGGAGAGTGTGCAGCCACTGCGCCACCAGTGGGGCACTGGTGGCGCACTCAAACTCAACTTTTATACTTGGTTATAAAGTAAATATTTCATACTGTCTTATTTTCAAACCTTTTCAAAATGGGCTCCTTGAAATTATGGCACAGTTAATAATTTCAGGGAGAAAATTTTATATGAATTGACGCATGATGTCTTTTCAACAATGGGATAAATGACTTTGCCTCATATGGGAGTAGGCCTAGCTGTTCGAGAGCAACAGAGTATGATTGACACATGAGCCGTTATTACATTTTACTGTTTACCGCAGTGATATGTGTTCGTCCCCCCACCTTAGGACGTTTGTCACACCGACCGCTTTCCCAGCATGGCACACACCCACACTCGACATGTGGTGATGAGTTGTGGCATGCAGTGCAGAAGCGGTGTACAAAAGTGTAATGTAGGGTAAGTGCAGCAAAGTACAAGTGGTGTAGCACCATGTAGGCTTGAGGCAAGGGTGAAGGAATACGTAGACACGTGTTAGTACATAAAAAGGGTTTTGAACATTTCTGAAGCAATTTATGAATATGTAATAAGGACACATGCTCAATAAATAACGGCAGCATGCATGAAAACCCTCATGATCCCAGTTATTATTATTTTGCAATTGTTGTGTGTTGGTAAATATTTATTTTCATTTCCATCAGTGTTTTGCCCATATTATCCCATTATGTAAATGAGGTGTGTGTGTGTGTGCGCGCGTGCAGGCGTGTATGTATATATATATATGTGTTTTGTTTATTTCTGCAATGTCTTTTGTATCTTTTGGGATAGTGTAACCAGTGAAATTCTTATTATTCTTGTGCAAGTAGTCCCACTGTGGTGCGCGGGCACGCTCTAGTGCCAGGGCGGGCAAGTCGCACATAGAGGGGGAGGTTGCATGTGAGACCGCGTTCGCGTTTTCCGCCCTGGACGGCGATCAACTTTTTCATCGCCAGTAATAGTTCATCAATAGCATAATTAATTTGAGACCTTCTGTTTCAGCCATCCAGGACACTTCCCCTCACCTCCCCAGAAAGTGCATTGCCTGAGGAGTTTATTACTTAATAGCATACATAATTTCCATCTAGCTTCAGAGCTTTTAAGCAGAGTAGGCTTCGCCACAGGCAAAATTGTGCAAGTGTATCAGTTGTTCTCCTAGAGGAAATGGTAATTTCACCAAATAAATCGCATGAACAGACCAGTGCCTTTTATTTAGACTGCAGTGAGGCATTTCAGGGCATGGGCCCTTCAACCCGCCATTTTTCTATCCAAAAGTTATGTCAATTTTAAAAGGGTAATTATTTTATTTTGTGTGTGCTGCAATGTATTTAAAAGTGTTTGCGTGTAGTATTTATGGGTGTGTGGTTGGCCCAGACAATCCACATGTAGGGAGTCTGATTGCATGGATAAAAGTCTTTAATTAATTTGCAATACCATGCGGTGATTAGGCCGTCCGAAACGAGGCCCACAACAAGGTGAACTGCACGAACATCGCGGGAATGATGGTCCGGATGAACAGCCCGCAGCATCTCGGGAACATCATGGATATCTCACCTCTACCACGTCATTACCACTGACGCCACCATGGCGACGCCTGGTGCCTCCCGGGTAAAATTCCAAACTTTCCTTTCCAAAAATGTTCACCGCCCATGTAACCTCAACCAACCCATCTCTCGTCCAATCAACGAACGGCAATCGACAAACATCAATCGTCGCCCTCCCATGTGACCAACTTTTCTGCTAAAACCTGTATACAAACTTCCGACCAACCTTTTTCCAAATTTTTCTTTTCTCCTCGCATAAATATGACCATCTACGCCATCCTAACTCCATTTATCAGCCTACCTGCAATGAGGAGCAGCAGTGAGGGCCATCTACAGCGTCGAGACGCCTTCCAGACGCCGAAAAGAGTACCACGTGCTCTACAGGAAAAAGGGCATGCAGGAGCAGGTCCGCCACCATTGTGGGGAAAGCGGAGAAGAAGGGCACGAAGACAGCCATCTTTGCACAGCAGGTGTGACCTCAAGGCTCACACCACCAGGCAGGATGCAGAACAAAGGGGTGGAAGGGAGGGGGCAGAAGTGCCACCCCCTCCACTGCTGCCAGCCACCATGTGTGAAGCAGGAGAGGAGGGAGGGATGAAGAGATGGGAAGTCCCCCTCCTCTCATGCTCTCGCCATCCGCCACCGGAGGCAGTCAGCTGAGTGCCGCTAATTCGTTGATCCCAGCACCCACTTGAGCGAGTACGGCCACGCAGTGATCTTCCACGTCGCGCACATAGCCCTGAACTGTCATCCGTGCCACACACATGGCCGTATATAAAAACATGGCAAGTCACATCACATCCACAGGAACACCTACGCCGCTGTGTTTACAGTGCTTAAAACCACTGTCCAGGAACTTTGATGACAAGTTTGAACGTAGCATGCAATGCTCCCGTTGCAGCTGCCGAACAGATTTCGGAATAAGCAACCGCGCCATGAGCAACTGCACACAGCGGAACCAGTGGTGTCAGGTGGAACTTTGCAAACTGAAACAACACAGCCACAAGCAGTAAAGATGAAATCAGAGTCTCCCAATTATCATGCAATGCATTATTGCAACAACCTCATTTATGACAGACAAGGAGCAATCGTTTTCATTGTCAGGACTGTAAGCAACAGGAGCAACTAACAGCAATCAGGTTAATGTTTATGTGTAGTACCTGTCACACCAGTGATGTTCAAAAGAATGTGTAACAGGAAGTCCAAGACTTATTATTGCAGGAGTGGACGAACGCTTCGTATATACAGCGGTGATGCAGGAGAGAGATTGATTATATATATATATATCCACACACAAATAGTGCGCACGTGGTGAGCAGGGGGATACATCAGCTGCTAGTATCAGCAGTGTTACCTCCACCCCATCCTAACGTAACTCCCTTACCATACCTACCAATCAACACGTACTTCCCACACAGATGCCTGCAATGAATCAGACACCCATGTACCCGTCCATATTACCACCACTGACAACACCATACCCGACCATACCATCCGCAACGCCCTACACGATACCCCATTTAGAGGGATCAGCATCAGCACTGAGGACACCAGTAGAGCCAGTAAAGGAAACTGGAATCACAGAGCCTACCCACATAACACCACCATCAGGACAAACACATGCGAGGATGCCCAGCCGCTTTCAGTTTTCACCCACATTCGTGGGAACATTGTCAGAAGACCCCACTGCCTTTCTGGAGGACTGCACCAGCAAGCTCACCAGATATGAAGTAAGTCAGGAGGAATGGGCTAGCTGTGTTGGTGTGCAGCTCCAAGGAGACGCACAGTCTTGGTGGCACTCCCTTAATCACTATGGTTTGCAATGGCAGGAGTTTTGCCGAGCCTTTCAGAGGCGTGTTCAGCACTTTCATTACCCGCAAGACACACCTGATCTGCCGGATCCACCCGCAACTGCCGGAGAGGGCAGTTGATACCACTACTCAATGGAACTGTGGAAGATGTTATGCATGCCACGATACTGTTGGAGCGCAACCACGAACAACCACGTCGTGAGCCGGGAACAGTGCGATGGCGCCATGAGCAGAGGGACACAAGGGGACACGCAACCCCACCCCAAGTGCAACAAGCACCCCACAAATCATTTGACCAACTTAAGCAGAATTTCTTCATATCCCGCAAGTGAATAGGCTATCATTTGAAAGTGAAAGAAGACAGGAAGTGCAAAGTGCGAATCACAGTGTGGGAGTGCAATCACGTGCATGGGACCCAAATTAGCCACCACGACATCCATGTCAATACTGTTCGACACCGGTATATCACTGGCATAACAAATGCCCCAACAATCCACATTTGGAGAGCATTAAGGAGGCATCAAACAAGAAGCAGGGAAACCGGACGCAGGGGTGAAGAGGCCGGACGTCTCTCCCACTCCTGACATGTCTTGTAAACAACCGGACAAGACACCACAACAGGCATTATTGCAGCAGGTTAGTAATGGAGAGCAACAGTTAACTTGAATTCTCTTGAGGGTGAACGGTCATAAATTTCAGGCCTTAGTTAATACTAGAGCATCGCATAATTTAATACGGCCAGAATTAGTTAAATCGCAAGAAGTGAAACTTGTAAATTTTGTCATCTGACTGGCTACCAAAAATAAGAATAGTACCGCATTAGGCCAAGCTCAAATTACTGTTAGCATCAGGGATATCAGCCAGAATTCTGGGAGGATGTTATCCTAGGAATCCCGTGATTAGCCGAGTAGAATACTATTGTAGAACCATCTGCACGTAGAATTCGTTTCGGGGAAAATATACGCGCACAGTTTACAACCTGGATAGAAGGCCCGCCGATAATTTTCCGGATGTGACGCTAGGTGACGTCGGTCATGACATACCGCCCGAACATCCGGCCGCATTACAGTGTTTACTAAATGAGCACCGAGACGTATTTGATACACAAGATTCTCTATGCTGGACTACAGTAGCAGAGTACGAAATCCCCTTAAGTGATGAACCTATCCGTACGCCACTACGCAGCTATTTACCACACCAGGTAAAGAAACTTATGCAGCAAATTTAGGAAATGTTGGATAACGGCGTCATAGATCCAACTGACAGCACGTATAATTCCGCAATTACGCTCGCGCCTAAGAAAGACAGAACGTGGCATTTTTGCATCGATTGTAGGCCACTCAACCAGGTTCCTTGCCACCGTACATCAGTGTGAAAGACACCTTAGGTCCACTAGGACAGGCTAAAATACTGTCGTCCCTAGATTTGAAAAGTGGCTACTGGCAAGTTCCTGTAAAATTGGAGCACCGCAAGAAAAGCCTTTACCATGCTACATGGGCTCCGGTTTCAGTATTGCGCCATGCCCTTTGGCCTTAAGTGGACCCCAGCTACATTCCAATCAATAATGGTGCACGTGTTGGACGGCTTAATGGGCCATTACATCATGGCCTACCTCGGCTATGTAATTGTATGGTCCAACTCCTGGGGGGAGCACTTACATCACCTATATGTTGTATTGGTGGTTAGCTATTAATGGCCTGACGTATGCAATGGAAAAATGCCACATTGGTAAAATTATCATTGACTTTTTAGGACACATAGTTGATGCGGAAGGTAACAATCCAAATCCGTAGCAACTCAAATTAATTGCAGAATAGCCAAGGCCCAAGACGAGAAAACAATTGCGGGAATTTTTCAGACTTGTAAATTGGCTTAGAGAACACATCCAGAATTTTTCGGTGATCACAGCACTATTAACACATTTGTTTTCACCTCAGGCCTGGTTCCAGTGGTCAGACGATGCATAAAAATGATTCCAGGAAATAAAAGGAAAATTCCGTGCATGTCCGACACTGGTGTGAGCAGATACTTGTATTTGCAGACAGATGCAAGCTAAGAAGGAGTAGGTGCAGTGCTGTACCAACTAGCTGACAGCAGAGAGAGGAACATCATAAACTTCGCTAGCGCCAAGCTAGGCCCTACCGAACGGTACTACAATGTCAATGAGAACGAGTGCCTTGCTGTGATATGGGCTATAAAAAAATGTGTGTATCTGGAGTACCAACACGTCATGTTACGTACCGATAATAAATGCCTACTTTGGCTGCATAAAATGCAAGAAGCACGAAGCAAGTTAACCAGATGGGCGTTGCATTTACAAGCGTCCGATTTTTGTGTGGAACGCATACCAGGCACGGAAAACCAACTAGCCGATACTTTATCACGTACACCAAATGAAGAGGTAATTTTGCAAGACGAAGCTGAATGGGAAGAAATTCTTCTACCAGGCGAATATGGAACTATCTCGGAAATTCATGCATGGCAAGTGAGTGCAGTAAAAAAGGACGTATTAATATCAGAACTTTTCGAGCAGGTGAAGCAAGCACAACAAGGTTGCCAATTCTCGCAGAATAAAAGTCGGCAATATGAACAAGGTGTAGTTGACTGGCATTTTATGAATGGCCGCTTAGAAACGTGCTCACCCGCAGACCAGGGGAAGTGGTGGATGTTTGTCCTTATATGTGCGCGGGAACAGGTATTCGCCCAGGCACATTGTGGCAACGTAGCAGAACACCCCGGTGAATCGGAAAATAAGGAATATCATGGAGCATTTCATTTGGCCAAGGTTGACGAAACAACCATGCAGTTTGGTGCGGAAATGAAAGAAGTGTAATTTGTTCAAAAACCGCAGGACTGATGGCCGGCAACAACAGCCGCGCCTGCCATGGAAACCATTTGAATCTGTATGTCTTGACTTAATGGGTCCACATCCGAGATCAGCAAATGGGAAGCGATTCTTATTCGTAGTAACTGACAACTTTTCCATGTGGATCGAGGCCTATGCAGTTAGCAGTGCACGTACAAATAACATTCCGTGCGTGCTCAGCGAAGACTTTTTCCTACGTTGGGGTTTTCCCAAGAATTTGCTTACAGATAACGAGACCCAGTTTACCGGGAAGCAGTGGCAGGAGTTGTGTACAAACTGGGGAGTGAGACACATGACCAGAGCGATGTACCACCCCAGGACCAACCCCACGGAGTGGCACAACCAGGAGTTAAAGGTTCAACTGCATCTCTGTGTGGGCGAACTACGCACCAAGTGGCCAGAACATCTAGCAGCCGCCCTGTACACACTCCGCCGGCGTGTCAATGCCACCACCGGCAAAACACCTGCCAAGGTGTTGCTGGGCAGGAACCTGCGTGTTCCAGGTGAAAGTAACTTCCAGAGGCCAGACAGCAGCCAACCACCAAGCATGCAGGGAATGTGAACGGAAAGTACGTGAACAGCATATACACTATGCAACAAAATGGCCACCCACCCCAACAAAACTGCTACCGGTGCCACAGATCGGCCAAGAAGTTTACACCAGAGCTCATCCACAGTCAGCCACGCGCAAGGACTTTTGCGCAGGCTTTACTACTAAATGGAGTAGGCCGTACAGATTGTTGCAGCAGTTAGGACCTACCACCTGCATTGTCTGCATCAGAAGGAGAAGGGTGAGGGTGCATCGGGACGACATCCGGCTCTCACTGGCTGTTGTCCAGACGAGGTTGGTCCTGGTGCCTCTCAGCCCCATGACCACAACGATGCTGCCGAGCTCGCTGATGCAGTAAGGGAAGAAAGAGGTGCAACGGCACTTCGGTATGAAGGGGTAGCTCCGGTCTCACCACAAACGACACACCTGGGGGGACTACCTGGTGAGCCTCATGACGGCCTGGTGGAGGACGAGCTCCCCGAGCGAGCAAGAGGAGGGGAAGGTATATCCGTACCTCCTACATGGAGTGAAGGAGATGGGGTAGAAGACCCGCCATTGCCCGGCGTCACCACGCCAGACAGGGAGCAACAGAACCTATACCCAGGTATGTCCGTCGGCGAAGAACCTACGAGCACTGTCGCCGACGATCCGCACCCATTCTTGTGGCAGCACCTCAGGAAGGAACGCCGGTAGCAGATGCACCAGCAGGTGCGGAAGAAAGATCAGCAGGAGAGGAGGGATGAGCAGGAGAAAACCCTGCAGGTAGATTGGAGGAAGCAGATCGTCCAGGTCGCATCCAGGGACTGCAGCAGGGCGAGTTGATGCAGGAAGACAGCAGGAAGGGGAGGAACAGCAGAAGCAGATAAGGAGACGCAAGCAGCAGCAGCGAGGGCGGGAGTGACGGCAGCAGGGACATTGCCTCACTTCCCCTCCGCAGGACATCACAACAGGTTCACCCGTCTCAGAAGTGCCGCCAGTGTGGGAGTGCCTCGGCCGCAGCGAACCTGCCGTTGAGCTAGATGTCCATCCCCGAACTCAGCTCCAGCAACTGCATCCGAAGGGGTGGCGACACCAGCAGTACCCACCACTCCCGCCAACAATTCAACTGACTACCCAGACCCCTAACCTTTGACGAAGATGCGAGTCCACCAGCAGAACTGTCGAGCCAGAGGTTACTGCCTTAACCTCATCTCCAACCCCCCACGCGGGACCAAGACTTATTTAACATTTTTATAAATGATATTTGTGAAGTTTTGCATTATTCATAGGTGCAATCTGAATGAAATGAAATTTAACTGAGACAAAACTTTAATTATTATATTTTCTTGTAAGACTTAAAAGTATAAATTTTATATACTGGTACTCTGTCAATAATACAGTATGTAAGGGATTTGGACTGTGAACCAGAAAACTTTTGATCTGGTAAGTGTAATAATGTGCCCAATATGTTTACGTTTTCTCCAAAAAAGACTGTAAAATCTACCAGTAATGGCTCCGAACAGCTATGCAGTGACACTAAGTTTAGATAATAGTGAAGTAAATAAACAACTGGAAGTAGTGCCAATAACACCACTAAACATTGACTGGGATATAAAAGCTCTTTTTGAGTTATGTTTCAAAAATTGATTTGTTGACAAGATAGGTCAGTGACCTCAAAGAAGATAAATACCCTATTAAGAACCACGGTTGAAAGCGTGAAAAGCACTAATGATCGTGGAAATTAAAATTTTTTCAGTGTGTTCAGCGAGCACGGTAGTCCAATCAGTTAAAAAAACATATAGCGAAGTTGTTGGGAAGAATTATGAAATTAATTCAGGTACAAAAACCAGTGCTGGAGAGAAGGTATCTGGCAACTACGTCCAGCATTTGCAAGTGAAAAAACTTCAGGACCACCACACAGTGTCAAACCCACTAGCTGCTGATGCAGACAGCTTTGTTGAAATTCGCAGACACGGCACAAAGACGCTTGCTGTCAACAGTTCTCTGTTGTCCAAGCCGGCAGCTGCTCGCAAACAAATTCAGTATGAAAGACATGTTTTTTTTCTCGCTTCGCACCCGAAGTTGAAGAAAACGAAATTGTCAAATTATATAAATTGTGAACTTAAGGTGTCAAACTCAGAGGTTGCTAATCTAAAAACTAAGTATGATTCATATTCTTCTTCTTATGTGGCTGTAGCTGATTCAGAGTTTGAGAGAATTTTCAATACAGTTCTTTGGCTGGCCGGGTGTCTTATCAGTCTGTTTTACGGTCACCTCCAAAGTGAACAACTTCATAGTGCACTTAATGCAGATAAGATCACCATTGATAAACATCCATCTTTCTATACTGCTGAGATGGCAGGGGGAGCAGAAAATGTTTTAAATTAAGACTAGATGGGCAATTGGAGGTGTCCGATAGGTGAATGAATGAATGAATGAATGAATGAATGAATGAATGAATGAATGAATAGTAGGAAAAATCTATTTAGTATTTATCATCAGAACATTGGGGTCTTGGAACCAAATCAGTAATATTTTCCCAAAATATTAACAATGTAGATTACCCTGCTATGATATGTCTTACAGAAAGATGGCTCAATTGTAATGGTGTTAATTCCCCACTATTTTTCTAATAACTACGTACTCTATTTTTAGTTGAGATCAAGATCCCAAATTGACTAAATTTAATTGATATGGTGGGGTTCTAAGAGCGGTTAATTCTTTAAGATTTCCATGTACAATACAAAAATATGATTTTTTAAAAGATAATGTAGGTGCAGTCAGGGTTGAAATCACTAATGTGAACAACAAACAAATTCTTTTAGGTAACCTGTATCATCCCCACTATTAAGTTATGGAAGTATAGGATTATTTTTTAATTTTCGGAGTCTAAAATAGTAATCTACTCTGATCAAATATTAATTGTAGGCAATATTAATTTACCTGGCATAGATTGGAATTCAAATAATACCCAAAATATTATCCATTTTTTAAGTCCTGTATTAACACATATTTTTAACTACAGTCTATATAGTAACATTTACCCTTGCTTATGGACAAGCCATTGTAGTTCCAATATATAAAAAGGGAACAGACAAAAAGTGGATAATTATAAGCCAATATCTTTGTTAGGTATGTAGTTTTTCACAAATATTTGATAACATAATTCACAGATATTTTAATTTTTGTACAAAAAAATCTAATAAACTACCAACATGGTTTTTAAACAGGTAAAACAACTACAACAAATCTTTTTAATTTTGTTAATGAACTTTGCAGTAGTACAACTAATAGGAATCGCAATTATGTAATTTATTTTGATTTGCAAAAAGCCTTCGATGCGTGCCAGCATAGTATTATAGTTGAAAAAAATACACACTTTAGATTTTACACAAATCCTTTGTTCACTGGTTTTTAAATTATTTTACAGATAGATTGTTTTTTGTTAAAAGAGAAAATTCATTATCATCTTTTAAAGCGATGTCAGGAGTCTCTCAAGGAGGCACTTTATCGCCGTTACTTTTTAATATTTTTATTAATGATATTGTTTCAGTTTTGAGACCCTCAATTCCACATTTTTTTACTGACAATCTCAAGATCTACAAAAATATTAAAGTTGTAAATGATTGTAAACTCTTACAAAATGATATAAATGTAATTCTAACATGGTGTAATCTTAATTCAATGTCTTTAAACTAATCTAAGATTGTACATATCTCTTTCACTAGGAAAAACCAATCCCATTATTTATAAGTATAATGTAAATAATTTAGTGATTAGTAAAGTTAATTTTATATGTGACCTTGGGGTAATATTAGATTCAAAATTGTACTTTCATCATGTCAATTATTCATTAAGTAATATAAATAGGATGGTAGGTTCAGTTAAATTTATTACTTATTAAGCCTCTTCCTTTGACTATTATGTCTGTATTATGCATTAGTTGGATCAAAACTTGAATATTGTTGTTATTTGTAACTTAGCGACAAATTCTGCTAGGATAGAAAATGTTCAAAAAGAGTTGTTTAAACTTATTTGTATTAGATTTCCAATTAATCAAAAATTTAACTGTGATACTGAATGACTAAGACATAGTTATTCTCGAACTTTACTGGTTCAACGAAAAATTAATGATGCCTTATTTCTAGTAAATAGTTTATTTTTTTATTAATTGCTACTCTGTTAAAAATTGTGTAGGACTTAGGATACCCAGCTACAGACATAGATTAATGAACACTTTTGTAACTTCACCATCTAAAAAAGATATTGTCAATAGATGTGTACTACATTACAACAAATAATTTTATACTATAACTTTGACCCCTTGATTGCAACAAAGTTAACTTTTTTTTTTTTTTAAGTTGTTTATAAACATTACACAAATGTGTAAGAAAAAAAATTAGGTTGTTCTTTAAAATATTTAGTGTGTACTCCTATAGAGTTATTAAGTTATGTTATTACTGGTGATGGGTCATTTTTTAGTTTTTTTTTTTTTTTGTAATCTATGTTTGTTTTTATGTTGTATTGTATATGTTATGCCCCTAGTAATTGGTTTTTAACTGTTGGGTGGCACATAAAGCTGAATTAAATAAATAAATTATTATTATTATTATTTGATGCCGGCTAACAGCCAGCGGCGCTAGAGCCCATGACGGCGCTCACCACGCATGTGTCACATGTCCCGCACATGCGCAAAGAGGCCAATAATTTTGAACTTTCATATAAATGTAATTTTTCAGTGTAAAATGTGTTATATTGTATTTCCAGGGTTTAATACATCATAAAATGTGATTAAGAACACTTAATATTCCGGCATGAACGCCATCATAAAGAGACACTAAAATAATATTGGAATTCATTAGAAAATTATGGAAATGTAAAACAATATTTAATTAGTGCCATTTTATTTTCAATAATTAAATATTTTACTTAGCGTGCATAGCACTTCCACTTATGAACGCCGTAGGCGGTAATGGTAGGTCCGTGCGACGCTTGTCTCTGGACAGTCTGTCGAGGAGATCTGGCGAGGTAAGACAGTCACGTACGCACTACAACTTTCCTTCACTGATTTAGGTTTCCATAGTCAATTTAGATTACCGGTTAACCTTTGTTTGCACTCGTGCAGCATTTTTAACTTAATCGAGGAAAAAGATGTCGGAGAGATCACGCGACCCCCGCAACTTGAATCAAGCGCCATCTGCCTACGTTTATGGCATTTCATTGTAACTTCTGCACTATTACTACACACAATTTCAAAGGCTTTGTTTTATGTATGTATTTGGGGGTAATTTTGGCGTTTGAATATTTTACGGCAACATCACGCATAACCACATGGCTGACTGATGCCAAGTCTTTATATACGCCATCGTTGCATTTGAGAGCTTATTTGGGTAACATCGTATGTGTACTATTTATTTCAGGGTCTATGTCAATTTTATTCAGGGTTTAATGTCTTTTTCACATAGATTGATGCTTTTTGTACTTGACCAAACTCTGTCACGTTAATGTTTAATTTTACCGCCACCAGGCATGTTACACGCCTGTAACCACTTCAATCGTAAAGAGAATAATTTTCTCAGCAAGAATAATCTTTTGTCTGAATTTAGTTTGCCGTTTCCCTGCAGATATGTTGCAATTTCACCTGCACCACGTGGTCCGTTACGAACTTCATCCAGCGGTATCCGGGCCATCTCAGCTTGTTTTCACACATGAGCGTGTTTATTGTGAATATTCATCTTGTGTCCCATCTTGTTTTATGTATCATTTAAGGATTTATGTAATTTTGTCATTAGTGTACGGTGCAATTATTCCCGTCACCACACTACCCATGTGCTGGAGGGCAAGCCCCAACGAGTTTGCGTTAGCGATGCCAAGTAATCACAGTGTTAATATGTATTAAGTGTTTCATTTGTAATTCCCCGTGTCCTGTCTTCAGGGAAAAACTGTCAGTCCACCCTAGCGGCTGTCGGCCCTCTTCCCTTGTGAAGGCTGTACTTTCACGCATCTCAGTGAGATCATCCATCCAGGCATGCGCTAGAGTAATTGCGGGCTGGGGAGCACCCAAGCAGAATTGCCTAGTCATGACAGAAATATTCATAATTTCATTGGCACATTGATGTGTATGCATAATAACAATAAAAGCAAGTCTACAGTGAACTTTCTTTTATTCAGCAGTGATAGTGTCCTAGCCACATATATTTTATTAAATGTTCATTTCCAGGGATTTTTAGTAAAAAGTTTAGTATTGCCTACGTGTTTGTAAGTACGCACGGTTGAGACGGACACACAGAACCCACAGCATCCCTGAGAACCCTGAGTCTCAATAATGCGATGACTGGGAAGCACTGCTGGCACCCAAATTACCAGTAAGTATTTGTGTCCTTGTTCGTCTCGTGTGTCACCCAACGGCATCATATTATTTTTTGAAGACTTCAGTAATAGCCAATGAAGGGCGAATCTGTTCCCTGCTTTCATCTGGACATCCCCAGGTGGCTGTGAGTGTAGTTGCAAGGTACACTGTTTTAATATAGTTTTTTTTTCTATATTCTACCTTCTCTTCTGTTTTGTTCATTGTGATCTCGTGGTTGTAACCAAGTGTATGTTTCTCTAAATTATAACCTAAGAGGGAGACGGGAAGGGTTACATAAATATCACCGGACCATTCCTTCCTCATAACAAGTAAACCGAGGTTATGTCAGCTTAGAGGTTTTATGGTTCTCAACCAGATCACTTTTAACGTTAGTAGATGTAAGAATATTGCAGCAAAATTTTTTTTGTTACATTTTTTCCAACCGTCTTTTAGCTTTTTTTCCCTTCACTTTTATGTTAGAATGCAGCCAATGTCTTGCTGAAGCTGTGCCACAGGAGTGGGTTTTTGTCAGCTCACAGGAATAGGAATGTGCATGCTAATGGGTCCAGGGGGAAAAAAAAAAAAAGAGGGAGAGAGAGAGGGAGGGAGGGAGGGAGGGAGTGTGTGGGCGCTATAAGCTGGCTTTCGTCGTCATTGTTCGAAAAGGAATTAACCATGCACATGTTTGACACCCCTGTTCAAGCTACAGTAGTGGAAGAGGGTTTTAGCCGGAACATTTGATAAAAACTGTGACGAGCAATAAACAAGCAAGACTGAAATGTTTATTTAACCTGAAATTGGTAAAACTTTGATGGAAAGTTTGTTTTGGGGCATGGCTGTGAGCAGTGGTGGGTGTGTTTTAGTCAAATAGGCGAGTTTTTGGGACAAACACCAGTTCGGAGGAAGCTGGCATAAAGCATCACCATGTAAAAGTTAGGTATCTGCTGTGTGGTTTTTTTGTAGTTTGTAGAAATCTCATAATATGCTAGAGGATTTGCTAGTCAAGATGCAGTCTTGAAGCTTCAGTCACCAGATTGAAGGTGAGGCGAAGTAGGATAACCTGTCTCGTCTCAATTCTGCATAATTTTAACCAAGTTTATGACATTAGAGGCCTCCATTTTACCTTTCCTTTGCAACGTGCCACTTTAATTTTTCTCTTTTTATTGAAGGTGTTTCCCTTGTCTATTTAATTTGGTCTAGTTATAAAATTTACTTTCTATTCTTGGTATTTTTGCGCTACTCTTATCACAAGAGTCTTTCCCCATTAAAATGTGATTAATGCCTGTTCTTCTACTAGAATCTTTCCATATAAAAAAAAATTCATTGTACAATTTTGTATTGTATTTATTGCAGTATAATTTGACTTATTAAATGTGTTGAACTTAATTACTTAATTTTTCTATAGCTTATCCAAAGTATCAGTACTATTTTTTTACTACACACACTTCAAACTCTAGCAAGCTGACTGACTCCTACGATTTAGAATTAGACTGTACAATTAGTATTATTAGTTTCCTAGCCTGGTACAGTGAAAGTTAACTAATGACCCTCCAAAATCACTTGGTTTCCCGACTGTGTGAGCTACGAGGTATAATTTTTTGTGTTTGCCTCGGATGAATTGTCTTCCCTTGTGTGAAAAATGTCCTACCGAGTGCACCCTCTACGCTGTTTAACAACATTCACAGGCGTGCGCAAGAGGGAAAATTTAAAAAAGAATGCTGCCAATTTCGTATTTTTCACTAGCCAAACTACGTGTTCGAAACTGTTACTAAATTACAACTAAGTTTTATAATGTAGAGTAGACACTTTGTAATGAGCATGTTTAAATATATACTTACGTTGTATTTTTAATGTCAAATTGGATCTTTATTTTGCTGTTTGCACCCCTCATTACCTTACCCTGTGCACACTTATACAACATTTCACTAATGTCACTTCTTTCCATCTGAACCCTTATTTTCATTTTTTTAGTGCTCTAATTATCTATGCATATTTTGGACATGCAATCCAAAGGAAGGCTGTATAAATATTCAAGGTAAATTCAATAAGGCAGAAAAAACAGAAACTAGTCAACCCCAGTCAAGGTTGACTTCTGATGGCTGTAAACCTACAAGAAAACATACAAGAGGGGAAGAGGACATGGTTCTAGGAAATATATAAACAAACTTTCAAACATATTTTTTCTCTCTGTTGTATTGGAATAGTGTGCCCACATCTACATTAGAGGGTTACAATGGGAGAAGCTGCAGAGAGGAGAAAAGACACAATACACAACTCTACTGGTAGAAATACACACAGTTGGAAGGAAACACTGGAAAAGAATGATACATCAACATGATCATTTTGAAAGCATAGATCCTCTTTTGAAGTCAGCATTCATCTGTGGGCACACTCGTGCATTTGAAAAACAAGTTTCAAAGAAAACAATCCACCTTTCACAGTTTATATTTTTGTAATCTTTTATATTTAGTACATCACTCGTAAGATGTATAAATGATAGTATTTGGAACAATAATAGCAGTTTAAGTGGACATCATTCAATCAGAATCTAAAAATTCTCAACTACAGAACATCAGATTTTTTATGTTTTTATATTCTTGAAATTTAAAAATTGGAACTGTGACTGCTATGCAATTTTCAGAAAGACAAAAATACATATATAAAAAACAAAATAATTTTGTGTACTTATTTTGGTCAATCCACAATTGAATAATATTCATTAGCTCCAGGTTGACGCACAGTTTTCTAAAGGGACAGTCTAAAATTATTTTTATTTAATAACTTTAAAAACACGCACAGTCTAGGACAACAGATACAGTAGAGTTTTGTTGTTTAGTATTCACCATCCCCTCCCCCCCCCCCCAACAGAAACACAGCGCGTAGGATGTCCAGACGTCCATGGCTACCACAGGAGCCCACGGCTTCTACGAGACGCACAACAATCTTCCAGTCTCGCTTCACCTTGTCCTTTGTTAAATACACTCACGACCTAGGCATTGTTCCATTTGGCACAGAGCATGATGCAAGAGAAGAACTCGGTTATCTCCCCCACACCTCGCACATGCATAGTTTCATTAAGTACCTACAATATGATATGAGTTTGCGAAAGTGCGTAGTTACGGTACTTCCACGGTGGCTTACGTGGCACAACACGTTGAGCGTCCTCGACGTAACTCACAAAACCCCCCCCAACAAAATATCAGGTTACAATCACTGGGAGAAAATGTCCTTTAATATAAAACTACAATAATTGTACTTATAAAATAGATATAAAACATTCTTGAAATGCATAAATTCACATGAAAGAGAAGATAAATGAGAAATAAAATATACAAGTGTGTTGCACAACTACAGCATTGAAATACGTATGCATGCTGTGGACTTGAGCCAAGATCTATGCTGCAATGTCAGCTCTCTCATCTGGAAACTTTAATTCAAAATACAACAGCCACATGGCCACAGATGCAATGGCCTAACACATTTGTGACATGATGTGGAAGCAACAAAACTTAAGCATTTTTCATTTAAAATTTAAGATTAACAGTATTAGCAGCAGTAAAGATAGTTTCTTTGTTTCACAAAGTATTATAACCAAATTTAAAAAATCCTGGTTTTATTTTATTTTTTCTTGGGGTACAATACTACTATTAAACCTCTGACACAAAAAAGAGAATCCACTGGAAAGTATGGAACCAATTAAATATTCATCACATTAAAAACCTGATACATACAGTGTGTATCTAACAGTTTATTCCTTACAAAAAAATTAAGGCAAAAATATAAGTATAACTTTTTTTTCAAGTGATTATTAACGGAGTTGTGTGTCTCGAAAATCAAATTTCCAAATGCTTTTTGTTCAAAATATCAGAAACTACTTGAAATTAATAAATAAATTCACAAATGGTGTTCTGTAGAACAGACATATTACACCTCTGAAAACATGGTTGGCAATATCATCCCCATTTGTGGTGAAAATAGGGGTTAGCATCTTACTTTGGATGAAATTTTATAACCCTAAGATGCGCACAATTTTCTCAAACATCTCATGAATTGGCACATCTAAATTAACAAAAAAAGTAGTCTCGTAGTAAGAACACTTTCAGGTGAACAGTTTTCGACAAATCCATGTGTAACTCTGAAAACAGAATTTGTGTTCCCTGACGGATGGGCAACACACTAAGCACAGGGAAAAATTTTAGATAGGGGAAAATCTACATACATTTTCAACTTGTGCATATTTTTGTGAGGAATAACCTGCTGAAGATTGTCTGTTGTGTTCGAAACCACCTGCTATGATCTATGTAAGCCAGAAATGCTGTAGTGAATGTTATGAGAAATATTTATTGATACAACACTTTAAAAAAGCTATCAATTGCTCCAAGTTTATTGCAACGAGCATGATTTCTCTTTGCATTTAAGTTAAAAACTGCAATATTCCTAATTATCCTGATCACTCAGCACTACTTGCCATGCAACACATCCCTATAATCCTGATGTTGCAGAATGTTATATACCTTATTCATTTGACACAGCAAAGAATTTGTGAAAATAGCAAAGACAAGCAAAAAAACGAAGGATCTCTAAAAATCGTGATAAAAATGATTGATTCAGTGCAAAGAAACCCTGAAAGCAGCAAATAAAATTGGAGAGAGCAGTGTTTCAAATAAATGAAATAACTAACACCTAATGATGAACAACAAATGTTAAATAACCAACAATGTTAGCCAAGTTTTCTTAGTGTAACACAATAATTCCCAGAATTCTAGGTTTATGCTGATGCAATTTATCTGTTTTATTCCTCGCCAAGCACTAGTGAATCCATGATCTACACTCGTCCCCAAAGACTTGCCTATTCATTCTAAATTTATAACAGACTTCTACGAAGGCAAGGTTAACACTATTATTTTGACTGTAATAAAATTTCCTAAAAATTTATTTATTTATGTGTATTTCATTTAAATGAATATTCGTTGCATGCATATTTCCATAACCAATACACACAAAATTACTATAATATGCAATGAATTTTTAAATTCCGTATATAATAAATGTTGACACATGAAATTTAATTTCTCGTAAAACAAACATGAAAAAACTTTAGATGTGTGTAATACAAGTTACTCCAGACCCTTTCAAATAAGTTATTTTCTTATTTTGCAGTTTTTTAATTTTGTGTTGTTGGTGGCCACTTGTTTCGCACTTATGAAACATACGTGATGTGTTAATATTTAACACCTCACAAAATATATTCAAGGAAGACCAATTACTGTATACAATTCAAAATGCAATTGTAGCATTTAATATTTTTTTTAAAAAAGTTAATTTAAAAAACTTTTAAAACTAACAATTTTTAAAATTAATTCTATTGCTGAATGCAATTCTTTACTACAATCTAAGATATATATGCAGCCACGGGCATATTTTGAAGGGAAATCCAACATGTAATAATAGTGACTGGGCATGCTGAAGTTACACAAAATACTGAGTACAAAATAAATTAAGACCTGTATAATTTTTGCAAACTAAATTGGGTCATTTGACAATTTTATAATAAAATCTGCCAGTTTGAACAATGCCCTTTACACAGTTTTGATGTAGTATCAGCATCACTCATGTCCTCATGCTACCAATTACAGAAAAAAACCATAAATATAAAAGTTAATTCTTGTGAAGGAATTTTTTATTCACTTCAGTAGGCAACAAAAAGAATTGCTCATTTACAACTTTAATTTCCAAAAGTACATATGTATCTATAAATTTGAGATACTTCATGCAAATACTGTATTGTGAGCTACAAGTGAGACAGTAGGAATAAAAATAATCACATAGTGTTATGATTTGATTTGGAAGAGATTGTGGTTGTTTTCACTGGCAGTAAAGAGGAGTATTTGCCACTTACTACTCTCTCAGAAATGCAAGCAATGTCTAGAGATCCAAACAACAATTGCAGAATGACACTTTGTGGGTAAATTTTATAAACAAAATATTTCACACAAGGTTTTTGATTTATGTTGTGAAAGTAAGTATCCGTACAATTATGTGTATTATCAGGTTGTGCAAGATGGCCATGTTCAGGTAGGCTTTTGTATTTTTACACCCTCTTTTTGATAATTGCATACCACTAAATGAATTGTATGTATTTAATAATATGAAATGTATTAAATTTTTTTTTTTAAGAATCTGAAAATATAGCTAATTAATAATATAGGCTCGAAAAAATTTCCTGCATCATTGTAAATTTGACTTATTTTATATGCCTATCTACATTTATTTCCAAACAGTATTTTGGTTTGTTATGAGAGTGCAAATGTGTTTAAACTAGAGGTATGTTTGGGCAACCCCAGCTTTCTACTACTTCTGCCCCTTTTCTGCTCTTTTTCATTTTGAGCATTCGTTTGACCGGAAGATATTTTTTGGTTGGCTGTTCTGGCATCCGGAGCACTGCTACTTTTCTCACAAAGAGCATGAACTTCCTGCTCTTGCTGTCGAGGAATAGCAGAGGAACAGTGAGATCAACAGCAAGGAAAAAAGGTGCCAAATTTGTGTGTTTATAGTCTGGACTACGAGATAATGCTAGTTTTGCTTCAAAATCTTTTCTGTCACATTTATTTATTTGTAAATATTATGTTTGGCCATCCTCTGAGAATTGCCGTAGGGCTTGTAAATGTAATTGTAGATAATTATGAAAACATTATGTTTATCCTTGAAGGCAAGTGACAAAATTACAGTCACAGTGATTATTAAATACTTGTCATAACCAATCACAGGCCACTTTAAATGTGCCAAGCAATAAAACTGATGCTGAATTGCCCCTAATAATCAATATCTTTGGCGATAACTTAGTTTTTGTTTCATCAGGCATCACAAGGGTAGGGTTTTGTCGAAATTAAGACTGTCATTGCATAGCCTATTTTACAGTATTTGAAGCTAGTAGGGATACCAGGTATCCTCTTAACCGGATATGCCATTTTTTTTTGCCGCCTCGAAACTGTCCATCGTCCTACAATACCACACTCAATCAAGTTGAAAGTTACAGATTGACGAATATGTGATCAGCTGATTAGTAGTAAACAGTTCCGTGATGTTTGGCGTTTGGTTGTAGCAGAAAAGAGCAATGTGCTTTTTGTTCTTTCCTGCTCTCAGAAATACTCAACTTGTTCTCAAGAGTAAAAAGCTCAGGTCGCCCAAACAAACCTTAGGAGTAGTTCATTAGTTACACTTGGAGCTATCAATATGCAAAATGCCCGATTCATACAACTTGAAGATTGTCAATATTTTCACAAAGGAGATATAATTTTACCAAAGTTAAGACAGTACTATTTTTTAGAACATTATAATAATGTCTTCCATGATGTCCACAACTACTTACACAAATATGGACAGTAAAAAAGTATAGTTTGTTTATTTTTTTGTGGATACTTCCATTCAGATAAATACAATAGTATGTACTTTATAATATACCATTTTCTATTCCGATCTTTTTTGCTAAAATGAAAGTAGAAAAGTTTAATGAGGTTAAATTCGAACAACATATGTACTAACAAATTTAATGTTACTGCTTTATGGAATGTAAAGACCTAAAAAATTGGTAGCTAAGTATAATTTACCAGTTAATTATTTCTTCATAATTAAATTTGTATCTAAATTACAGTGAACAAACAATGGCCAACAAAATTACAGGACACTAGGACTTTAAATCATTTTAAGTTAATTGGACAAACTTCAAGAACCCAGACAGAGTTTGGACACAAGTACCTTGCAATTTTCACACAAACTGCAGACCACACCATACCTTTGTAGAGGTTCAAAGCTCAAGATGCTTCTGGTACTATCACTCACTAGACTGTTTACATTTTTAGGTAGATAGCTGTTAGATTTACGGGACCAGTTCTCTGTTTCAACTATAATTCTATTGGTTATGTAGCACATGTAGGAAAACTATACAAGAATGAAATAATTGATTTGTTTATGCTTTACAAGCATTCTAAATCGACTACACTTTAGATATCTGACCATATAGGAATCTAGGAAAATATTCTGTCATTTCTAACTTTTTTCATGTACAATAAAATACCATTGCCAATAAGAAATAAATCTTAATTAGAGCATAATAATGGTGTACAGATGAGAGTAAACAGTGCAATCATGATTTTTACTATGGCAAGTCCACATGCATACAATATACAAGGATCTCAATGACAGCAATACAACTCACACACAACCAACTATTGTATATTGCACTTGAGTTACTCATGATGAGCAGCTGCAACAATCTGAATTCCTTACAACACACATGAGCCTGCAGACACAACACAACACTGTCTCTTGCAACTAGTGCCAAACTGCCAGTGACTAGATCAAAATACCTGTTTATAGAAATGCACATAGACAGATTCAAAAACTAATAGTAGTTTGAATTTGTTCCTCCACAGTGGAGCTACACTTACTCATTTCAGAATGAAGGTGCATGTGATAAGTTTCTAATCCAGATTCTCTACATACAAAACAGCTTCCCTGTTTACACTTTTACTTGACTGCAAGATGGCATTGCGTATGTTATATGGCTGATTCTCACCAGATACTACAAACAAGACATGGAATTGTTGTTATAAAAATTTGTAGTAAAACATTTCATGATCATTTGTAAATACTGTATGATTTTCACCAACAAAATACAACGTTAGTACCGCAGTTCATTTAACATATCTTGCTTGTATGCTAGAAATGAAGTGCACTTAACACAGTAAGCAAAACAGCCTTTCTATAAATTTATGATACCAAATTAGATGCATTATGTAAGGTCATCACAAAATACACATCTAAAAAAATAGTTCACACTGCCACAAAGTTGTGTGTATGTGTGCATCATCACACTGCATCATGCAGTGTGATGGTGCTGTGCTGTAGTGTAACAACACAACCTCTGTGGACTACTTACTTAGTCAACATGCCGCCATTTGTCATTGAACTGTCTGAACAGCTTCTCACATTATTACTTTGCATAAAAAAGCATGAGCAATCATAGATGACCGCACACCATACATAGCAAGGTCATCAGAACATGAAATGTCACTCATGCTACAAAAAGTGTGTTTAAGACCTGCCTCGCAGGGTCAGTTGCAGTTAAGAACAGCAGCCGGCTACTAGGGGTGTGCGAATAGTGTATTTTGTTTGAATATTTTCGAATTTAATAGTAAAACTTTTGAATAACATGCAAATAACTTCGAAATTGAATAGCTACCAGTAAACATTACAGAAATAAATATAAATTTACGTATCACCCAACAAACCATTCTCATAAATAATATTTGTATTTTCAAGGTACAGTATATCATTTGGAACAAGATGATATTCTGCTTATATTGAACTTAAAAAAGAATGCTGAAAATGTAGCCATTAATAAATAATGTACTCGTAAATATTATATATATATATATCGACAACAAACAATATTTGCGTGAAGTAACTTACAATGATTATATGAGAAAGACATTGTGACAAAACTATGATAAGTTCTATGCAATATCACCGCAGAGAAGAACAGAACAAATTTGGTTATCGTAAACATCTAAGTTCCTTGCAATAAAAATACTGGCTTTATCCGGAAAGGAAACTATTTCTGTATATTGCAAATTTATTTTCAGCTGTCATCAAGTTTTATTTCCAGTGATTGAATAAGTTTTAAAAAGGCTTATTTTCAAAGTTGGATTGGTAGTATATTCTGCAAACGCTGATGTTTAGTGTGTGCAGTAGCAGTACTATTTGCAAATACACCACAAACTGTTTGTAATTTATGGCTACTGCAGTTCTGAAATGGTAAAAGAATTTGTTTACCATAATTTGAAGTAAATGAAACACTTAGTAAATGCAAATGTTTCACAGTAAACGCTTGCAACCAGCTTGCAATACTACTAGCACTTTTAGTCCATGTTCGTTCCAAAACAGCTCGATGTGATGCTATGTTGGTAGTTGTGTTCATGTCCACCACGTCTCTGTTTCATGCTGTTGTACCAAAATTGTTAACTTTTAAATGTGTGCACAAATTAAATATTATAATTTCCCCAGAAAACAATTATATATCACACACACATATACATATACGTACACGTGTCATGTAGCGCCGCATGGTATGCAAAGAAAAGTACTACAGAAACTTTTTTGTTTGATAAAATAGCCTTTACATGTCTATTTCTTTGACTGCAAACAACAAGATATAAGAAATATGCCGTATTTACGTAAATGCTACAGTGAAAATAAATGTGTGTGTTATGTTTTTCTTTATAATTCTGGTTTTTATCACAATTCTAAACGAGTTATTCAATAACATACAAATGTAAACTACCTCGCTGGGAACAAATGATTGTTGAATTGCCGCGCATGAAATGGCAACAATTTATAAAAACCACTATATTTATACCGGCATAAGAACAGACTTTGTCCCACCCACATGTAGCGAAAAAGGCAGGGCGATACGTCAAATGAACAATTGCAACACGTGCTGAGCAGGTTTCGCGAAGCCCTCCCACTCTTCCAATACCTGCTTCGGCCATTGTAAACCTTCCCCATGGGAAGTAGACTGATATAAGCCGATCGTGCAGGTGCGTAGTTACAGCTGCGATACTATAGTTGCTATGATCAGTAACGGTCCTGCTATAACTATGGAATAAAAGTTTAAACGAATGTCTTTAAATGTATACGTATACAAAGTTACGAAAGTAACCACTTCAAACAGGAATGTAAATTATTCACAATTTTTGCATTAGGTATTCAAAGTTCAAATGTGAATAACTCTTAAATGACTATTACCAACTATTAAAATTTTTGAATATTCACACACCCGTACAGACTACTGATATCTACAAATTGTGACTTATAAAAACTGAAAAGACAATGTGGTCTGTGCATTGCCTTTCCGGAGGTAACAAGGAGGGCTTTTTAGGCTTAGTCTGTAAACTATCTTCGCATGGACAGCCAACTTAACATTTGTGTGGTGATCATTGATACCAGTCCTAAGGTACAGATGAACACAGGATAATCTACAAACTATAGTAGAAAACAGCTCTAGGTTCTCTTAACTGATGGGCGCTGTAATTTTGCGATGCCCGACAATCTTCGGAGCATGGTCTGAAGGAAACGGGATGTTATCAGGCCTGTGGATTCTGCCCTACAGATTCTCATGGTAACAAGCAGATACGTTTTGAACCAGCAGTATCAGGACAGAGTCCTCTACCCTATTGTTTGGTCTTCCTGTCAATAAGTACGTGATAAATTTACTTTTGAAGATGTGTTCAAAAATCACTCCCTTCCGTGAACACTATCTCCAGGATGCTGAAACTAACGCAGTGAAATGGTATGCCACATCTGTTGATATGAATGCTGCGAAGCATGCCAGAGACCAACTGAAATGTGCAATCTGAGTTGCTCACACCCTGGATATCGTCCAGAGTGATTCACTGAAACAACCTCAGTCACAAAGTAGATAGCACATACAAAGGACTGAGCATGCTGCAATACACAACTTGAAGTAACACCTTCCCTTCCCTCGTACCTTGTTTGTCTTTTTCACTGAATCTGTATTTTGGTGACAGCTGGTTTGTTCTTTCATGTCCCTTCCATCATGGTAGACAAACCAGCAACTCAAAAATGACATATTCATATATAAACAAAATGTTTCTCCAGAAACTACTACTGCTTCCTCCCCAGTGTTCACTCTTCAACTAGCCCACGACCCTCTCGCTTCACTTTCACTGGTAGTGACAAGCAAGTACCCTCAGATAGGCCACCTGCCCTGATTCAAGCCCACCTCCTCTCACTCCACACACACTGATCCTGAGCACATGTGACATGTACCACAATTTCACACTGACTATAATTATCTGTGCCTTTAAGAAGTTCCCTCATTCTGAGATGATTTATACTGTACTCCGTAGTGTTCAATATGCAGTGCTTAAGATACAAATGCCACATAATTATGATTTCTTAACCAACTGACACTTTCAAACTATAACAAATTTTGAACCAACATGGCCAATTTGCAGTCATGTAAATATGGTATTTTACATCATGCATACATATCTGATACACAAGCTACAATGAATTTGTAAATTCCGCTGTTACAATCCTCAAACGTACTATGACTATCAATAGTTACATACTACCTTCAGAGGATATAGGAACAGCGGTCAGAAGTTAAAGATTCTGATTGCACCAAGTCATATTTTTAAATTTGCAACAGGTTTGTTTCAAACACATTAGCACTCACACACCACTATATATATATATATGTACTGTATAACCCAGTTTACACTAACTCAAAATGAGTGCAAATTATTCATACTACGAAATTCAGTACTGGAATCTCGTCTTACAGGCAGGCAAGAGTCCAAAAATAGCACATAGCTCACATTTCTCTCACAGAAAATCTCTGTTGCGCATCAGTCACAGAAACCTTCGGCCATTCCCAGGGTGTAACATTTTGTGATAACATAGATCATTCATTTTTGCAGAAGTCCTGCTGATATTTTTGACAATACAAAACAAATCCATAAACAAACTTTCTATAAAAACATAAATGAACATATTTAAACCTGTTCACACCAACTTAATTCATATTTCTGGGCATTTCATATTTATTACATCATTCAGGAGAGTTAGAAACTAAATTATTAATTATAACATGATAAACAAATACAAACCCTTAAATCTTAAAAGAATAAGTGAAAATGATCTAACAAACATTATCACAAATTAAAAAAAAAAAAACAACAAATGATGATGTGTTTTCTGAGAAATTAAGAAAATATAGCTCCATTTAGAATACAGATATGGAAACATCATACATCACTGTGATCCAAGTTTTATGGCAACATCTTTAAATCTGAATCGTCCAAAAAATTGGATTACTCTATACAATAGCTCTTTTATGGGTATTTTCCTATTTTCCTTCACTTTATTTTAGAAAAGTTTAGAGACAAAAAGCAAAAATTATTTTATTTTTATCATATATATTTTATTAGGAAGTTTGGAATACTTGACCAATATTTACATTCAATGACTTGAATAGCCTATCTGATGAAACTGAAACAAACTAAACAGCTGCACAGTTTTTCATTTGCATAACCAGGAAATATTTTTAATGCAAACAACTTAAATTTCCTTTAACAAATAATGACCAACATCTTGTAGATAACAATGCACATAACAGAACAGAGTTCAGACCAAAGTAACCTGGGATCAAGGCTGCCAACATCAAAAGTGTCTTTCATTCATCATAATTAAAAAAGGTTTAAATAAAATATTGTTGCATCAGAAATAATGCTACATTTACAAAATATCTATTAATTTTAGTAAAACAGTGAACTCTATTTAGCAAATAAAAAGTAATTTTGAAAGGAAAAAAATCCACTCCTACACATAAGTCTACCCAAATGCTGTGAGATGTAGTCTCCATACTTATCACAATGAAAGCTTTAAATACTTACCTATGGAAGTTCGTCAAAGTAAAAATTAATTTGTACCAACAAAGCCATATTTTAAATTAACAATATCAAAAGTGTATATGTGCTTGCCACTTCATGTTTCAAGTGTCAAACACAACACTTACATCACAACTGCAACACTGGCATGTACCATATTAATCCCAATATAAAAAGACCTTGAAAATAAGGTGGCACCAACATTTTTACTTGGGCTCCAGGAAAAATTTAGTTCTCCACAAATTATTTGGGCATGTAATTAGTAGCATGATTTAATATTGGCACTAAAATAAAGTTTTAACGTAGACAAATTCTTTGTAGTTAAGATATGGACAGTGTATATTACACCTCAAATATATTTAAAACTTTGTAAAGTCGCACTTTCTTTGTCCATCCCTATACAATTTTTTAAAACTATAAAGTACAGTCTGTTAATGTTTTTCAGCTTTTATTACGTGACTTACACTGTTATGTAACATACATCTAGTTACAAAATATGTACTATTACTTGCTACTAAATCAAAACGTAATCCACAAAATTTTTAACATGCGAAAATAAAGATAGCCCTTAATTTTGTAAGTAAAAATTGGAATAAACAGTCTTATATTCTGATAAATATGATATTTCACAACACTAAGAGCAACAAGACAGCTTGCACACAAAGCCAACAAAATCACTCAAAAGATTAACTTGATGTTTCATTCAATATTTACTGGCATTAGTCAGTGGATGCCAGTAAGATCTGCAATGTGACCACCAGGTACTGTTTTTGTTATATATTAGTTTATCCTATGTGATGTGCTTTTCACATAAAATCAGGATGTCTGAATTGGCAAATCTGCAAGTATTAAAATTTAACTCCTAAACTTCTTTCTGAAAAAAATGCCACACACCTACACATCACAAAAACATACGAAAATGGCAAGATTTTGGCAATACAGTATACATATATAATTTTCCACTACTCAAAATACACTACTATAGTAAATTTCTTTCATGGTAAAATAAATACAGATCATTTCTCAACAGATACTTTCCTAAGCTTGAGGGCAACATAACATGAGCCTATATTAACACCTGTGATAAAAATTATCGACACCTCTAATAAAACTTATGGACATAGTTTATTCTCATGACATCTTCAAATATAATTTAAACTCCCAAATAAACTAGTCCAAGCAATGTACGTCAAATGTACGGCAATGCAATGAAAATGGGTAGCTATTGATACGGAGATTATTTTTACTGTGGCAAGCAAAAATACCCATACTGTTGATCCTCTCTCATATCTTACACCCGTCTCTAATATGGATACTGTATTTGTTCTGGTGGAAAAACCGTGATTTCTAGTTGGAAAATGTTTCTTATCATTTGTTACATTACATTTGTAACATTGTGATACATTTATATTTTTAATAGTTTTATAATAATTATTCAATTAAGATTTTTGGCTAAATTCACTTTTATTTTGCAAGTGAGTGTAATATTTTTAATTTTTCTTTGGTGCCAACTGGAGCGGGAATAAGTTTATCAGTAGTTGAAGTCATATTCCAGTAGTTATCTGTAGTGCATTGGCTTTTTAGAGTTTTGAAGTCGCAGTTCAGGTTGCGTCAGTTTGAGATAAGTTTTTTTTACAACCTTGCTTGCTGTTTCCCTATTGTAAGCAAAATTTGTTCTAAACCATCAATGATTTCTCTGGGACATAGTTTGTTTAGGCCAATAGGAGGAGGTTAGCCCCAGCCAAATCCTATTTTTAATAAGTTAGTGAAGAGAGGGGATAGTGATATGCGTCAAGCTGTGTAATAAGTGCCCTGGGCTTGGTAGAAAATGAATACAAGACAGTGAGGGTAACGGATCAAGGAGGCACAATGGTGGGCAACGTCCACGTTTTTTGTCTTGCGATGCAAGCTTTGGGGTGACATTATTAGTCCTGAATTACTGCGATGCTGTTCTGTCGCATGGCTTAACTAACTTTGCATGTACCTACATTTCTGGAAGATTGTACAAGTGTTATCTGAAAATTTAAAAAATATAACTGAAGAATATGAAAGTGAAATTCATTTATTAAATTTAATATGTCGCCTTTTAAAAATCTCTCGTGTGTTTCAATTGAGCTAGAACTGGCTCTAATGCTTCAGTCACCTAATTTATGGTAACTCAGAACATTACACATTCTTTCAAAAAGTATTTATTTCTGCATACAATCAGCTGAAAAAAAAACTGAATGCTTACTTTAAGACATCTTACAACTTGTAACATGAAGCAATATGTATGTCACTGCACAGTGACCTATAAATCTCAAAGGCCTGAGTGTCGTGAATTTCTATTATCATCAATACTACTACTACTACTAATAATAATACTGGTAATTTTCAATATTCCCGCCCCATTCTTTTCCAATAGTTCATGATTTTAATATGAAGAACTAAGAAATTAAATGTTTAGTTTGCATGATTATTTACATTCTGCAATTTAAGATATATTTTCCCAACATGCAGATAAATGTGAAACTAATTTGAAATTTGTTACTGTTCCTCAGAACACCACATCGTAAAACAAAATTTTTTACTACAATATTTTTTAACATGCAGAATCACTACACTAAAGTTGTCACAACCTTCTCGCCAATTAAACTGCCACAGTAATGCATTTTGATGTGATGGAGTAGCATTCACTTTTGTAGAGAAAATCATTATCACACTTGTAACACAGCTTACAGGCAACTGTGAACAGTATTTAGTAATAACGCATGCTTGTAACACCGGTAAGATACTTGCTGATGGGCACTCAACACTTTCCAATAAATTACATATGTTCATTGCTTGGATAAATTAAAATGAACTGATTGCATATCAGCTGAATTTTCTTGGGAACAAAAAGAATTGTCACAACAAAAACCATTACCTACATTTTAAGATTTTCTGTGCTTCATTGATAACTTAAGATTTTAAGGATCAAATAATAACGAAACCGGCCAGATCCTTAATCCTACGGCAATATAAAAAAAACAAAAAAACTCAACCTGCAACATTATTTTGCAAGTGCTAAATGTCAATGACAAACTTTAAAAACATTATTTTTTAAATAATTGCTAGTACATAATAATATACAAAATAATAAGCCATCAAATTGAGGCACTACATCTTCTCAACAATGACTTTACGACTTCGCCTCATCAGTAAGCAAGCCTTGCCACCCGATTCCAATGGAGTATTCATTGTTGCCACGCTATCTACTGATGGCAAGAATGAACGTTCCAGCTGAAGATTGTACTGTTCACGGGCCGGGCCACCGAGGCTATGTATCCAAGGCACTTCAGTACCACAACACGCCGCCAGATAGCTCTAACAGTACGTTCCACCACACCTGGATTCTCTAAGCTGGATGGTGACGTCACGCCATGAGGAAGCTTATGTTACAGTTACCTCCTCTCCATCGACCATCCCTGCCTGAAGGGGAATGACTAACCAGAGTATAAATAGCAGGTTGCTCGCCCGCTCGTGACCAGCAATGCTCGTATTAAGAAAGCTTTTCTTATGGCAACCCACCTTTTTGCAGATGTATCAGCTGTTCTTATATCTCCTTAATTACGTAACTTGCTAGTCAACTAATGGCTCGTTGATTGCCATATGTAAAGTTGTTAGTAAACACTTGGACACTTAACAGAGCCACGTAGTATGAGTGATAAGAAGACATCATGTGTGTAATAACATTTGAAGATGCAGATACTTGTTGAAATAAAATGGACAGAAACGTTAAAAAATTTCTGAGTATGTTGATAGCAATTTTACGACAATTTAAAAATTTCATACTTGGCTTTGTATAGTCACCTCAAGAAACTGTTAATATTTCCTTTGCATTGTGTAGAATCAATTTGAACTTTTTCTATACTTCAAAACAAATTTAAATTTAATTTTAATATGTAAATAATTTTGCATTTTAATAATTTATCCTCGTTTTGTGTAGAATCACTTCAAGATGTCTTAGGCCAAACTGATCATGTAAAAATAATCAAAGCTTTCTTTTCTAACTATCACATGTTGAATTGTAAAGAGTCAGGTCAAGAAAAAAAACAACCTAAGAGACATTCAAACCAAACAAAAGGTTGTGATGAGATCTATATATTGTATACATTACCAGTGACTTATGTTGTTTTAATAGTGTATTCTTATGTGCCATCTCCTTCTAAATGTATTATGGTGTCATACACATTGTTTAATAGTTAACTTCACTGCCACAACACTCAATTGCAAAGCTTAGCAGTCTGCTGAGTCCCCTTAACTTTCTTTTTTACACAAGATGTATTCCTGCAGCGGAGCACGTAAGAGACCTGGGTAGAGGTCACTTTATTTTCTCCGCTAGTCGGCCACAGCAGGATATGTAGTTGACACAAGCCTAACAAGAGAGGTTTTGGGCAATTTTTATTATTTAATTTAATATTAATTGCAACAATTACAATCATATTTTAATCCCCCCAAGGGTTGAATACTATTCCGTATGCCGTCCACGAAGTCTTTGCATTCTTTTCAGGTTCAACTCGGTAACATTTTATTGTATGTACCCAAGCCGTAATGCTATTTTTGTAGGGTGGCACGCATTAATGAAAGAAGGCTCACGACACAACCATATCAGGTTCCCTTTCACGACATGACCTTATCCATAATCACAAGAGCTCATGAAAAAAGAAGATGCCGAGCTATTTCCCCAGCCAGCTGCACGTCGAGGAGGAAGAGCAAGAGAATGCCAATTCACAAAGCAATCGAGAGAGACAGAGATGTCCCGCCAACCAGTGCTCCAAAGAAAGCAAATAAAGTCGCACACCGCCTGCTAACTTCACCGCTCAAAGTCGAGCAACGCACAATGCAGAAGCAATTACAGAAGCAAACCGGGAGAGGAAAAATTTTTTGAGGGGACAGTACATTTCCTCAAAGGAATTTCTTTCGCATCTCATTTCTTCAGCAGTGGAGCCATCATCACAGCTGAGAGGAAAAGAAATTGTTCTTGAGGACACAGTGTAACATTCCCTCTAAAGAATTTCTTTCCCGTCTACACACCCAGACACTACGGCCCCTTCTCGGCAACACTAGTATGAGTAGTACCAGTTTAAGCTAGTTTCATACCGCTGGTCTACACTGCCACAGTTAGCTTAGGACCACGTCACCTTAACCTGGCTCAGCATATGAGGCAATGCAACATCACTCAGTTTACTTCCCGTAAAAAGGAATAAATAGATGTTTTACCGACTCAAGGTAATTCTTTCCCGTAGTTGTAATTATTCTCCCAGTGGACCTCACGCTGTCCAAGGAATCGCAGGTGACTGGGAAATTTGCTCAACTGCAAATGCACCAAACTGAGTACCCATACGCACATTGGACCACCACCCTTTCTGTGCACCACGGTGGGCAGAACGGTAGAGCCCCGACACTAGGTACTCAGTCTCTTGAGGCCAGCTTGCCTGCTCAGCAGCTACTCTCTCCACTGAGCCTACGGTGCCAGAGTAAGTGTTCTCCGAGTCTGGGGAGACTATTCCCTTCTGACACACACACTTACCAATGTGCAGCGACTGTCAATCAGCAAGACTTGACTCGCAGTGCTCACCGCGTTCAGACGCAGAGTGCTGGGATAGGGATATCGTCTATGGTTGGCAGACACTACACATGGCTCTACACTCGGGTACGACAACACGTCACCCATAGCCTCTTCACGGACGCGAGTGTGATTCAGTCCAGATGCCCTACTCCCGTCGGAGTGGTATTCAAGAAAAGATTAGACAGTTGCTTACTGCTTCTGGACATTGGCAGGAAGGTGGCTTTTACTTTGGATCCAAACTAGAACCTCAGGAATTAACATACCATTTTTGCAACTATAGGCATATCTGCAAAACCTAGAAAATATACCTATTTATACTTAATAAGTGCCAATTCATTGATCAATGACACATCACTTTATTCAAACTGTAATCACCAACATCAACTAGAAACAACTTACTACTTCTCTTAGATTAATATCATCTGTATTTATAACATGTAGACAAATTTCATTCAAGTTATGAAACTCAACGTGCTATCTAGAATTTAAAAATTAAATTAAGTTCCACCAGTGATACAAAAATTACAGATGCAGAAATGTTGCATAATAAAAACATTTTAAACCGTTTTCCTTCACTATTTTTAACACATACACCTTATCATTACACAGAAATATACTAAGTATTGGGTACTATGAAATGTCGCATATTGAAATATGAGAAGAAATTAATCGGTTCTGCTATTGTGTTTTCAAATGACATCACAATTGTCTCTGAAGGGGAAATTTTCATATTATGCTCTTGTACTAAAGTCTATAGAAAGTCTGTTTTAATTCAATTTCTGAACAAGCAATTACCATCTAGTCATCGCAAACAAAATAAGTTGTACAATTTGTTCCTTTAACTGAAAATTTTGTCTTCAGTGAGATCACACATTTATTTATCAGTTTGTTAGTTAAGGTTGCAAGTAGGCCGTTAGGCTACCAAAATTATGTAAAAAGACAGATATTCAAGCACTCACAGTGTAGTACTTGTCGACAGACTCGCACAAAGGACGACACATTTTCCATGCAGTAGCGCAAATGAAACGTTCTAGCATCATCACGTGTCGAGTTGTAGGACACTCGGACACTCTTTATAACTGTCTTTCTACTCCCTTTAATTATGAACAACATGACTGTGAAATAGTGAATATTTCACATTGACTGTTACCAGTTTACCAGTCTTCAATTGTACACGTAATCTATACATACAAACTAAATGACAAGTAAAATAAGGCACAGTAAGGTCAACAATATAATTTTTTTTTCCTACAATACCACAAGTAACGTGTGACCATATTTTGCTGTGCCATCACCCTTGATGTGCTACAACCCTGTCTGTAATATGAAATCGGTTTTTTATTTATGCCTCTACACAGGGTCCCACTCTTATGGTAAATAAAATGAGCTAATTTTGTCATTAAATTTTAGAATTTTCATAAAAATATTTTCATTTCATCAAATAAATTTTATAGCATAAAGTACATGGGTTATTATTGTTGGTTTCTGGAAAAATTTCAATGAAACTTAAAAAGGAATTTGTTATATATTTATGTTAATCAATACATATTTTAATGAAGACATGAAATATGAATTTAACAATAAGGATGAAAGAACAACCTGAAGAGTTACGTGGTCATGTAATGCACATTGTAATAGTCACAGTTTTGTAAATATTTTAATACTAACTAAGAATATTAACTACCATTTGAGTTTTCCAATAATTTTACACCACCCACACACAGATTCTGTTAATTTGTAGGTTACAAAATTTTCATTAGAACACAAAAACACACAGTTAATAAGTTATTACATCCCACAGAATCACTACATCTTGAACTCCGAAAGAGAATTTTGATTTTTCTTTTCAAAAGTCTACTGTAATTTCTGCGGCAAGGCAATTTTGTAATGTGCATCTTTTAACATGCAGCATGTACATCAATCGCTGTATGCGTAGCCGATGTTTATCTCTTTAAACTGTCAGCCTATCACATAGACCTGCACGAGTCATCCATTCTGCCCGTTGAAGCGCGTATCTGATCACACTCATTCAGGCTGTGTCTGAAATGGCAAATTTTGTTGACAAAATGATCACGTGACTTGATTTTGTATACAAAATAGTGACGTATGTTTTTAACCACCAAAACACATGCCCGAATGCGTAAATAAAATGTTTTTTAAAACAAATAATTGTTCATAAAATACATTAGGCATGCTTTAAAAAAGCTAGTAAGTGTTGTGCTTTGGTTTTATATTCTGCATCTCATTTTTATTTGGAGTCGTCATTACAAAATTTATTATTTATTAACGTATTCCCAGCATTTCAGTGATTGTAGAAATATTACGTCCGTTTTAAGTATTGAATTTAGATAAAAATATTTTTCACTGTTAATGTAAAAATATGTTGCTGCAAGTGCTAATCCAGCGACTGTTAAGAAAGTCCAAAATGAATCTTACGAAATGCAACGAATCTGTCACTTCGGAGAGGGCCTAAGTTACCAATCCAACACCGCGTCTCGAAAGTTTATTGATCGCTCAGGAACAGCTATTGTTCACTATAATGTAGTTTTCGCAACATGTCAACAAAGTGTAAAAGGACAGTGTCAACAATCGCAGAAAAGTTAGAAATTGAAAAAAATATTTGAGCATGGTGTGCTATAAACAAAACATCAATCCCGGTGCTAAACAAAAAAAATTTAAGACTTTTTCAAGAAAGGCATGGTTTACCTTCGCTTACATTTTTTCATATCAAATGTTTAAATGTTTACAAAAACTTAATATTTCACAATTTTTAAATGCGCGTGTGTGTGTAAGTCAATAAAATTTAAATAAGCTCCTAGTTATTAAAGATGTAGACATTTCAACCCAGCCTATTGAGACTGAATGAGAAAACAGCCTACACTTATTGATAGAGGTGTGCGCTTACGTTTTTATAAAATTCATTATAATTGTCACGAACTTTAAAATTAATGAATTTATACTTTTTAAAAATGTTTTCTCCTTGCTTTAGCAAAAGTTAATATTATGTTCTGCACTTGTATTGTGAGGATTATTTCTTTAATGGGGAGTGTACCATATTGTTTAAATGCCAGGTTGCCTCATTTGAAGTCCTGTTATTATCTTTACTGCGTTGCATTCCCTGAAGGACGGGTCTGTGTAATGCACGTTCGGGAAGTGACGTACAGACACACACTACACACCACTTATCGCTCCGTGCTGCCCGCCTAGTACTGCACCAGTACAGGTTATAAGCTGTCTATACTCGATGCGCCGTGAATTTCTCTACACTCGGTGCAACATAAATATTGGTTAAAGTATTGTGTACTTTAAATCCTGCACATACAGTGTGTGATTTGAGATTTTTAAAATGTATAATAGGTACTGTGGTTTATCACAATTTTCGGAGCCAATATTACTGTTCCATTAATAATAAAAATGTATAAATTCGATTATCTATCTCTACTAATTGTACACACGACACGGCACGGCACTGTTTATGCAGGTCTCTTTTGGTGTTCGCTCAACACTTACATAGCAATATTTGCTCTTTTTTCAATTACCAGACACATAGGAGCCTTAATATTCAAACTCGCAGGGCATTATAAAAACAGTTACTAATTTTTACATTCTTAATCAATTTTACAACATAAGTAGGCAACTAAAATTACTACCCTCACTTAATTGTTATCACAAACCTAATTGCAAATGAAAGATGAGAAAAGTAACAGTGTTTATACAAATACTGGGTATGTGTTTAGTGCGTAATTATATATAGGCATTTAAAAACAATATTCAACCATATAATATACACACATAAACTTTCATAATATCACTAACATTGTTGGTAAGAATTGCTTATTTTAAAATAATAAAAAATATACGTTCACAATGCTTCTGCCCCAAACAAGCACTTAGCAATTTGGGTCAATATATTTAATTATACGTACAGCAATAATCTTTCAACCTTCATAAGCAATCTATTTATTGATTTTTCTCATTCAGGAGTAAAAATTGATTTAGATTTCTGGAGTCAACACTGTGATTAATGCAAATATGATAAGTTCAACTGCTATCAATGTGCAGGTGAAGTAAAAAAGATGTTTCACATGGAATATTGTACATGTGTAAAGTTTTCATTGTGAAAGAATTTCCGCATTGTGGTTTTGGAAACTTTTTACTGGGATTTTGTTGCAGTTTCATGAAAACAGGAATTATTACAGAATTTTGCAAATAAACATAATTTCTCTGAATTTTGCTTTATTTTGCAGTTTGCAAAAATTTTTAGACCCTACTTATACATATTTTAGTACATTATTTTTTACCAATAGACATGTGACATTACTACAGTATACCAAACAAGAAGCCACCAAAGAGTTTTCCACATGAATTACAACAACAAATTACAAACCAAACAAAAATATTTACCTATAAACAACAAAATAAAAACACGCTAATGACAATGCCAATGTGTATAGTTTTCGAACGAGGAACCTTATAAATTAATTCTGGCAAAACAAAGGTTGCATACTGAAAATATGGAAAAATGGTAAAATAAGTTTTATGTCTATTGATGAAAAATTAAAAAGCAATCTAGACTGCTGCCCAGAGGTTGAAGACCTTAACCCCACATGTTTAATCATGCAGCAGCAGGCATGATCCACATTTGAAAGGTTGTCAGTTCAGTTCTGACCAAATGCACCAGGGGGATGGTTTTCACAATGAGGGTTTTACATTCGCTCTAGTCAAATTCTGGACCATGGTCCAGGCTACATAACATATACGTTCGCATACCTGCCAACTTTAGGCAGTTGAAAAGGACTCTTTCCTCATCACTGAATGTATTACAAAATACCAAGTAAAAAGTTGGGGGGGGGGGGGGGGGGTGATAACAGTACCACATATACTGTATTTTAAATTTAAATTTTACTCACCTTTAACACACGTTTATCAAGATTTTGTAACATTTCAATTTTTTTTTTGTTTCTTTTTTTCATGCATAATTATCATATTGTTTTCAATTAAAGAAAATTTTGATGTTTTAAAGAGTTTGTTATTCAATCCTACAGAAATTTTAAATACGTTTCAATGATAAGTTTAACGCTTTTCTGCAGCCACATTTATGAGATGGTAAGGGCAGACAACTACAAATATATTGTGCACCTCTTTTCTTAAGCGAGTACTTGAATTATTCTTCACACCAACCAGAACTGCAGTATTGTAGGTACTAAATGTTATACACATTTGGGGAGCAATAATCCATGATGTTAACAGAGACTTAACCAATAGTGGCAATATTCACACCAAGGGGGAATCATCATTCAATATAGGAATACATAATACAGAAGTCTTCATCATCAGTCTCATTATTATACTATGTAGCAACCACAGAATACCATTTGACATCGCTGTTATTGCTACTGTCAGTGGACAATGAAAATATAGTACCTTGCAGCTGCATCAACAAAAGTTTTTCTTCAGATTTTGTTATTTCAGTCACAATCACAGACGTTTTAATGTGAGCACAACCATACTTCTTGGTACGCTCACGGTCTCTAAACAATTTTTTATAACATAAAATCAACATGATTAGCACAACTAATGTGCAAATTGTGTTCTAAAATTAAATTTGTGAACAAACACTCAACTTTTAGTTACACTATATTTTTTGCAATTTGCATCCGGAAAAAAAAACCTATTTATTTTCATTGTACACAATGAACATTATATGCATGTTTCTTTGTATTTGTATCCTTCACAACATTGTCCTTCCCAGCATTGGAGATGGAAAAATCACAATGACAAGAACAAACGCAATATGTTCTCCTTTGATGCTTAAATGAATGTAAATTCTTCACTGAATGTCTACTTATAAATGGCACAATACTTCACTGTAGACTTTTATTCAGCACCATTTCAATAAGACTGGACATTTTCAAAATTTCATGTAAACAAAGCATTCAAAAAATACTTATCATGCAACTTTTTCGCAGAATTATGTAATTTACATACCTCAAAATAATCCTCACATTTTATCTGTGCTGAAATGAAAACAGGTGGACACCACGCAACAATATAATGTTGAGAACCTCAAATTGGATAATGAAAAAATTATCTCTCTGACTGGCTAACTCCACTATTAAAAAACACAAATAATGGTTGTGTACCCAATCCAGTCCTAAAATTATGGTAAACATAAGACATAACTACCTCAGATGTCAGATAATTCCATTACCTTTGGACAACAATTTTAGTTCTTAGAACAATTAAAATCATAAGTTATGGTGCACATGTATGAAAATCACAAGTTATGGTCTATACATACCCTGTATCTATACACCATAACTCCTGAATGCTGTGCAGAACATTACAGGTAAAAAAAAAAAATGTCCAAGTGGGAGGGTAGAAGAATGGGTGTAAAAGTGAGTCTCCCGCCTAAAACAGGAGGGTTGGTAGGTATGCATTCCCAATTCCTTGAATGTTAGATTAAATATCTGAATTGACTCTTAGTCACAGAAAGTATAAATGTTATATGCTTATTATTTCTCAGTCACTGTGTAACACATTAAGATCTAAGAGCAATATAGTATGTAGATATTAAAAAGTGGAATTACACCCACTTACATGGAAACAGAATTTTGATATCTTCATGTAAAATAATACTACATTTCTAGCACTACCAATCAAGGTTCTCATGAACAAAAAGAAAAAACCCTTACGTATGAGGATTATTTAACACTATCTTTTAATTATATTTTCCCCCCCTCATTTTCCACATAAACTATTACACAATTACACTTTATTATAAATTTCATGGCTGTTACACATAAAAAAAAAATCAGAGAACAGAGTTTTATGGGACTACACGGACTGTGACCTCATATTTATAAGAATGAACAGCAAGACTTATCACTAGAGGCAAGGTTTTGTGGTTTTATTTTTAAGAATATTTTGGTGTTATTTTTGTTAGATTTTGTGTTGCTGATTTTATTTCTTTTCAACACAAATTACGTGCATTATATAGTTCTGGATTTAAATTACGTTGTGTGGTTTTAATTATCTTGATAAACATTCTCGCAAACACATATTACAACATAAATCACTTCTTGTCTAGGTGCAAGAGACATTGAAAAGCAGTCGTTGTTAACATATTTTAAAGCAGGAATTATTTAAAAGACTCCAATTAAAAAATACAGTATCATTTTGGTAAATTCAGAAACAATTTTTCTAAACTCGAAGATTTTTAATATATAAAAAAAAAAAATCATTTACACTAAAAAATTTTAATGCAAAGGAAATATGAGATACATAAATAAACTAGAAAAAGCAGCATCCATGTAATACAGTCGACTCCCTGTCTATAGTTTTTCAAGGGATCGTCAAAAAATTTCCATACATGCGAGATTTCAGTAGACGAGGGTTCTGATATGTACATCAAAAAAATACTTCTGATCTTTTAGTCTTCATTTTGAGTATAATGAGAGCTGTACATTATATGTGAATAAAGTTTAGCTAATAAACACAATAAAAATGGAAATTTTAGAAAAAAGTATTACTGTATAAATATTACTGTAAATAGGTAATACATTAAAATATTTCACGAAAGAAAATAACGTCTCAAAATACTGTATATAATTGATTGTAATCAGACACCAAATGCAAGTTGACCAAAAACTTTCAAACCCTCCGAAAATGACAATATGACACCGAATGAAAGTCAAATTTTGAATGTCCAGTGCACATTCAATCAGATGAGAGCGCACAGAGAATTGATCTATTGAGCAGTGTGTTCATGGGAACTTGGGAGGAAGGGGAAGCGGCAGGAGAATTACTCCTCCACGTTGCTACATGTTGCTGACACTTTGCATGTGAGGCAAATGTCTATCTTTTACCTAATTACAGCTTATATTTCACTACAAAAAAAATTGTAGTTTTGAGACTGTAATGAATAAATAAGGTGATTAAAATTTATTTCTTCACAGTCTTTAATAATTATAATCATTCAAAACCATATCTTCTAATTTTCCCAGAAGCTAGTTACACTGCATTCAGACTTGGTACTTACCCATTATTAGATGACCAAAGGTGTCGCATAGACCCTTACAATACAAGTTGCTCTATGTTCAAACAATTTTTGGCGACAAGTAGAGGTCAAGTATATACTTCTGGGCATATTATTTTATTCACGAAGATACCGCCCCTAGAGTTCAAATGTATTATGTTTTAAAATCATGTTGATTTTATGCCAGATACAACAAAACCACCGACCTTAGAGGAAAAACGACCTTTAATCACAAAAGGAAATATCTTTGCAAATAATATTTCCTTGTTAAAATGTATTGCGTAACATTTTCAGACAAAAACATTTGCTTTGAAATACTAGTGATATACTAGTGTTACTATTTTGGGGGACAGATAATCTTGATAAAATTTATACATCCACCCGGCACACATTTTCTCTGTGGCCAGCATGTGAAGGCAAGCACGCGCAGTCAAGAGAGAGACAAAGAGAGGAATTGCTTTTTCTTTTGCTAAACAACAGATTCCCCTCTCAAAGGCATGTAATGGGAGGAAGGAAGGTGCACGGCAGAGAGAGAAAGAAAGAAGAGAGAGGTTGCTAGGTAACCACTTCCCCTCTCGCCGGAAAGTAGTAGCAAACCATCGCACATCACACCACAGAGCAGTGATAAACGGCGGCACACGTAATGTATTTCACATCCAATTACTAGACGTTTGCGTAAACAACCTGCTTAAAAACTATCATTGCGAGAACTCTTAGGTAACGGGAACCGAAATAAACTTTGATTGATGCAACATCTGATAAACGATACAAGCAGTTAGCTTTATCATTATTTATATAGGAGTTTTGCCGGCACCACTGAAAATTAACTGTGGATACAGATTATTGATATACGAGTTTAATATACGAGAGTTGACTGTATGAATATCATGTACATTCTTTTGAAGAAAAAAAAAAGTCTTCTCAGACAAGTTCAGGTCTGTGTTTGTATTAATTTCTTACACTTTACACTCGCCTTCGCACTTTCTTTTTACATAAAATGTCTAAATGATAAGACATTTTAAGGTCTTTTACCTCAACTGCAGCAACTTTCATAATTTATGAGATATTTTATGAAACCAGTCTGTTCAATGCATCTATTTAGATATCACTTTTGTTTCACGCACAACTGTCAATGTAAACAAACATGTGATGCTGCGACCATAGATTACTGCACACATTCTAATTGTGTGTGTTCACTTTGCACCATTGTTACTAGCACTTTGAGGCGGTTTGTTGTCAAACTACTCTAGTTTATTTTGAAGTGCATGTTTTACTGCTTGTGTAATCTTTGGAATGTGATTGTTTACATTTTGTTACGCAAGAAAAAATACTTAACATATTTATTAGCATGCGTTGCATGTAGAACTATAGGCGTATTCCAATTGACTGCTCTGGGTGCACACTGAAAATTGAACAAGTACATGTGTCACATGATTGCCAGAAACAAGTGTATATTATTTGTGCACCGGCAACTGGAAATTGCTGCAAAAAATGTGCAAAGCATCATTTGCGACACCATATCATCTTTTGGAGAAAATGGTTGAACTAAGATGTAAATTGTTAACCTCATCACCGCTGTAATGACAAACAATATCGTCAATATGCCAACAGCATATTTGTTCCATATGAACTATTAGTATTACGCATAATTCAGCTGCCAAAATGTTAAATATTGTAAAATTTCCACCATTGCAATAATTTTCTTGTAGTTTTCTTAACCACAGGTTGCCACCATATTGCTCTGAAACTGCAGCACCAGCTCCAGACACGGTGAGGAAAAAATTGCTCTCAGTGTGCACTCTTTCAGTGCGACTCGCAATTGGAATACAAAAATCTGACCGCTCTCAGAGAAAGTTTCGGTAATTGGAACATGTAGCACTGGCCAGTGCATACTGAGCGTAGTCCAGAGCAGTAACTAGAATACGTTTGATTTCCGAGATTTAGAATTTTTCCAGAGATGAAATAAAGAAGTTTTTCATCTAGAGTATTTCTCAATATTGCCGAGACTTGCACGTGTCTAGACTTTTTCAATGCCGAAGTAAATTCATGTATATAACATGGGAGAAGAGTTCATTTCTTGTGGAGAAATCTAATTTCGTGAGATATTGTGCATTTGCCTGTGTTTTGTGTTATTATTTCACATTTCAACTTGTATTTCAGTGTTATTTTGTTTTATCGCGTTTTACCACAAAATTGTGCCTCTACTTATTACACTCCTGTCTTTCACAGCTACTACACTGCAAAACTGATGCTACACTATTTTTACTTTAGTTTCTGGAAATGGGTTTTCAGGACCTTGATGTGGGAAGCTGATACCAACTTGCAACAAGTTTCATTGAAATTGAAAAAATAACATTCTAAAAACAATTTTAAATATAAATATGAATAGAAATATAGTATTTTGTGACTTGTTCACTTTGTGTGAAGAGGCAATGGTCTGATCATTTCAAACTTCTTGCTTACCTTGATTACCTCTGCCTGCATGCAATTACTAGGCTCATAACAGATCTTCTCCCTTCTCCAGTAAAATATCCATACTTCCCCACCTCCCTCTACACCTGTGCAGTGCTTGCTCCTATTTGGATGGCTGGTTTAGGTCTCCTGCTCAAACTCTATTTACGTCTTGGTCAGCTGTATGATAAGAATGTAGTCTCTACAGGTACATCATTACAGTTGTGAGTTGCTGTTTGGAATCAGAATATGGTGCAGGGCATGCTGCAATTAAACTATGTACTACACTTCAGCAACATACACAATCGTAATTTCCTGCCTATTCCTCTTATTCAATATTCAATATTATGGAAATAACTTTAGCTCCTTTCCTTTTTATTTTTTTTTAATGAGCCACTTAAAATTCTTCATACTTTTTGCCCACCTTCTCCTGCAAACGTGATCACCAATGACACGTGCACTTGGTTCACTATCTTGTTGGTTCACTCATACTGTATTTGCTTGGTTGGTTTTCTTTCTTGTCATTACTCCGGAACAACAAAACAATGTGACTATACATAGATTAAACTAATTTGTTTTAGCACTGATTTGCAGCTGTCAACTGCAATTAGTTGCAAGTGAATATCTTCTTCGCTCATTTTCTTAGATTTTGGGCAATTGGCTTACATATTTTAGGTCTGCTGTATTTTCCCTGGGTAAAATTAATATTTTTCATTTTAACAAGCTCCAAATAAATAGGATTTTTTCAATTTTACTACATACTTAATTTTTGCCAATTACCTAAATTTTAGAGGGAAATGCCTTGTTAATAGAGTGATAACAATGATTAAAACTAATGGAGACTTTCAGTAATATTTCAACTAATGTATGCAACATAAATACTTTTGTACAATTCTTTTCTATGGATGTAAAACTTAACTGTAATTCATCTCTCACTTTAAGTTTGATATCATTGCTTTAAAATTGTCATGAGTACTGTTAATGCTCTATTTAATTTTCTGAAAATTATTTTCGAATGCAATGGAATTTAATAAAGTGAAGTTCGCAGAAACTTTTCAGCCATTTTCGTAACTGCTTACAATACCTGACTGACTGACTGCCTGTTTGCCTGTTTCGGCCCCAACACATTTAATTTTTTTTTTTTTTTTTTTTGGCTGCAAGTTATTACGATATTGAGGAGACAACGTATTACAAATGTATCAGCACAGGTTAATTTTATCAATTTCATTTTTAAAAATGAATAACAATTGCAATATGTTTATTAAAGATTAACTTTCGAAGCAGTAATTACGAATATCAGTTTGTCACTTTTTGTGGTATCTGTAAAAAAATGTTGGTGGCTGTGCTATAGAAAAGATTGTTGTGACAATTTTTTTCTATTACAAAAGCAAATGCTCATACAAATGCAAAAATTTTAGAAATAAAAATGGACTAAAAAGTAAATACAAAAAAGTGCCTCACAGCTCACACATTAAACTGTATTCTAATATGTAATTGTATAGAAGATAAACAGTCTACAACTACAGTGAAAAAATAATGAAACAGTGTATGACTGGTTTTATCAGTTTTTCTTTTAGTTTTCAAACAACTTGGGAATTTTTCCATACAATTACAGAAACAGCAATAAAAAATAAGAAAAAAGACATTATGTAATTAATAATTTTTATGCAACAAAGAAATGGCGAGCTATGTACTGCTAGACTAGCAATATTATTTAACGAAACAGATGTACATGTATTGTAGACCCACACATACATATAAATAGATGGATGACAAATTTTTTTTTTGCTCTGAGAAAGCTGGCATACTCAGGGAAACATAACCACCCTTAATCCAGGCAAAAAAATGCCTAGTCCTCTATTTATGTGCGTGCGTGTCAACAAGTTCCAGCCTGTAAGTACATGTGTAACAACATGTACAACTAAAATTGTTGTTGAAAAATTTATACAAATACTATATGGAAAGTACTTGAAACAATGGCTAACCTATATTTTCAACTACAGGCTATTCACAGTAAAGTGAGCACTCATTTGGAATAATAGCCAATAAATATATTTTATTGTAGCCTTGGAAATTAACTTTCAATTACAGTGAAATATAAATACTGTGTTTAATTACTTACATAGCAATACTTATTTCAAAAAGTGGTAGGACGAAAAAATTGCTAATAGAAAGCAAGTAACTAGGGTCTTAAAAGTGCTCAATTTACCATGAACAGCCTATACATTAACTGCAAGTAAGCATGCATGGCCAGAGAGAGAGAGAACACATTAAAAGAGAATTTTCAAAGTAGTTCCGTATTTGCACCCAGCCTTTATTAAAATATCACAAATTATCAATATGAAATTCATTCTAAAATAAACAATTATTATATCTTTCAAAAAGTGTATGATTTTTGTATGTAAGTACAGTACTTTTGCTCCCCATAATATAAAGAAAAACTCTATCAAAGGACACTGCTATGTTTAAAGAGCAATGTTGTGAAAATAACAACTTCACATTTTTTCTGAGGAGAGGCAGCAGAGGATAAAATCCCATACTGGTTGACCCACACTTTATTTGATCACTGCAGTTAAGAAGTTGCAGTAATGTCAGTGGAGAGTTCTTATTTATACATCCACCTCAGCAGATAACATCCTTCTTACAACCCCAAATTTTACAACTTCCACATGCTAATAGCAGTTTATAAAAATTTGCAAGATACATCCCAGTGGTTAAAACCCTAAACCTGCCTAAAGAGTCATAACTTTTTAGAAATTATGATCACCCAATGTGTTTGTCGAAGAAAAGCTGGTTCTAATATATGTGCAGGAATGCAACTCTTGCCAGATCCCAGTCATGTGTTGAAAGTACAGCCATAGACTTTAATAACTAAGAATGAGCTAAAAATATTTTAAATTTGGGTGGAACCACATTTGTAGCATCTCTTTAACACCTAATTTAGGATCACAACAATTACAGCATGAAAATTACTGCAAATCTATTTTGAGGTGAACAATGAAACCCGTTACATTTTACGAAATACAAGGAAAGAATACGGCACACCGCAAGAAAATTTCAAATGACTGGTATAAAAAGACGTTTGTACTGAACATACCTGCTGTCATATACATACGTCATGACGGACATATGCTGAACCTTTTCGTAACAACTTAAAACTATTTTCAACAAATTCAAAAAGAATTTACATCAAAGAAACTACCTATTACTTTCACAAACACCTCATTACTGCAATATTTTACTGAAACGACAAGTTAATACACGACATAGCACTGCAGGTAAAAACTGCTTCGAGAAACAAAATATTATGTAAGTACATCGTATTTGCTTAGCACCATTCATAATAAAATAAAATAAAATTTTAAATTGTAACAGGAATGACAGCAAAGATGATGCGGCAAGAGATTTAAATACTGGGAAAGTGTGCACTGTTGAAAGTGGTACAGAACACGTGAGCAAGCTCATCCTTATAGTACAATTGCATCAAACACACTGTGCTTAACAAAATACAAACGGACATTCATGTTTTGGCAGGTTAAATATGAACAGCACATAGCAAATCCCAATGAAAATTTAACAAAATATCACATTAACGAACATGAAGGGCAGTGTAGCTTCTGTTAAGTGCCAACATAAGGTAAAACTGATGTTAAACAATTAAGTACACACATGCTTAAAAAAATGTGTCGACAATGAAAATATAATTACCACAAAAGATTTACATATCTTGTACATATGCTGTAAGGAAACAGTGTTGAAGCAAATAAAATAAAAAACACACAAGAACGGTGTATTGTAAATACTTAGGAATCCTCTGTGATAGTAGCAATGTCGACAGCAACGCAGCGTCGAGGCAGAATGCTGCCATGTAAGCCAACCGAACGAACACGAACCACTTACACGCTGTTCATCACTGGCTGACGGCAGGAGACTTCTTGTCCGAGTCCTGGGCGGAAGGCGTGGTGCCCTGCGGTGGACCCACCCCCACACCGACACCCCCAGGTCCCCTGTCCCCCACTGGCCCACCCCCGCCACCCCACGAGTTGGGGCCACCCGTCATGGGCGAGTCCGAGAAGCCGTGGTTGTCGTGGTCCAGCGAGTTGGCAGCGTCGTACTGCGTGTTCTCCAGTCGGGTGATGAGCCTCTCGTCCTCATCCCCAAACTCTCCTCCCATCAGTGACGGCTCTCCGACCACCATCACATCCTGCACCAGCAAAGTTAACATTTTACAACCAACATTTTCACTATGGCAAGTCCTGCCCACACTCGCTGTTAAACTGTATTGACAGCTTGGATAAAATTTGCTTTAAAAACTGCTCTAACTTCTTAAGTGATTTCTGCTTGCCAAAGCATTTTAGAAATGTTTAAAATTTTATTTTATTTTTTTTCAAAAGTTAATCTTGTAAAGTTCCATGTTGCATGCTGCACAACTTTGAAATTGCATGCCATTGTTTATGTAAGACATTACTTCTGCAGATGATGTTCACATGTCCTTGGATTTCTCCCATTGCAGCTCTCTATGAGAGAGCTACAATGGCCAAATATACCAAATCCGAGTTTTTAACACAGCATGGAAAGTGAAAAATGTCATGAAAATTGTTATGTACTAATTATCAGATGTGATTTCTAGAATCTAACAATAGTTACACCAAGGACTTGAATATCTCAAACATAATACTGAAAATATTTATACTTACAACTATTTAATTATATATTTGCTGGGGATTTGAAATAAAGTGAAGTATTTTACACTGAGATTTCACTATATTTGACTGTTACAGCCCTTGATGCTTGATGAAATTGCAGTAACATGTCTATGCACAGGGAGCGGTTGCAGTTTATTTTTAATAAATATCCACACACCAGCATAATGTTTTCCACCCAAATGTATAGTTCCAAAAAAAACAAGCTACACTTCTACGAGATCATTTACAAATCCATAGAAAAAAAGGATTTATCTTAAAAACATAGGTTTTTGTGTCAGAAAACTGCACAGGAAAGTTATAGTCATAAAATAAAAAATAATCCACAAATCTTGTCTTTTATATAGTCTCATAGTGTTTCACTCAAAATTAAAGCCTAATGGAATAAATGAACGCCATATGTAAAATCAACATTACCATGGGCCTGTTCACTTTATTCATACTTCAGTCCAGGGATACTGTGAAATTATTAGAAAAGTAAATATTTTACAAATTTCTTCATTCTTGCTTATATACATTTTGAAAAACTGAAAGAAAATTTTCACTAAAATTTATGGTCTTGACAGACAATGAGAGTGAAGTGAAGTGAGTATGGAGCAGTCCCAGAATAAAAGGGTGGGGAAAACGGGAGATCCCGGGAAAACGTGCCGACTAGCGGCATTGTCTGGCACGATTTCCACATGCGCAACTCCAGGAGCGATCCCGCTGGGAAACGAACCCAGTTTGCCTTGCTGGGAGGCAAGTAATCTAACCATTACACAACCGGGGCCCCGGCACCAACTTTACTGGGTGCACGCCACTCAGCATGCATCTTTAAACACACGAAGGTGGGGCAGCAAAATTTTTCAACGATTGATTTCAAAAGTGATCACTTTACCGTGAACAGCCTTTAAACTGCAAGACACATACCTGGGATGCGAGGGAGAAGTTGGGTCCAGGCGATCGCTTCTTGTTGGGCACAGGAGGAGCATTGTTAGCCGCACCTCCTGACTGCGACCCTTTCCTTTTCCTTCGCTTGTTTGCTGGCCGCTGTGACTCTGCAAGCACAAACAAGTGGTGCACACAACATTCAATCATGAACATGGAACAACTATTTGGTTAGCTAATCCCCACACTCATTTTTCCTGATGGGAACCAACTCTTGAGACAAATAGGGAAATGCACAGTGGCACACAAATTCAAGGCATAAAAGTACAATTCTGTGACATCAAAAAACTTTCTTTTATAAATGTTGCATGGATATCTGAACAGTATTGAAAAAAACTTTCCTTCCTTACTTCTTTGGCCCACTGTGTGTACTTCCACCGCAGACAGAAATTAATACTGCCATAAAAGTAACAACCAGCATTTAAGTGTTGGTCAATCGATTATGTAGTAATGATATAAACACAGACATTGTTCTATAATGCCAATTCTTATTTTCATGTGTAAAAAATATATTCTACTGTTTACCCATTTTTAGTATTCTATTTTTAATACAACATAAAGACCCAGAAACAGTGTTCACAAAATGCTGCAAACATTGCCTACCACATATATGCCTAGTAGTGGTCATGCTAAAATATAACCCATTACAGGCAGAAGATTTTTTTAACAAGTTCAATTGTGAAAGTGTCAAATTCTGTGCAGAATGAAAATAGCTGCCTGTAACAAGATCTTCATAACAAGAGGCCTAGAGATCTGTAAGCAACACGGTACTAGTTTTTATAATAATGCATTACATACTTTTAAAGTTCATTCAGCAAGGTGACCATTTGCTAATTGAGAAGCCTAGGATCTGATCCAAGATACTGTGAGGTTATTATTTCAGTAAGCAATGGCCAGCTCTACACAGTGGATCCTCCCCACACGTGACTGTAAGGGTGGATGATCCCGCCGGAGGGGTCGTGTATGCTGGCGTGTGGGAATGTTTTTACAGGAGAAGGAAATACACAGGATTTTGAGGTGACCTTCGATGGTAGTGGAACCTGGATTACCTTCCCGGAAGCTAAGTGGATTACACACGAATTCTGTATCTCTTTTTTCTGGCCTGGCTTGGGTGACATTGTTACGGTAGGCACGGGAGTCTCCGGCTGGAGGTCACTTATAAGTTCCTGATCGGGCCATGGCCAACAAGTACCCAAGTAGGCGGCGTCTAACTCGAACTCATGATCAAGGGGGATGAGTGGAGAAATGGGTAAAGGTTTAAAGTCGGGGTCCGCAGATAGGGGCGTGTCCTCACACTGAACTTCTGCGTCTACTTTTGAGTTAGTTAACCTGTGTAAAGCTCGTCATTCTCTGCGCTGGTTACGGCTCTGGATACCATCCTTCGTACTGTGCATCTGACCAACCTTCTGTCCTTTCCGCAGACGCGCAGTCCTGGGGCTGCGTCTTATTCAAACACACCCAAGGCACTGACAGATAGATCTGCAGTCCAGAATTAGGACACCACCATGGGTAGGCGAGGGGGCACCGGAAACCCAGGAGCAGCGGAATGTCTTTTCGGACTTACATAGCCTTATTCAAGCCCCGTCTACTGTGGAGTTCGGCACGCCTCACAACTATTCCTTGGTGGGGTTTTATTGCACGAACAAATGTTTCACTGACAGAATAATAAAACAAATACATGAGCAAGCAACTAATATTAAAAGTAAGGTAGTCAACTATTTCAGTTTTACGTAATATATATTATTACGATTTTGGAAATGATAAATCCCGGTTGGATTAAACAAGTTAGCTAAAGAATTATTTACGTAATTAATTAAGATGAAGGTGAGCCTGGAAAAAGAATAAAGCAAAATTATTCTGATTACAATTTTTACGTTAATTTATGCTCTTTACAACGTATCCTCTCGAGGGGAATTTATACAGAAAAAAATGGGTATTTCCTTACAAAATGATGATCACTTCTTTCTTGTTTTACTACCAAATCAACTAATGTGATTTACACATGTGATTTACAATCCTGTAGTATATTCATTCCTCACTGCAATAAACAAACTTAAAACTGGAATACACCAACATCATGATCTTTAGCTCTCTGGATTGAGCAAAGTAGCTCAGTGATAACATAACTGACTCAAATTCTTAAAGATCTGGTTTCGATTCCCAGTCCAACCATCCTGATTTTTATTTCCCATGGTTTTCTGAAATTACCTTACATGAAGTTGAAATGAGTCCTCAACACAGCTCGTGTCCTATTCCTTCAGAGTTTGAGTTGGAACTGGTTGCCCACTTAATAACCCTGATTTTGACAAGACATTAAGCATATTGCTTAATGTACCTCTTCCTTCAGCCCTTTGATATATGGAGTGATAAAACTAAGTCTTCCAAACACAAACATGAGTTGTTCTTGTTACTATTAAACTTTCATTAAAAACAACATTTTCATCAAAACTGCATTTACATCAGGCCAGTTTTTAGCTTTTTAACTCCAGAAACAAATTGATTTTTTTAATTAGCACATACGACACTAGCAGCATCCACAGCGGTGTGCGTCAGTTTCACTGATGCATTTGTTTGAAATATTCTTCCAACAGAGGTGAATAATTACAAAACAAAATATTTTGGACATACGCCATTGCTTCGATAATGTACGTCCAAAATATTTAACTTAATTATTCACTGGCGTAGTTACAGAGTTATCTACATATTTCTGTTCCTGGCTGTATGATCACATGCAAAGTCCCTTTGGCATTGATATCACAATGGTGAGGAAATGAAAATTATCGCAGATACGGTCGTCGTATAAACAAAATTATAAGATTGAGTGGAGAAAATAATTATTATCGTTTGTACATTCCAAACAAAAACAACTACATTAAATATGTAAATGTCCTTCATATCCACTTTTATTTCTGTAATTTGGCATTTTTTTTAGTTCCGAGGATTTTACAGGATTCGACCAAATGATTCCAGGATTTTACAGGATTTTTATATACAGGAACCAGGATTTCAGCTTCAGGGCTGGTGGCAGCCCTGATTTACATGAATATAATATACACATTTACACATGTCATAATCACTGCAAGATAATGACTTTCTTTCATGACAATATAGGTACTTCCCTAGGTTGACTACAGTATAAAAACATCAAGTCACATGCTACAACTGACATACCTGCAAAATGTTTGAAGATACACTATGATTTCCATATCACACGCTAAACGAATATTGTTTATAATATTATGATGATGATTTTTATATTATGCCTTTCATTAAGTTTTACACGACAGCAAAACTCATTGCACATAACACAGGTTTCATTCTCTGCAATGATTCAGACAGTCTGCAAAAAAATGACTGGTTGAGTCTACTTAAGTAGAACTGTATATGTTACACATTCCTATTACTACATTCAAATGAATTATCTACAAAAAACACAGAAATTGTTATGTTTCAAACTGTACCATGCCTACAATAAATGAGACACAAACTTATTTTTAAGGGTATTATACATGTAATGGATATCACTGCCTCATGTCACATAACGTACCATATATTAGCAATGTAATCATTACGTGAATGTGTGTTATTCATAGTAACAGTTACATATGGTGAGACAGTACATGACGATTCTAAAATGATGCGGTTTTGGTTCAGTTTTTTAATACACTGCTCTTCGCACACGTACATAACATTTTCCAGCTCTGTGAATGCAGTTAATTATTTTTGTATTTGTTTTCATTAAGAACAGTTAACTGTAGTAGTACCTTTTTGGTGTTTTTTCTTAGATGAAATGTAATATTATAGGCATGTGTATGGTTTGGTCTACCATTTTCAGTACAGTCATGAAGAACCAAAATTTTTGGTATATGCAATATTTACGTTATTCACACAAAAGGAAGTGATCACCAAAAAATTATTTTTATGAATAATCAAACATGAACTGAAGGAAACTAGCTTCATTATTACACTCAAAGCATAAAGCAATTTTCAAAAACTGTAGTATGTATCCAAGTGTGCAACAAAGCTGTATGGCAGAGAAGAATATTGATTCACTCTGTAGACACAGTACAGAAAGAGACTGAAGGGCAGGACTACTGAACTGGATACATGACTGACAGACATTTTGAATGATAACAATAGGCAGGTGGATTGAATATGTGTAAACAGTAAGAGCTGACGGATGACGTATTTCTGACTATACTGCACTCTTGACGTCGCCTCATCTGAACATGACTACACTTCAACAAGGCGGGGTTATAAGAAACATTACTAAAGAATGGCAACATGCCTACATAATACGCCCTTGCAATGAGAGGCTTTATTACAGACATACGGTTAGCAGATGTCCGGAAATTCCCGGACATGTCCTACATTTTAAACCTTCTGTCTAGAGTAAAGGAGGAATTTCGGAATAATCGTAAATGTCCTACATTTTGCTTAGAAGCCGATGTTTGTTCCTAACATGGCTACCTCGCACTACAAACACTGTTCGACTCTCACAGTGTGTGATCTATATAAATCCTGCCTGTCTAGTAATGTTTCATTAACCTGGGTTTTGGAAAGCAGAATTAAGAGGTTTGTTCGGGCGACCTGAGCTTTTTACTATCAAGAGTAAGTTGAGAATTTCTGAGAGTAGGAAAACAGCAAAAAGCACACTGCTCTTTTCTGCTACCAACCGAATGCCAAAAGCCACGGAACTGTTTACTACTAATCAGCTGATCACATCGTCAATCTGTAATTTTAAACTTGATTGAGTATGGTATTGTAGGGCGACGGACAGTTTTGAGGCGGTAAAAAAAAAGGGCATGTCCGATTAAAAGAGGATGCCTGGTAACCCTACTAGCATCAAATACTGTAAAATAGGCTATGCAATGACAGTCGTTATTTCGACATACCCTAACCTTGCGACGCCTGATAAAACCAAAACTAAGTAATTGCCAATGGTTATTAGGGGCAATTCAGGGTCTTTTATTGCTTGGCCTGTGAATGGTTATGACAAGTATTTAATAATCACTGTGACTGTCATAACACTTGCCTTCAAGGATTAACGTAATATTTTCATCATTATATACAATTACATTTACATGCCGTTCTTAGAGAATGACCAAACATATTCGCAAATAAACAAAAGTGACAGAAAAGACTTTGAAGCAAAACTAGCACTATATTGTACAGTGCAAACTATGAACACAAATTTGGCACCTTCTTTTTTGCTCTCGATCTCACCGCTCCTCTGCTCTTCCTCAACACCAAGAGCAAAAAGTTTCATGCTCTTTGTGAGAAAAGTAGCAATGCTCCTGACGCCCGAACAGCCATCCAAAAAAACACTTCCAGCCAAACAAATGCTCAAAATGAAAAGGAGCAAGAAAAGAGCAGAAGTAGTAGAAAGCTCATGTCACCCGAACAAACCTTGTATATGGTATAAATGCAGTCAAAGAGAGGTTTCGCCATATCTTGAAACCAAGGTTATAATTCAAATTTCGTTTCAATCTTAGGTTTCGTGCATGGTATAAATAACAAAATATTGGTTTCGTTTGTAAATATGGTATGAAATGTACAACTAGGATATGTTGAAGTGTAAAACAAGATGATTAATTGGTTAAAAATAGTGAGTGTAAGCGTGGAGTGATTATATAATTTTGCTGTTGGTATGAAAATAACTAATACACAATAAGTATGTGGCATCTTTAATAAACGTTGCGAAACATCTTTTTTAAATTTCATTTTGCCAAGAAATATATGCAATTAAAAATAATTTTTACTCATAGATATGATTTTCTGTAAAATGTATTACAAACCTTATTTTGGAAAGTTGGGTTTCCGAAACTGAGGTTTCGGCTGATTGTATAAACGTAGTGTATGGTTTGTTGTTTCTGGGGTGAAAATTTTGTTTTGAAAGAAACACGTTTTGCAAAATGCCTAAAAGAAAATGTAAGTTTGGCAATTTATCAAAAAAGTACACAATTTTCAAGTTAGGAAGGCACGAAAATGACGCATAGTGTGTTATTTGTCCTCCTGCAACATAATATGTTGTATGTATATGGTAAATATTTTTATGATAAAATGATATATAAATTTTCATTTCTCTCTGCAGATTAATTTGTATCTGTGAATATAATGGTTACATAATAAAGAAGAATATGTATTTTCATTGCTTTGTGCCTCTCACTGTTAATTTTTCTACATTTAAAGATGTCCTACATTATCATGCAATATCCTACATTTTGGACTATGTCTGTTCTACATTTTGTCCATGTCTGTCCTACATTTCATTAAAAGCATCTGGTAACCCTATACAGACACATCCATCCAGCTTGTATTGTTCACTCTCTAACTCTAAGTCAGATGTCACGTCAACCTCCCCAAAGTAAAACTGTATTATCGGCTGAGGTCACGTAGTTCTACGGCTCGTCAAGGGATAGCACCACCAGTGCTCACTGCGTTAGTGGAAAACCACCAGAAGACGATGCTAGCAGACAGTTAGAGAGGCAGCACTTCCCACACCCCCCATACTCCGAACCACAGAAGGCCCGCTGACATCACTTCTTCCACTGCTCTGAAATGGGCCGGAGAGGGCTCACCTCCTAGTTCCCTCCCAACAGTTATTTCCAGCAGTCATCACGATAGCCGGATATCCTCACCCAATAGGCCTCGTTATCCGCAGGGGTGAGGAAATACCCTTCGGCATCGCCAATCCCTGGTTCAGGGGGACACCAAGCCAGCAACCCAGCCTGGACCCCAACCCGCTCCATCACCTGAGCACAAGGTCGCAGCATCACCTGCATCAGTCAGCCACAGCCATCGCAACTGTGACAACAGCCACCCCGGGCCATTGTCCAGTCAGGTAAACCTGTGGCAGAGTGCCTACCACTTTGCCGGACCGTAAAAGCCTCATTTGACTTTGTACCTAGCAGACAGGCTCTCTACACAGGTTGTGGTCCTGTCCACTACCACAATTAACTGAGGTCATAATGTTGTGTTACTAGCGACAAGTAAAACTGTAATTTACAGCAGCAACCTCCTCTCAGCCTAAGGCTGTCGCGCATCAGTGCAAATTAAGTGACTGTAACCAATATAAGGACAGTGGTAATAACTTTAATTGGAATTGACATTAAATATTGCGCCAACTGAGAAGAGCAAGTGTTGTAAAGAGAGATTATATAGTAAAATGTTGCCAAAAATAGCTGTAGGTATTTTTACAGTATTATAAATAAATTTAAAAAAATTAATTTAGCTTGTTTATTTTTATCAAGACCTACATCCCTCTTGAACTCTGATATGCCCCAAGCAATTTGTAATTATATCATAATTCAATATTTTTCTCTCAACTTCACAATGAACAATTTTACCCTAGAATGCTCCCACTCCTCTGATCAACATACAGGGACAAGGATGAGGAGTTACATCAGATTACATTTGACAGAAGTATCAGTGAATCTCCATTACAGATTCCAATCTCCACTGGTGAATATGCCGCCACATGTTAGTATTGTGCTTTGGCTGGAAAGTCTGCACAAAAATGTGAGTAATGTTGCTCACGATTATTTTCAGTTATAATCACTAATTACTCTGGTAAAGTTGGAATTGAAACCCTCTTTCAGGCCATAATAAAACTGGCAAAACAAGATCAACTGTTGCTACAATTACTTTTACAACATTCTTTGATTTAAGCAGAACCTACTATCTGCAAATACAAATGTTAACATTTAAAATATAATTGATAGATAAAAGTTCAGTTAGATGTTCTTTACTGTTTCATAATTTTCTAGGACACACTTTTAGTTAGTAAGATGCAGATTCACTTGACAGGTAGAAACCATGCAGCAACTACTCAAATACTGAACACAACATAATGTGTTACTTGTACATTCCACAAACCTCAGTGAATGAGACTATTTACAAAAGCAAGACTGACAGAGTTGACATGAAGAAAGAATTTGTTCTACAGATTTTAACAGGAACTTACTAATCTACACAATTGAATTAAAACTATTTTATTTCATAATAATTTTTAATAATCTGCCAATAATTTTAATGATTTGACAATTATTTTAAAAAGCAGGAGACCAAACTATATACTATAATTAGTTTTTGAATTTAAACACACATTAAAATTAGTGACTCAAAAAGCCTCCTCTAACACTTGCAAAGCAAAATAAATGAGCCAAACTTCCACGTAGATAGAATGCAAACCTTTCAAAAATGACAATTTACTGCAACCTGAATCAAACACAAGCTCTCCAGGCATATTACTGTTGTGTTTGTAACTAAGTCACCCTGGAAAAAAAATACTGCCAGTGAACTCAACACACACAAGTCAAATGGAAGCCTGTAATAATTTATAGTCCCCCAAAGTATATACCAACACACAAGTTATGCTCGTGAAAACTGAAGAAATGTACTCGTCTCTGCAAGACATTTTAATAGTCACAGTGGAATAGCAGCAGCAATACACCAGGTGTGGTGCTAGTCCACAGGCCCCATGCACCCAGAAGAACCAGCCAAGATGGATCTACCTCTCTTACCCGGCGGGGCAACCATCCTCTGCCACTTCTGAAACAGGGTGGTTTTCAGACAGTCGCGAGGACTGAGTGCGTACGCTTTGTGCCGTGACATCAGTTCCTGCATAGGCTCCAAGATGACGCATAGCTGCAACAAATACCTTCAGTCATATACAAGAACCTACACAGTGCAACACAATACATTATACCCCACCAGTATGAGCATCATAAAGTACCCCACTAGACTAGGGAAATGAGACATATTTTGGACAAATAGGGGAAGTAATTTATAAAATTTTGAAATTTTGTAGATGTACGCGTGAAAGCTATCTGAAAAACATAGCAAAAAGTCTAGTGTCTCCAAGTTGTGCATTGTCTGACATTTTGGAAAAAAAAAATGGCTGCTAAAAAGTGCAATTGTAAAGGGTTTTTAAGAAATGGCAGAAAAACTGCAAATGTAAATGCAAAATTTTTCAGAACAAAATTGAAGGGTAGAAAATTTCCTACAAAAAGTATACACACTTTTTTTGTTGATATGTTAAGGGTTAAGCAAATATTAACAATTTAATGTGGAAAGGAAAGCTAGAAGGGTGCTTCACTCGTGAGTAGTCTGCAATTCCTACGTCATTATTTGATTATGAAGGAATGCGAGATACTAGCAAGTTTTCTCTCCACCAATTATTCGACAATGCACTGTGTGCACTGTTGAATTAGACAACATATTATATGTTATTGATGGTGGGTACCTCATGCACCAAGTTGCATGGCCACAGAAGGCCACTTTTGCGGTGGTATTTGAAATGTATGCAGTGTATGTAAAGAAACATTAAAAGGGATAGCTTTCATGGCTATTCTGAAACTTTCTAAAGTACAAAAGTAATAAATGTCAGAAGCAGTGTCGAAAAAAATACATCAGTAAATATTATATATGATAAAAATGCAGCAGTTACTATTACTAAAGATAAAGGCTTAGGAAATTTTAAATGTAAAACTCTTTTCATATTCTAATTATTGGATGTATTCGAGATAGCTGGACTAACACTAAGAATTGCACAGATGATGTGGACCTACCAACAATTTAAACAGCTATTGAAAAATCACAGCACTTTTCTGCTATAGTTGGGCAAGTCTTAGATCTCCTTGTATTAATAATTGCTCTTACTCCTTGAGCCAAAGATATTTCTCTGCTAAAAGTAAGTAAAGGTACGACTGAAATGTGATTATGCCGTTCTCGAGATCTGCAAGGCTAGACAATTATGTAAAATCTGAGTGATGTAATTTTATTTCTACATGAAATAAGTATTTTTTTGGAAAAGGGAGAAAGGCATGCCTAAGTCTCCTGAAAAAAACTTTAAGATTGAAATGTATTCAACAATCCTCTCTAATCAAGACGAAGATGCAGCTGCAGGCGAATGTTACATTCTGGCACTTTACAATGCCCTAAGAAGAATGAGATTTATTTGCTGTTGGACATTCAAGTAGCGTGTTACTTCTTTTAAGCCTGCCTCCAACCTCTTCGGCTGCTCGTCAACACTCACTTAAGAGTTTGTCCTCAAACAGAATTTTGACAGGGAGTGAAGTTACAACCTGATCTTTGGGGTTGGATAATAATGTATAACACACTTGTTCCAGTGTAGACTACTGAGCCACCAGCACCCACGAACATGTTAAATCTTATGACGTGTAATTATAAATCAGGTTGTGGCAAATCATGCATGTGCATAAAAGCTGGCCTACATAGTTTCCTAATGCATACATGTACTGCCATTGTTGTGGTTGTTTGAATTCAGAATTGGAAGACACGCCTGAAAGTGGTGATGTGTTTACTGAAGACTGCAGCTATGTTGAGAATGGCTACTTCTTATAAAAATGGAACACTTGTGTATGATTTTTGTACATATATTCTGACAGTCACACAAAAATACGTAACTCAACTTGTGAACTAAAGTGCACCAATTCCAGCGAGACACCTAAAAGTAATTCTTTTAAAACCTAACACTGTAACCATGAAACATACTTTCATATAATATTAATGTAATGTATGAGTAACACAGCAATATGTAAATTGTGATTTTTTCCCCCACAACTAACAATGCTTTGGTAATGTCGTAAAACATGAAAATGTCAATGTTTTACCAATAATATTCACTATAGTTTTTGTTTAAACATATTCCCTCTTACTTGTGTATAATATTTGTATATATTCTAAATACCACACACAAATATGCAATTTAAAATCATGAGGAAAATATACTAGCAAACCTTTCATTGCGATGAAATTACATTTAATCTATAAATATATGCCAAAAATTAAGTTGTTACTCTTTGAATAAGAATAAGTTTCTGCGCATATACTTGTATATGATGATGTGTTACAGATAAGAATAAAATGCTAATGATTAAAATTACTCAGCAACTGTACGTTATTCTGTGATGTACAAATGTGGATGTGCACACAATTAGTGTGAGTTCGTGGTGATGACTTGAGTTCAACTGTGAATATCTTTACAACCAATAATATCAATAAAATGCATATATTCATTTCTGCAGAAAATTTCTCTCTCTTCAAATTTAGTCCTAACAAATTTTGGATTTAAGAAGTCATTTTGCTTCTATTTGTTACAAATGTGTTCAACTACATACTTCGGCGATAATTTTCCAATGTGGTAGATGATGTGCAACTTGGAGGCTCAACGACTTTTGATATGTTTTTCAGATAGCCTTGAAGAGCCAAATTTCAAAAGTAAAAATTATTTCTCCTAAATATCCTAATTTCACCAGTCTATCAGGAGGAGACTGTCTCCAAAAGCAGTTTTATACATAAAGTGTCGCATATATGTAATGCCATAAGCAGATGTGACATACACAAGACGAGAGGAAGTAGTGTAGCAGACTTCCTAAGCAAGGACCACACCTTTCAAATACAAATATATTTTATTGCTAATAAACATATAAATACAACGAGCATTGTGAAATAACAGTACGTACTTATTAAAAACAACATTAACAAATGCACATTTAAAATCAATTAAGCACACACAGAGCTTTACATATAGCAGAAGCAAATTCAGATACTGTAACACAAAAACAAATCAGAAAACCTCATTAAAAACAAATACATATAGCCGAAAAATAAACTTACATTATATATTATTTAATTTAAAATTGGTAAAATCACATTCCATATATGCAGCAATGGTATAAGAGGCTTTGATTAAGCTTTTACAATATTGTACAATTTTTTTGCGCTGCAGAGCATGGGCTTCAAAACATTTTGAAAAATTATGATAGAGAATGCGTACACATGGTTATGTGAAACGTCTCCACCCGTAGAATGCCACCGAGTCCTCTTTCCTCATAATTAATCTATATGCAAGAATTTCTTGCTGGTAATGTTGGAATATTAGTCAATTATTTTAGTATTTAAACATTTCATTTTTAGAACAGTCTCCGGAATGAAATATCAAGATGTGTCTGCAACTTAATAAAAAGATTGCTTGTGTGCTTTGGTCTGCCATTTTCTTTAACCACCATGAAGTGAAAGCGAATACATATTTACATTCTAAAGTTTAAATTTGTTTATTTCAAGAAACAGCTCAAGTGTTTTGTTAACTGAATAAGTCAGCAAATAAATTATTCAGTATCAGTGTCCAACAAAAGTGGTTTTAGTGAAGTAATTGTCCAATGCTCGCCACATGTGTTTTCCCAATACAGTCCATTATTTTTATGAAGATTTTTTGAAGAGCCAAATGTATCTGCAAGTGCAATGGCACACTAAATGGAAAGCACAATTTGTGTACCTAACTTAAAATTAGAACAAATTTCTAGTCTATCTGCTTACATCACAAATGCAAAATTTGGGATACATAATTCAGTGTTTGTTCTGATGCGTGCTGCTTATATCAATATACCAAACACGACTGACTCATCCTGACGTGCTTCAAGAACCTAACGAAACTACTCCAAGACGCTAACAGGATGTGATCCCAGAAAGGGAAAGTGAAGCTACTTGGTTTGTGGACTTTTCCTGACCTGCACTTCTTTCTCTACTAAGGAATCATAAAATCAGAGGAAAGGTCAAACCAAGAATGGAGTTCTACGAGTGCATAGAGAATAGTTTTACCTCAAACTGACTATTCCTGCGCGTAAAACTAAGAGTATTCAAAGTGACTGCGTGACACATCAGCCTACCCAAAGCACCCAGCAGACAGAGTGTCGCCACATCGCCGAAGATGGTCGAGCGCCACCGAACGCCCGAGGCCGTATACCGAGCATGCAAGGGTAGTTCTCCCACCCCACTCGCTCCAGGCATACATCACAGGGACACCACAGACGTAACAGAGACACATCAGCATACTACACGCTAGCCAGGACTTCGTTAATTGCTTGTCGCTTCCAAGGGGTATTGAGTGTGTTGTATTTCTACGCTATTCCACGTCAGGCACGGGTATCAGAGAGTGGTGAAGAAGACTGAATTTAGTTTGCTAAGCAGGTGTGTACAGCCAACCTCGTCGCTCTGGGTATTGAGACCCCACGGGAGCAGGCCGAAGCCGCTCGACACACGGGAAGACCTGCTTCTCCCATCGTGAGTTTTGTATTCCACTCCAATCCAACTAGGACCGGCAGCGAGTATCATCCGGTGGTCCAGGCCCTGGTTAACAGGAGCTACACCAGGCTTGGGAGCACTAACCTTCACTTCGCCAGCTGGGAAAGTACCCAGTGGAATCGCTGACACCTAGCAGAACACTACAGCAGCTCCACAACCACCAAGACCAGGAAGACAATGGAGACCACTGAACAATCCTGCTGCATCACTACTCTATTCACCCAAGCCAAGCACGTGAAACTCTGGTAAGTCGACGTTGCTGCAGAGGGCCAGTGTTCCAGTCCAACATCGCCCAAACAACAGAACCGGACTTTGTGCCCAGCCGACAGCCCACGTGGCCAACTCTGGTGACCGGTAAAAGACCTAATTAAGTTTTTTAGTATAAGTGTGTGACTTACCTAGTGCAGTCCCAAAAATCACTTGCACACAGACAGTTCAAGTGACACACATCAGTTCATTTTTAAAAAAATATAAATTTTTTGAAAGCAAATTGTTGTGCCCATATTGTACACATTGGCTTGCAAAACTGCTATGAACTTATCGTCCTTTGATGTAAAGTTATTGGTAGGCCTAGAAATGTTCACAATTCGGTAAATAACCAGAAATACGTACTGCAAAATATGGGAAATTTATGTTTATTCAAGAAATTTTAAAATAATTCCTGTATTCGCAAAAAATTGATGAGCTTGCTTATTTAAGTGCATCTAATACCATACTGCATGCTTCTTTTACCATGAAAACTTTACAAATATAAAGTTTTACAATTTTCTATTTGTTATTGAGTATTATCTCTCATTTACTTCATATACATGTGGATAACAAACTAGTTGCATTTTGATCACATATAGAAACATACCAACATTTTACGTCAGAGAATGATTCATAAATAGATTATTGGTAGCCAGGTCGAAAAATTGTTCTTGCACGTATAATTTGATATATCCAACACAATTGCTTCGGCAGTCGTTCACGGGCAGAATTATGAGTAACATGTATTTTATTAGACAAACATCTATAACCAAAAATGTTGGTGATATGACGAAAGTAAATAATATGTGTAAATAATACATGAATATCTTTTTTGTCGAATGTCGTCATTACAAACTAAAATTTTGGGCAGTAATAAATTTTACACAGAATAACTGAGAAATGCTGGGAGTATAATAAGTAAGTGCACTGTTTATTTGTTGACTTTAAAAAGGTGTATGACAGTATTCAAAGGAGTTAATTATGGATTCAAATGGAAAAGACCGGGATACCAGAAAAGTTAATCAGGCTTCCCAGAATATGTGTAGAAGCGTCTAAATCCAGAGTTGGAGTGAAAGGAAAATTATCAGCATATTTTGAGGTAAAAACAGGTGTCAAAGAAGGAGACTGCTCGTCTCCTCTCTTTCTTAATTTTGCTCTGGAAAAAGCAATAAAGAGAGTGGCCGAGATGGAAACAGGCCTACAATACGCAGGAAAGTAAATATACTAGCTCATGTGGATGACATAGTACTAATAGGAAAAAGCAAGGAAGAGCTAAGAGACATGATGAAGGTACTAGTGAAAGAAAATAAGGAAGTAGGACAGGAGATAAATATTCAGAAAACAAAATACCTTCCCATCAGTAGATGTCATAATGTATAGGGCCTAGGGTGGTAGATATGGATGAAGTAGCTTTGGAAAAAATAGAAGATTTTAAAACCTTGGAGGACTGTTGAATGAGAGGAACCTCATGGAAATAGGTGCAGTTTTTCGATGGGGAAAATGTTAGTCAAAATTATTGTCAAGAACATAAAAACTTCGGAAATACAAGACTACAATACAACCAGTAGTGCTGTATGGTGCCGAACCATGGACTTTAACCAAAAGAATAGAAAATAAGCTAATGGCATTTGAAAATGGGATTCTCAAACAAATTTTTTAGTCCAGTTGAAGAGGGAGATGAGTGGAGAAGGAGAAAAAATTGAAACTAAGAAATTTGTACCAGCTGTCTGATATAGTAGCTGTAATAAAATGACAGGCGAAGGTGGTATGGCCACATAATGAGAAGGGGCTGAGATCTCGTGAAAGATGCGGTAGAAAGATGCTTCTAAGAAAAGAGACCACGTGGAAAACCTAGACTCAGATGGCTTGAAGCAATCAAAGAAGACATTAGAAAGGCAGACATTCCAAAGGAGGAGTGGATAGACAGAGCTGTTAGGAGAAGGCTAGATGGTGAGGCAATGGATGGACTATGGTCCGTGATACCACTGCAGGAAGTAAGTTAAGTAAGCAAGTAATAAAATGTAAACACTGCCGACTTTACTCATCATCTATGCTTTGTGGTTAGGTTCTTGACAACTAGCAAATACGGTATTTGCAACTATTGAGCGAGGGTGGTGATTGTAGTCTGCTGCTTACGTTGCAAAACCGGTTAAGAATGCCAAAAATAATATATACCTGTTTTAGATCATGCCCAGGAGTTTGAAAGTGAATTAGTGTGTTTTACAAACTGAACAAAGTGTGAATACTGTGATGTAAACATTGAGTGGGCATGAAAATACACATGCTTAAACTCTGTCATTATGTATGCACAGTGATTTAGCGATAGTGGGGTACATTAAAAATATAATCTGCATTGGAAGCAAATTTTTGTGATTTTCATATTGCCAAGAAAACAAAAACCAATAGGTTTCTACCACATTTATTTAGAAAACTCAACTGCTGTATAGTTAGAAACTACGTAGAAACATTTTTATACTATGTAAACAGTATTTTTTTTTCAATAATAAAATATTTAATAGTATTTTGTGGTTAGGTTGTGGATTTGTGTTGAAGTAATATTCAACTGAACAGGACAGTTGGTTCTTTACAACAAAATCCAATAATAATCTGTGACGTTAATCAAGTAATGAAGAATTAAAAATATCAGCTTGAATAAAGAACAGCTCACTTTTTTGGATACCAGGTGCACCAGTGTTTAAATACGCTATTAAATAAATATAAAAATTTTTCTGAAGTGTACACAAAGCTTGTGTAAGTCACATTAAATAAGTGATTTTATTTCAGCAATGAAAATGTTCTTTCTAAAATGAATTGTATTATGTATCATGATAGGAAATTAACCTGATTTTGATATTTTTTCTAAAAGTTCTTTTACTTTTTTTTATCATAAAGTATGCGTTAATAATATGTACTCATAAATAGTTTTGATAAAAGAACTTTACTGCCATAGTAAAAATAATACACATTTTGATGAAAAAGTTACAAGCATGTCCATTGTTGAAAGATAGTTTTATTTTGTTGTGGACTTGACTGTCAAATGAACACTTAAAAATGTTTTAGTTGACACGTGATGTGTCCTCGCGCTCGGGCAGCGCACCAATTAAAGGCCGACAGCACCCCATCTCACCGGCTAGAAATGCCGGGGCAGGCAGGCCAAATCCCAGACGCTAGCGGTAGGGAAGTCGGGACACGACACCAAAACTACGCTGACAGAGCCTCAACACACCTAAGCCTCACATGCTTCTCACTCCCAACACTGCACACAAAACAAAGCCACAAACAGTCACGTCAGCGCCCCACCCCAAAGAAGACCGGAGAACCCCGAAGAAGCAACGAGTTTCCACACCGCTGCTCCCACTTGAGAAACTTGCTCAGTTTAAACTTGGCACAGCTAGGGAAGAGGCCAATCAAGGGAAAGTCACGGACTCCCCCAGGGCAAGATGCTCTGAAGATGTCGCCTCGGGTAAGCGCCACCAGCGATAAGTATACAGAAGGCCCTGTGATGATGCCATAAGCTCCCTCCTGGAGGCGGGACTAGAAACCCTCGAACCCCTCTGAGGACCAGCAAACTGTCAAATTTACTATAAAAGACAGGACAGAGCAGAGCAGAGCTCGGCAGTCGATCGCAGACACTTTTCCGTATTTGGCAAGCCGAAGACAACCCACTTAGGGCAGAGTCCCTTACCCGTGCCGGTAGCAGTGGTGCAACCGCCGACATCGTCCAGCTCTGCAGCAGAGGTTCAATGCCCGCCAATGTCTTCATCTCCAGATTCCCCAGCAGCATCCAAGGCATTGACCACCACCGAGGTTCCAGCCGTCAGCCTCTCCTTTACCCCCTTTTTCCAACCTAACCTAAGGTAACGCAAGGTTATGGCAGAGACATCCCTTCTGGACATTCCCTTAAGGCCCTGGCCAGGCTGCACTTCACCACTTGAGTGAAGTTCCCCTTTTGGTAAAAACCACTAAAAGGTCCCTTGTGGACACCATCCCCAATTAATGTTGGGACAATATTCAGGCTAGTTAACGAACATTATTTATTTCAGAACTCAAGAAATCCATGTAAACAATTTATGTTATACCAGGTCGCCCCCACCTGGATTTGCAAGACTAGTTTCCGTAAATATAAATAGTAATATATATTTTAGTTTGGGATCCTTAATTATTTGAGTAGAAGATATTTTTATTTTGCTTGAAGTATTTACGTTTTTCTTGCTTCAAGTATTTAAGTTGTTAAATTTTGAATTACAGTGATTTATCCAATACGTGAATTATTATTAAAAACAATTTTTGGCAGCATTTACTCTTTACTTGAATAAGAATCCCTGTTAGATCTTCAAGCAGTGTAACAGAGTGAGTTCAGTGTTTTGTATCCCTGAATAACATCGGTTTTCTGGATTAGCCAAAAAGGCAGGATAACAGACAATCAAAGGAACCTGACTGTCTGGGTGAACCCGAACCATACCATTCAATCTCAACTGAAGAAAGCTAGATTGTAATTGTACGGAGGGAACACTGGTCATGTCAGACCTTAGATTTACTCGCACCCTAGGCTTGTTTATGTAAACTGGCTTTGTTCAGAGAAATATAATTTTTCTAAATTATTTATTTACATTCACTCAAGTTATTTTTCTTTTAGCCAACATTATGTAGCGCACTCACTGCAGTGAAAAAATATACTGTTTATTACACGCAATGAAAACAATTGAACAACAGATAATCAATATACCCCAACCACGGTAAATACAGGAAAACCCCCTATTTGAACCTCCCATATTAACATCAAACAGGATCCCATTTGAGCATTTGGTGACCATTATTTTGATATCCACGTAAAAGGAATTTCTCCAGAAGACCTTCCTCTGAATCCTACACCTCCATACCTCGTCATAACCTGCAGGCTTCAACAACCAGCGGCAGCACCAGCCTGCTGTAACCAGAGTTTGCCGCTGTCGTACATCCGGGTGCCCAGCAAAGCCAATCTGAGAAAAGGAGGGTATCCCCCCCGCATATAAGGTAAAGAGTCAGCGCTCCTAGTGTGCCAAACTTCATTCCAGTCCGGAAGGTGACACATCCCACATTTTACACTCGAGTGCTTCCCCCTAAATATTAAGGCCCTGCTATAGGAAGTGTATAGTGATGCTGGCTTCACCTTTGTTATTGACATTCATCTTCACTACTAGCTGAAAGGCACGTACCCAGCATTGTCAGTCAGTGAAAGTCAAGACTGGTTCTTGGGGTTACACTCTCCAAGCTCTCATTCATCCCGGACAATTACAAGGGGAAAATCCCTGCTCCAACTCCAAAACGTGGGGAACCCATCGACACACAGTCAGCCCTCGTTAGTAGAAATTGGGATAAATGAGTAGCTGGAATTATCTGATTTTATTCAATTTGATGATCTCACTCATACACACATCACCTGCAACACCGCACACGTGTTGTAACATCATATTGGTAAAATTTGTGTTGAATGTGTTTCAATCTAATGATTTCACTGAAAGAATATATTCTGCAATGAATTTCAAATGGAGGAATGAGAAAAACAGGAGTTCAGTAAACTTAATTTAAAAAAAAAAGGATTTGACTAAGTTCAATTACGACAAATCATAAAGAAAATTTAATGATAGTATGGCTGCCAATAATCCTTAGTTAAACATGGCTAGAAAGAGCAGTAAGTATGAAAATATAACAGTTAAATACAGTTCAAGCTGTGACCAGTGCATACTATGTATGTATGTATGCCTAACAAGCAAATAATATCTTAAAAGAGTAAGTCATACATGTTTATTAAGGTTTTATTTAAAGAGTGGGTGGAGAGATTTGGGCAACTCTTAACAGTGAGGTCTTGAGAGCCAATGAGGGTGAAGCAAAGTGAGTAAGGAGCAGTGCCAGAATGCAAGGGAGGAGGAAACTCGAGATCCCCGAGAAAACCAGCCAACCAGTGGCATCATACAGCACGATTCCCACAAGCGAAAATCTGAGGGCGACCCCGCCGGTTTGCCGTGGTGGGAGGCGAATAGTCTAATCACTGCACCAACGTGGCTCCATTTTTTTTAAAGGAAGTAGACTACATTATTCTATCGGGCTCCATTATGTGCAATCACTTACGCTAGTCGTCTAGCCCACAGTAGTCATTAGTTCGCTCATTTTTAATTTCAGAATGTGGGAATCCTAGATACATCATGTAATGACAGTACACATTAATATACATCACTCTATAGCCATATTTCACTTTTGCCACTATCTTAATATAAAGCTTTTTTTCTTATATACAAACTATCTATACTACCTTGTAAATGAAGTAGGCCCTACTGTAATATAATAATATTACAGGATCTATATAAATTAGTTTACAATTATTATGATACAGAATTTTAAATTTAAATTATTTTGTTTTAACATTTCTGATTAGTTCAATTTTGCTTTTATTTTCAAATATCTGTAAATTCATTGTTAGACTATGCCATCCTTCCATTTATAGTAATCATTATAAAAATTCTCTTTGGAGTTATGATAATTTTATTGGTTACGTACGGTAACATTAAAAAGAAACACTGTTATAATAAACTTAATATTTTGGTTCTAGAATACTCTCTCTTGTCCTCACTAAAGAAGCTAGACATGAGTAAGCTTTCGCTTGACAGAAACAATTATATACAGTCTTTGTAAAGTTGTACAAATCATAAGCAGCATCAAGAAATGTTGGTAAAGTGTTGATGGAAATGGATCATTGAAGAGATCCCATGAAAATTCTGAAATTTTAAGTTTTGGAGTATGTTGAAGTCTCCGATGTCACCTCGGAAAGAATCGAAAGAATCTTTCCCGGTACTGGGATTTATGTCTTTGACGACGTCCACTTTCCATCTACTAGCCTGCAGCCAACTGTAAGGTGACCACATACAATTATTTCAATAATCATTTGAACTGTCTTGGCAATAAGCATATTTTATTTCTGCAAAAACTTAAACTTTCGTCCTGTAGCCCAGTGGCCATAAAGAATAAAAGTGTTTACCACTGAAGTTGTCAGCAAACTAGATAATTTTTTATGAAACATTGATACATTTTCCAACAAAAATTCACTGGAAAAGAGTGATATCCAAATTAATGAACTGGTTACAAACTTGAATTAATTCATTATTATCGCTCTAGCGTTCCTCTTATTCTCTTAAATCAAATTATGTAAGGAAGAATGTAGGCAGTATCAATATGTTTCATTTCTTTAGACTGAAACAAATGAGCAGCATCATAATCTTATTTTATTCATAATTAATGAATGTGTTCACTCCATCATAAATGTCATTCAGTTAAAAACATTACCTTTTCTCCTTCTTTTATTGTGAATAGAATATTGGTTATGGTAAAATTTTTTTGAAGTTTTGTGGGATAATATTTTTAAAGTGTTTATGATCTCCATATTGTCCTATATGTCACATTACAAAATATCTGCTGTTGGCACCCCGCATTAAATTTTTATTTCCATTCACTTTTTACTTACACTTCCAGTAATTGGATATTTTAGCAAAACTTTTAAACAAGAGTCATAATATATTGTTTGTATATATTTTTTTTCAAAGATTTTATTTAACAAACCAATTAGTTTTTCAAAGTAGATAAATTTGATCAGATGTAACAATACAAGTCTTGTAAAATAATTCTGCAGAAGAGTTTTAAAAACTAACAATTATATAATATGATTCAGCAAAAAAGTGTTCTTATATAATTCTTGAATTTGAAAAACAACTTTGTTTCAAAATATTTTTTATAAAGACTGCATTTGGTGTTCTAAGGCATCTGAGAACCTACCTGCTGACATGCAATGTTGTTTTCATGGGAAAATATAGCTTCTGCAAAGTTTTTTTCCTATAAAGCTACTGTTTCTGAACACAGCCAAACTTTGTGATAGGACCTTGTTGAAATGTGGTGAACACTGCTAGTTTTCCAAAGTAAAAATTCCTAACTAAACAGTGTTTATTACAACCATAGGTTCCACAAATAAGCATGTTTCCCAATTAGTTTTTAATAAAAACTTTGCAATTATGTTGTTATATTCAATATTTACACAAATCTTAGAAACCTTTCATATTGGAAAAGAATATTTTATGCAAATATCACTCTTAACAATGACAATGGTTCTTAACAAAAAAAGTTAAAATAAATATAAAGCAGATTTTGTTAACCTGTGTTTTTAGTCATGGCAGAAATGTTTTGTTTTTGAGGTTAACCACATCTACAAAAATAATCAAATGCCTACAAAGCTAAAATTCAACTGCGATGGGGACCATTTTATTTTGGTGCAGAATGATACAATTTATGCAGTACGTAATTTACATTATTAAAATTTCAACAACAAAGCACTTTACATGGAATTGCAAATGTTCAGAAGTAAAAAATAAAAATATTTTTGAAATTTATTAAGCTGTACAAAATCTGAAAAATGTGTACCAGTAGACCTACTACGTATTACAGTTTATTAAATGTTTGTCACACATCACCTTACCAAACAGGTATTATTCATAATCATACTTTTCATGCCAATTTAAAATCTTTCTCTAATACACTTGTAACTCTTGTTATGAAATAATGAGAGCTGAATTGAATCAAAATACAAATTAAATATTAGAAATGAATTGGGAATACGTATAACATAAAATGTGGAACCATCTTACTAATAATACAAACAATAAGAATTGCCAGAAAACATGATAAATATGCATTAAACTTTCAAGTACAAGCAGAAAGAACAAAAAGTTAAACAGTTTAAGAAAGGCATGTGTACACAATGTCAAGCTAACGAGCATCTCTCTCATAATGCCAAAGTTCTTGAACTAAATTTCTGGTAGAAGACATTATGAATAAACAGGCACAGAAAGGACAAGGTAGGATCTGTAATGAATACACAAATGGTTTGTGACTCTAATATGACTGTGCGACAAAACAGTGTGAAGATGAGAAAAACCAACATGATGACTAACAAAATAACCAAATTCCTGAATTAAACAAAGTAATGTTAGTGAAACAAAATATTCCTGCATAATGTACAAGCATACAATTAAAAACAAAATTACATAAAATCAGCAGAAAGCTAAGAAACTTAAAAAAAAAAATACAAGGTGAACAAGAGGAGAGACAAAGGAATATCCAAGACAAAATTTGCAGCACATGGTAGAAGTGATGTGAATCAATAGCTGACAAACCATAAAATGATAAGTAAAGACTGTAGAATCTCAGAGGGCAGAAGCATCTCTCATCCCAAGTATATAAAAAGGGTAAAGATAATATATTTAAGATTCCAGTGCTTCACAATCTTAGCAACAACACATGAAGCACCAACCTAACAAGCCAGAACTTGTAAGCACAAATGTAGCAATTATTTAACCCAGATTCCAAACATGTGAACTCCCAGACAAGAATATGTCCTTCAGTTATTCACAAAATACATTGAAACTGTAAATGCAAGAAAGTAATACATGAAAGCAACTGCAAAACATTTACGATAAATTATCCAAGAGTGGTATTTCAAAAAACCATGTCATTGCTATACTATTACATCAAGCATGTCTAGCATTACTAGCATCTGATCTAGGTCAAATGTACTACTATACTTGCTGTGGTTTCTCATACCCATTTCTGACAAATGTTAAGCTTATAGCTCCTTTAAATGCACCTCCCTATTTCCTACTCTTCAAAGAGTTTGGGCCAAAAATCAGCACTTTAAGCACTCAAGAAGAAAGTAAAAATAAATACATTCACAGAAACAAATAGTTTATGACAGTTACTACATGCATGTATGCACATTGTTAAAAAATTCGGGAAAATATATCACAGTTTGGTTGACACAAGACGGAATGACATATTGATAAATACATGCATTTGCAATTAAGTATAAATAGAGCCTGTGTAAGATTATGTAACCATCAAGATACTGACTGGCACCAGCAGAAATGCATTAAATCTCAATGACAAAATTTATTCAAAAGATATACAGTAAAATCTAAATAATCTGGTGGTTTACCACTCTGGCATATACAAAAATCTGGCCCTTTCCTGATATTCAACAGACAGATGTCCAGATCCTCTTTCCTATGTAGTCATCTATAACCTACTTGGTGTCTTTGATGTCTTCAAAAAGTTTTCCTTCACTTAGTTTCCTTGCAGTATTGGTTTTTAAATATCTAAATCAAAGGTATTTAAAAAGAAACAAACAAAGACTGGACTAAGATTGAAACTGTCACATCCAGCCCAAGTTTACTGAGCTGGAAGAGTCACTGTCTATTGCATTCACAAGAGAGAACATTCTGAAATTTATGAGCACTGATTGAAAAATAAGCAGGCTTTAAAAACAGGAACACTTCCACAACAGGAAAATGTTTATTAATATATTTGTACGTGGTTGCTTCAAAAGCACATTAGACACATACCAGTAGACCAGACCAGTAGAGCCTATCCAACAAAATTAATCACTAAAAAAATATTTAAAAATTTGTAAAAATTACAGTTTTACTGCTATCATAGGCATGCAAAATATATTTAAAAATAAGTTTTTAATCTGTTTTCTTACTACAAACACAGAAAAATTATCTGGTAACAATTTGGCAGTTGTATATTTGCACAAATAATTTATTTTAAAAATTTAAGAGCAGTGACTTATTTCGAAGGTTGCAACCCAATAAGACCTTAGTTTACAGCAATCTTTTCTATGACTTTGAAGAAAGTGTACCAGAGAGAAAAAATGCCTCGTGCCATCACAATGTGTATACATACACTCTGGTTAATGGTTGTATCAAAGGGCATTTATAGGCTGTTAATAGTGAAGTGAGCTCTTCTGAAATCAGCATTAAAAAAGATCATTGCTTGGTAATATTAACATTGGTTATATTACTGCCTGTAAGATTGGCAGCAAATTACAAAAAGTAGTTCCATATATAAACATCTTATTGAATGAATGTTTCAAGCAATTCCAAACTTAACTTGCTTATGCATAGACACAGCACTATGACCTTACAAGATGTTTAATTCTACACACCGACATATGGCATATGCTGCCTGCTTCAAAGTGAAACACTCGCTCGCAGTTCAGAAAACTCAGGATTTTTAGCACTAACACAAAATTATTAAAAGTGACCCTTCATTAAGATCACTACCAAATGATCTTACACTAAACAGTTTCTCAGTGAAATTTTACATTCTATATTGGAATATAAATAAATTATAATTTTTATTATATCCTATAGAACAAAATGAAAGGTGGGCTAATCTTTTATGGATCATATTTTACATTATCACCACAAAGCTCACTTCAACTACTACTGCTCTCGCTGTCTTCTTTGTAGCTTTATTTTGGACAGTTAACCAACATCTGAATATGTCATAAACAACTCCTGGTGTGCAACTGTCTTTAAATGTGTGAATCATATAAGCACCGACAACTAAACAAATTTTGATAGCTAATAAACACCAGTATGTTTTAAGTGGCCATACCTTCCCTAGCATACATATAAATGCACTGTGTGTGGTACACCTCTGGCTTACCAGGTAGTCAGTGTGTTAATGGCTACAGTTTGGATACAAATTTTACCAGCTCTTGGTCTTCATAAAGCTCTTCAAGACTAGAGATGCAGCTCTTGATACAGTAGACACCAATATTAAAAACCAATTAGAAGAGACAAAGTACATTAGAAATAAGTCTTGACAATTTCCCTAGAGGCTATGTTTGTTGCCAATGCAATGGCATGTTAGGTAACACTTAGCTGGGAAAGTAAAAAATAAGTCAAATAAAAGATTTCATAATGAAACACTAGAAGATGAACATATGAGGCATTCTACATGGAGACAAAAGAAACATGAGGTTTCTGGTGAATGTCACATACGTAATTATTAATTCTGTTTTTATTAGGATCGACTGAACAAATCATCACAGCTAGGAAACTTAGCCAAATTTTATGATGTTTTCGGCAGTATTTTGAAACAGAAGATAATATCACTCCTCTGTCCAGTGTCAGTTTACTTAACCATATTTACTTACAGTCTTTCAAAGGATCTCAAAGATAAGTTGATACATTTGAAATTACAACACTCAAACTTGAGATCTGATCATCTAAACGGTAACACCTATTACGCTAGGCCTATTCTGTACTTTTCCTGCGTCAGTGGCAGGATTTGACGACAATTTTCAGTATTTTGAAAAGTTCTCACAGATTAATTACAAGACAAGGAAAATTATGTGGATAATAACAAGCCATGGAGATGGACTTTGCATAAAATTTGATGATACAACTGACAAATTTATTTCTAACAACCTGAAGCGCTATTTTGTACAAATATATACGTAAAAAAATTTGACTTTTCTTTGTTATGGATATTTACTCAAAGCATGTTTTCAAGGCTGATTTTATCAATTAATAAATTGACAAAGAAACTAAACTTGTCTTACATTTTTACCTAAGTCTGAATTTCTATGAAGCAGTTTAAGTATAGCAGGGAAATATCATTACCTGCCGCATTCCCAATAACAACAAAAGACTTTCCCAAAGTGTAAATGCATACAGAAATTTGCTGCTCAAACACTATAATAATGACTGCCAAATGGGGTTGTGTGAACATGCGACTTCTCAAAGAGACAGTCAACTTTGGAAGGTACACAGATCACAGCCACTACCAATACAATCAACAGGCAGAACAAATGTTACTATACAGGATACTAAACAATAATGCTGCTTGCATTTTTCAGATTGAATATATATTGTAACAAAATATTTAACGTACTACAAGTTTTTAGTTTTTTGCAAAGTAACTGCAAAATATTTTTGCAGCATGGAAGTCATGTGAAAATATTTTTATGAAACAAAATACAAATAATGAAATGTACATTGAAACTAATCATAAATAAACAAATAAATAAATCATTTGTCATAAAAAACAGATCTCTCCAATAACAATCAGCAATATCCAACTGATGCATAGGTGCTCTAGGCAGAAAATATTTGCTTCCTGGTACATAAAAACCAACTGTCAAGAAACATTCCCTTGTCACTGCAGAACACTGGTACATATGTGTGTGTAATGAATACATTACATGAAAATAAAAGTCATAGTTCTCTACTTTTTATGTTAGTTTAAACATTTTTTACCAACTAATTTAAAGATGAGGGAGACATTTTCATGCTACACACATCACCAAACCTGGCTAACAAACTTCTACCAGAACTGTTAAAATCACATTATTTTTAATAATGATGTGCAAGTTTCTAAACAGTCGTCGCAGTTTTCTAACAATTTTGTGCAAAAATTTTTTTATAAATTAGTTATATCCCAGTTGACATAAAACATGGTTAGAATAATTTTGATGCAAGTATTTATTAAACAATATGATAACCTAAAATGTTAGTCACTTGGTTTTGAAAGTTATGATGGAGGAAAAAAAACAGTTCAATGTTAAGATTAAACAGGTTGCTGTGCAGCAGACATGCAAGCTCACATTGAAGAACTACTGACCCTGAGGTAGTTGAGGGTAGAGTTGGTGATCCCCTGCCGCGTAATGTTCTTCGACAGCTGGTCAAGCATGGCGGGGTCTTGCTGCGCGTGCATGCCCACCATAGAGCGAGGTATCAACTCCCTGTGAGACCGCACGGCAAAATGCCACGACTTGATTCTCATTAAGTCATCAAAAGTGAACTCGAGGATCAACCGACCCTCGGTGCACACCTGGACAGCAAGCAAATTGTTCACCTGCAGGAGCACACCAACATGAATAATGATCAACGTCCGACACTTCAACGACGGCTGGCAACGATGCATATGGCAGGTTCACAGTTTACTGAACCCTCTTATTATCCATTACGTTCATGACAATAGCAGTCTTTACATGTGGTGGATGGACATCTACACAATGAGCAGAAGTAAGGTTAGCAGGGAGTTTCAGAATTTTTCAATAAACAGTGAACCAGCCAGTTGCTTGTAGAGAAGTGACAGTGCATCTCACCTTCGTGAACATAGGTTTGCCATGGTGCGTCACCATCGTACACTGGTCGCAATCCAGCGTAATACTGGTGTTGTGGAAGGATTCCTTGGGATGCCGGAGGTTGTAGTACAATTCTGTTACACCACCTTCAAATATACTCCTAAAATAACGAGGAATTAACGTCCTTCCTATAGCTGAAACACAATAAAGGCGCAGTACAAACTTATTTTCTTTAAAGAACTGCAATACCAATTAAACTTAATTTATTAAAACAAAAGAAACCATGGCCAAAATTGAGAGAGGTTATTACTGTAATCATCTTCATACAATAAGCATAACATGTCATATTGATTTGTATATTTTACAGTTCTCATGCTGCGTGATTAACTATACCATAAGCGGGGTTCACTTTGTGACAAGATGGGTGCCTTTGTCACATATTATTTCACTACTATTCAAATTTCTTTTCATTTCACAGAGGTTGTTACAAAGTGCCATGAGTTGTGATCAAGCTATACCTGAGCAGCCTGCCTGATCACACCTTCACATTTATTTAACTAAAACATGGGCCGTGATTGCTGAAATTACTTATGAAATCACAAACCACGAAAACCTCTTCCACTGGCCAGTAAACGGGGACAACGCAGCCGACATAGGGCAGTGTAACCCGTGGTCAGTATCTTTTGTCGTTGGGCTATTGGAATGAGCAGACCACCAAAGATGGGGGTGTCCAGGCGTCGACTTCTGCCATCTTAATCAGCCTCCGGAATCATGAACAGGGTGGGGACTCTCCAATCAGACTTTACTCAGATTGTGGCTAGTTAAAACCTTATAATATAAATAAATATTTTAGTATATTTGTATATCTCCCCTGCACATATTTTATTGTGTTTAAATCTATTCAATCATAACACTGACAGAGACTTGGTTCCTTCCAAACCTCTCGCTGTCTGGAATCAACTCTACCATTCACCTCCACACTTAAATAAATTCCCCACATGTCCGCACTAGTGTGTATAGTAATTATAGTTTATTACAACAACATTTCAGCCTCATCCATTTTAACATAAAAATTTTGACCTTGCAAGAAGCAACTCACTTAATTACTTTTAAATAAAAATTCAAGTTGATAACCACTCAGTTTAGGAAGCAAATAGTATATATGCACTTGATTATAAAATATTATTTGAACTTAACTAACTTCAGAATTTCCCACAATTTCTTAGCCACATAATTATAATTATAAACAATTTATCTGACCCTTCTAATTCAATTAATTTCTGTTAAGAAGTAAAATAGTTTGTGTGCGCTGAATGTAGTTACTGGAAACTATTACTATGAAAGTGATAGATAATGCCGGACCCATTTCAATAACATTCACATGCTAATTTAATAAAATTTTAAATAGTACGTCATATTGTGGTAAGATACTGCTATGTGCAGAAACATGAATAAAACTTTATTTTGCTTTACCATTATTCAACATAATTTCAAGATAAGTCGCCTGATATGTGTAGAAATAAGATATGACAGTTTCTGTAAGATTTTAATATGCTATCCGTAAGACAGTATTAAGTTATTAGTTGCCATATGCAAAGACAAATGTTACGGGTACTAAAGAGCGCACAACGCGACCCACTTCTTGCATGGCATGCCTTTTCTCCCCTCTTCCCTCTTTCGTTGAACGTGTGCTTCTTTTATTTCCCTGTCAGCACTTTCCTTGATGTCTGTCCTGCAGAGAAACACACCCCGCCCCCTCCTGGCGCTCATGTCATCATTCTTCACATCAGCAACTTCCTCTGCGGCTTGACGGCAAACGATTTTTACGAAACAAGCGTGCAGAGCATGCTGTGCAATAGTCTTCCTCCACACCTGCATTAAACTTAAGTTTACTGTTCTAGTTTCAAGTTCCCAATATTCCCAATATGCACACGCACTTCCCACGATCCATTGCCATACGCATACGGACACAAGGAAGAATGAATTCAGTTGGGTTTACGCAGTTCTATGATTCGTTGACTTAGCCAATTACCCAGGGCTTTCGGAAGACCTGAATTGTGCACCAGTCCAGAAGTGGATACGCAGAATGCTAAACCTGATGTGAGATGGAAGCTGGAATGAGATGTGAAGGGTATTTTACGAAATGGGAATTATGCTGATGCTGACCCTTTTCTGCCTGCATCTGCCCCAGTAGTGTGTAGCCTTACCCAGGTGGTCAAACCTTACATTTTGCAGGAGACACAGAGCAATCTTTGGAACTCTGGCGAAGTGGTGATCCGACCAGAGAGGTCTGTCTTCTGTGCTCTACTGGCCTTGAAAGAGTTTCAGACAGTAGGGGCACAATATGGTGATGTTTCGGACTTTTGCTGTGGGGTCCTTCTATGCTCCACAGTGCAGAAGTTTACCATAAGGTCACTTTTTTTCACCTCCCTGGTGTAAGTTACCAAGTGCAGATTCCTCCAAATCATATATGCTACCCCTTTGTGTGGAAGTAGTATTTTAATTATTAATTATTTGTAATTTCCTTTCCGTATAAGTTCAATGTTCATTCCGTCCATAAAAATATTTCATTAATTAAAAGTTTTATCTGTGCACACAGCTAACTGCAATAAATCATTTCCAGAAAAAAAATTGTATGAAAATTGGTATTTGTATAATAGTTTTAGACATTGCCTAAGAAATGGATTTTCAACAGCAACATAACCTAGCATAAAGAAATTTTTTCCTGACAGAATAATTTACAAACACTATTCAGAAATAAATTTAATTAAACGCACATCTCAACAAGGTCGGACACACTCAGAAATATAATAAACCCATAGATATAATAAAACCAGGATTAAATTCACAAGTTAATTATAGAAAACTACATCTCATAAACTATAAGGACCCAATTACTTATTTAAGGTAAAGTTTTAAATATGCTGTTTAGATTAACTGTGAAGGAATTCTGTTAATAAATTTCCTTGTATGTTTCAGAACACCTGAACCGCATGTTCATGTTCAGCAGCCGCAGTGACGTCACATCCTCTCATCCAAAGTATCTCCAGATGGCGGCACAAGGAATGTCCGCGATAGCAGCGGCAGCACAACACCTGTTCTGACGTTGCACACAGCAACGTTGTCAAAGCGCACACATTCATTACACAGCATCAGCACTACCATTTAATGGAGCTCACGAGTCTTAGACAGATAACCAGTGGTTATCAATTTTACATACACCACTTACACTGCACCCTACAGGTAACAGTCAAACTTATATAATAACTTTCACTTTAAATGTTTATGAATGCATAAGAGAAATTTACAGTAAATTAAGATTACTAATAGGAGGCCTTCAAAATCATAATTCAGAAACGTATAATATATAATGGAAGAAAAACAAATTCAAACTAGTTTTAAGAATCTGAAGAAAAGAAAAGAAAAGAAAAGAAAAGAAAAAGCCAATGCTCGCAAAAAAAATTTACCTACTTAAATAACAACTTCCTTGAATAAATTATTAATACATTGTAAAAGTCACCATCATAAAATAGAGACGTCTCATTTATAATAGTTTATTGCACTGTAGCAAAAAAAATTTAGTCTTTAGAAAAATAGGAATGCCAGTCTTGATCACTGTAATTTAAGATTGCTATTTTATTTCCTGTAAAATACATAAAATTTATTACTTTCAACATTTGTTTGTTTTGTTGTCATTAAATGCTAGTCTGTATATTACTTTAAGTATCCTTTCGATTACCTTCTTATGTATTGAAACGTAGTAGGAAAGCAACCTCACTTTTGTTTTCTTTTCATATGTATTGAAAGTTTAAGAAATTAATTAAATAACATGCTATATTTTGATACCATCCTATCTCTATCCTACCATCGTGATGTCACGTATCACTCAAGATGTAATACTATTATATCACTGCTTTTACATTGTGCTAACATGTAACTCATTTTCAGGAATTGTAGTTTTATGTAATAACACAAACAAAACAATTCATGTACCCAGGAAGCAGTTAGAATACAAAATTGAAATTCTTTTCAGTTCAAATTATTAGTTTTCTCTCTTCATTATAACTAATAATATTTTGTTTTCTCATTCCTTATAAGAACTTACATATTGAATGATTCATGCCATATGGTGCTTAAAGACTCACAACCTCAAGAAAGGCTGATGCATTCGCGAACTGCCCGTGGACCGTCTGCTGCGCTTGCGTGGAAAACACTTTGCACACCCCGGTGGAAATGAAGTTCATGGCCTGCAAGGCCACTGGAAACACACAGCACAGTGTTTGCCTTGCCCGAGGACTGCATGAAAGCAATTGGCAATTCCTTATACCTAGTTTCTCAGTCTACCATACTTCCTTTCAAAAAAAAATTCCTATCGTAGCAAAGAGGACTTGAATCCGATCCATATTCCTACTGCCACAAGATAAACCTTGCAACTCCCGATCATCTACATAATCCACACGGACTGTAGGACAAGATGAGGGCATCACGCTAGTGAAAATTAGGGGAGATATTACGAGTTGTGATCAGGCCTTAGCTGAGCGGCCTGCCTGATTACACCTTCATGTATTTATCCAAGACACGGGCCATGACCGCTGAAATTAGTTACGAAATCATAAACCACAGAAACCCCCTCCATAGGCCAATAAACGGGGACAATGCAGCTGATATAGGGCAGTGTAGCCCGTGGATGGTGTCTTATCTCGTTGTCGGGCCAATGGAACGAGAAGACTACTGAAGATGGGTATGTCCAGGTGTCAGCTTCTGCCATCTTAATCAGCTTCCGGAATCATGAACAAGGTGGGGACTCTCCAATCATATTTGTAAAGCTCCCCCACGCTTATTATATTGTGTTTATATTTAAATGCAATTTTACAACCTTAATGTTAAATAAACCATTTTTTATAGTGTTCATTGCATAATTCTTATCAACAACTAGCTATGTCCCTATAGTTCCATTTAAACTATAGCCCATGCAAGCAATAACTGAACCTCTAAGTTATGAATCTTCATGTGATGAGTTAGAATCTATTCAATCATAACAAAATTTTCTGTGGTTAAATTCACACCACTGAATATACGAAACATCCTATTAAAATAGGTGGACAAGTAAATACTTTTTTTTTGTCACAAAATCACTCCAAATTGTCATGACTGACCCCCGCTTATGGTACCAACATCTTAAAATAATTTTTACAACAAATGTACATAATTCCAGCAATTATCTGGAACTTAGAAAGACATCTTCTGTAACAGCAACAAACAGCATCAGACCTTCTTTAGCCATCACATCAGTGTCAAAAAAATGCCAAATAACACATTTACCAGAATGGTCGCTGTCAAAAGCACTTTTGAAGTCCTAGTTACTTTTCCTTTCAGCCAATTTTTATCCTTTAACCACATTTTAAAAATAAATACTGTCCATGCAAGTAATAAACATGTGTATAATCCACTGCACTCGGAAATTAATGTCCAAGGCTAAAATAAACATATTTATTGACTATTATTCCAAATGAGAGGGCTTTCAAAAGTGCTCACATTACCGTGAATATAGCCTATACCATGGTTACAACACACTGTGCTCATACAAGGAGACTATACCGGAACTGCCCGGAAGTCAGGCAAAATCGCAGGATGTGATGAAAATGTTGAAGCAAAACAACTTCCACATGCCAACAGTGTCTACAAATTGCAGACAATATAAAACTGAAACAGTCAAATTTGGTTGGGAAAAACAACACTGATGTTTGCCCCCATCAACCTGGGCCGATTTCCAGAGACACATAGTGCAAATTTTGGAGGCATGGAAAGGTTGGTTTTTCAGATCGGTCAAGAACAAGATACCAGTTTCTTTGCGAGGAACAATAAAAAAAGAGTTGCAGTATGATAAGGGTGTAAATTTCCATGATGTATGTAAGTATATAAATATAATTATTAACAAGAAACACAAAATACCAGAATTTTAAACAAATACCACAAATCACATGTTTATAGTGTGTTTTTAATGCAACATGTTCTTCAATAAAATTAATTGAAAAACAGATACAATTCTAGCATAAAAATATTATTTACTATGAGTGTTAAGCTTATATAGTTCAATTTAAAGATGATGGTAACAGTGTAACGTGGTATCTTACTATATCTTTTCGGCCCATCCTCTAAACAGAATGTAAGTGTGAGCGTGGCATCATCTTCAAAGAACTCCGTGGCAAAAGCGTCCCACCAGAGGTTATCGCTCTCCTGAAACAAGTCACAATACACTACAATTCCAACCACATGCCTTACCCAGAAAATAAAGTGTAATATAGGAATTCCCATGGCACCTTCCAAACAGGACTTGAAAGTTGGTAGACTATTTAGACAAATAAAGCGCTTAGGAGTCACCTCAAAAAAATTACTCTGTTGCCATATTAATTAAACAACAAACTTCCAACCATTAATTTTCAATATTAATGTTTATCTCCTTAAAAATCTGTAATACCCTGGCCAATCTCATGACACCCAAAAGTGATGCTCAACACTGATTGGGAAACAGTCAAGGAATCTTAAAATATATTTGGAAAACATCAAATGCATCAACAAGAACTCATAGGTGCAGTGTGTCAAACTTGAAGTTTTGCAGCATCACCATTTTAATATATAGTCTCTTATTTTATTAGATGGATGTACTTATCACATTGACTCTCATACCCCCTTGTCTTTTTCTACAGTTTGGACGCATGTACCCTTTGCAAGAGTGAATTGCAATAAAATCCCTGTAAAACGCAAGATAAACCCTAAACATCGCAATTAAATCACTGAAAATCACAGAAAATCCCTGAAAATACCAGAAAATCACTAAAAATCTCAGAAAATATCTGTAAATCTGAGAAAACGAAGGTAAATCACAAAAAAATCTTGGAATATCCCTGGAAACATTGGAAAATAATTAGAAATCTCAAAAATTCTGCTGAAAAGGAAACTAAAATACCTAAAACTAACCATGATTCCTAAAAAAAATTAGTTTAAATTATCCAAAAAAAATTTAAGGTTCAAAAGAAACTTAAAATATTGCAAAACATAATAAAAGACTATTAATCTAACAAACCTTGTAGATAGAATTTTGCAAAATTATAAATGTGAACAAAATATGTGGTGTAACACAGAAATACAAAGATAATCACCTAATAAGTATTACAAAAATACACTAATGCTACCTTCAAATAGAGTCCGCAGACTAATCATGATTTTTGTATACTACACAAAAGTTTCTGTTCCCGAGAATTTGTTGCAAAACTATAGGAGATGCAGAAGCTGCATTGTTCCCCTCCATTTTTAGCCTACAAGCCCAAGGAAATATATACTTTTATTATTATTACTCTCGTACAAATGGCCTTAAGAAACATACAGCCAGAATGTGATTTCAGCATTAAACAATGTAACATCCAACTCAGGAAGTGTCAAATATTTGCAGTAGTTCATTTAAAATTCAAAGTAAACATAAAGACACAAGTGCCTTACACAAATTTCACACAAAATTCCTTGCACCATAAGTCTGTGTATAGCCAACTACGCTATGGAAGTCGGCAAAAGATACACCTGTGTGTGCGTGTGTGTCATGTGTTTTAGAGTAGTGTGTGTGTGTATGTGTGCATGTTCGTGCGCATACTTGCATGAAACTTCTAAAACTATTTACTGAATTACACCTGACTCGATCAACTGCAGTAAAGATAGCTTACTTTCATAGGTGATTACGTACCGGATAATTTGTTTTTCAAAATGGCAGTTATTAATAATTGGTGCTATACTATTTCTCATGAACTGTTCAGCCGATTTAACTAAATATTATATGTTCACTATTCATAATGTCAGGCTAAAATTTGTTAATTTGAATCCTCAGTGGTCTTTCATTTTAGGACGTCACAACTTGAAATTACTCAATCAGCTACCATCAAATCTGCCATATATAAGTAGTGATGTTATAGGTCACATAAAATCACATGATTTAGTTGTATCAGGCACCTTTTCAAAATTATAAATATTTATGACAAGTGTGCCACATTTGCCAAAGTAACTATTTAAACCAAAATTGGTACGCTCATAATACCAAAAGCTAACAATTATGCTACAACATATCTTTATGTAGACTATTTTGTAAGATAGTGTTGCCTGAAACAATAAACTACATCATATCTTCAGATGCTCAACCAATTCCCGCCAACATCGACATATAAATACTTTCCGTAGTAGGTCACCACCTAACATGGTAAAGTACACAATTAGAGAAAATTAGACATATTTTGAAATGAAAGTTTTACGAATATTTCATGTTAGTATGCTGTAACTGTGGACCGATTAGATACTATTCAAACAAAATTGGTACGCTGGCAGTGGCAACCCCGAAAGTAAAATATATTAAATAACATTCTCTCTGGTCAGGCCATTTTTTTTCAATTATCATTCAAATTGGAAAGAAAAAAACACCTTTTACAGTACATCTCAGGAACTACTAACCTATTTGTATCCAATGTGGATTGCTAGAGCAACTTATTATTAGCATAAAATATGTACATATATTGAAAACATCCTTTATCCGCCATTCTGGAAAATAAAATCTTGAAATTATATTTCTAATATCAGTTAGTACTTGTAGCGTCCCACACATTTAACAAATAAGAATAATTTTCAGGAATCACAAGTGAACAAAGGCATATTTTTGTTTCCATTGCACCAATGTAAACTAACATTAGGCTGCTGAAGTAACTACTGAGTGCATTAATAAACAGCATCTTGAATGATTAAACCTTTGTTATGTTGGGGCCATGGTGGAACAATGGCTAGAGCAACCGCCACTGACCTAGGCAAACCGGGTTTGAATACCGGCAAGGCCACTCCCGGATTTTCGTACTTGGGAATTATGCCGGACGATGCCACTGGTCAGCTGGTTCTCTCTGGGATCTCCCATTTCCCCCGTCCTTGCATTCTGGTGCTGGGCATATTCTTCGGGCTGGATGAAAATTACTTTAATTGTTGGTATCTGTAAAAATTGTTTTTGGCATAGGCAGCCAAAACATTTTCCAAGCATAAACATTAAGCGGCATTCTTATTTCATGTAATATATGTATTTATTCTATAACTTGTTAAATTTCCCGTGCTGACATGCGCGTGCCCTCTCGAAAAATAGTAAATTAAAAAATATTTCATTTTATATAAATATCAAAATTGTGAAGGAGTAGCTCCATATTACTGTTACCTCAAAACCAATCACATTGTTTCGTATGAATTTTAACGTGTCTTTGAAGCTATTATGTACATGAGATTTTGCACCTGCCATAATTTGCTCAAAAAATAATATTCAATGTAACTTTATACAAATATTAAATTTAAAATTTTAGCTTTACATATTCAATTTATTGCATATAGTACTTTCATAACAGTACGATGCATGAAAGCAGCACTGTTAACTTGTTTTGCAAACACGAAAGGCCGTCAAATATCCTATTTTAATGTACTTGGTTTGAAATTTGGTATAGGGGCATGTAAACTCGTTACATTGTCTTACTAGGCACTTGTTACTACATAAAAGAATATTTCATTATTTTAACTTATTTAGATACTAACTGTAACAGTATATTAGCAAGTACAATTACTGATCAACAATGTTGATTCAGCAAAAATAAATATAACTATGTTGAACAATCCACAGACGCACCAAACGGGGTGGCACATTCGTAAACCTTCAGATTCGCATTAGGAGGGGATTTGGGTTCGAATCCCTGTAGAGCCCTACTGATTCTGATTTTTATTGGTTTCCCGAAATCACTACAGCCAAATGCTGGAATATGTTTCCTTGCCACATAAAAAATTCTAATGTTGCGACAAAAAAATTACTACCGAGGCATTTCTTAAACATTTATTTTGTAAAATTAATAATGTGAGAGAGTTAACAATGTTAACATTTACAAAGGCTTATATTACTATAATGCAAATATACTGTTGAAGTGTTAATGTTAATAAAGCCTCTAAGCAATGCTGCTGCCACCAACTGTTGTATTACTCTAAAAATTACAGGAATAACAAAATATTTTGTGTTACTGTGACAGTAAAGAAATGTCCATCAGACACAAGTTTACACTGACTTGGCATTGTAAAATGGCGGATACTAGCGAACAGTGTGCCACCTTTGTGGCACCTGCTTTTTTTTTTGATATTTTGTGTAATTTTTTGTATTAATTTTCTAGGAATATATATTTTTTAGTTAGTTTTGCAAACCCTGGTGTTCGGTTTGGTCCTTTCATTTGCTTGCGTTTTTTGTGTAGTTATGTCTTTAATTCGGTTTCACTGTTAACTTCTGTTAGTCACTGTTACTGTGACCCAGTAGGCTATTCTGGTATTTATATTAATTGTTCATCAAAATTTGTGTTAAAATATTTGCTTTTCTAAGTAATTTTTCATGTTTGTAATTTGTCTTATCAATTTATTTTATTGGCCAGAATTTTGGTAAAGTTTTCGGAATTTTTAACAAAAGATTGTGTATGTTATTAATTACCTATGTATCGGGAAAGATACAATATCAAAAGAAACCTCACGTTTGATGTGAAATACCATTTTCAGCATTTTCTACTATGTTAAAATTACTTTGTCAGTTCGTTAAATTTCAATCACATGACTATTTACATTATTATCGCAACATGTTATGTATCGATTGTAGCCAAAAATGCCTGAATCGACATCTGGTCTACAACCACTTCCGCTGGTGATGTTTCCGTCTTCATCATCGTTAAATAATGGCGTGACATTTTCTGAAAATTGTTTTGACTGCATCTTCATGATCCTTCGATAAACTAGCACTTTCGCTGCTTTTGGTAATTGTGGCTTGTAGCCATTTTTGTGTGGCAACTTTTGTTAATTTTAGTTTTGGCAGGCCATGGTTATTTTGTTTGTTTTATGCTATTTTGTTTAGCGGTTCCAGAGTAGGGCTTAACATGGCCTAGGATGTGACTATCCCGTTTTTGGTTTCCATCATCACTCTCGACATGGACTGGTAGATGATCTACTTTCCAAGGACCGTCCAGCGCTGCGGGCGTGTTCCTACTACTGCTTTCAGACAAAAAATTATATTGATACTTTGCATGTGCATGAATCAACCAATTTCCTAATTTTGAACTCCTCATCTTAGTGTCTGCAGTCCTACACTACTTTTGAGACTTTCTTCCAGCATTTATGGCATTTATTTGAACGTTGAAAAATTGAAAATTATAACAAAGTAATATTTATGAAAATGTAACCAAAATTAATTGAATTTCTGATCAGCTCTGGATTTTTGCCACCTTAACCTTTATGAAAATGTAAACTAAAATAATTTTTTGTTCAGCTCTGGCTTTGGTTGCTTTGACCTTTAGAAATGAATATCTCAAGTAAACTTTTTTTTAATCAGGATCCCGTTAATTTCTAGAAAAATATGACATTATAAGAAACTTCAGAACGATGATATAATATATGTAACCCATTGAACAAGTTTTTGCTTTATTATTTATGAAGGCGTTTTATTCCAACAGAGTTTTATTTTGGTTGAGTTAGTAAAGTAAGTGTTGCTACGAGATATCTTATTTTATTTATTTATTTAAATAATTTATTTAATCACCTTTTAGCATTTATCTTATATTTTTATAAACAAATAAGTTAAACTTACTTTTCAATGCAGACCAAGTTATTCTATGTGAAAGCAAGTGTAAGTTTGCTGAACTGGGATAGTGTTCGGCCCTGTGACTTATCTACTAACCTTTGGTTATTCCCACTCCTCACAACCGGTTCATTATGTTATTTGGTGGGAGTAAGGTAAGTTATAGGGTATTTGTACTATGGTGTGTTTCTCCCGAGAACCTGTGTAGCACAACAGCTATAACTTCGTAAAATAAAACCACTATATTTAAATTTTAAAGCTTAGTATGAGAACTAAATGTAACTTAGACCAGCTGTTAGGCCTTGCAAAACTTGCATATATTTATAAAGCATAAAGTATTTCTTCGTAATGAAAGAGAATTACAATTTGTCATTATGTTGCTCATACAAAATATGAAATGCAATCAGACATGTTAAAATAGAGCAGTTGGTAGGGCGTCAGGTTCCGTAAATTGGAAAACGTCAAAAACTCAGGGTGCGGGTATGGTTCCCCTCCTAGTATTTTTTTTTTTGTTACAGAATAATTGTACTTAATTTATTTTACACTGGAATGTATTTTTAAAGCCAAGAAAATACATGAAAATTTGTAACCCAAATTTTAACATCAATTCCCGACAAAATTTGTTTTGCCGTAACATAAACACACCACCTTAATGTCGACAGAGCAGCAAGGAAGTAATGTTACAAAAGTACTTAATGTTACATTAGCATTAATAACTACACAGTATATTACATTAACCGTAACACTAGTTACCAACGGTTTACAGATTACAAAAAAAATTACTCTCGACACAACATTAGACTTTTTGTGTGTACACGTCCAATTCCTTCACATTTATACTTCCCTAAGCAACATGCTCCCTCTTTAATGACTTTGCTGTCGACGAGACACTAAGCCCTACCTACCTCTACAATGTTCTTAACTTCACCTACTATGTCATTGACACATGAATGTGATGTTCCATAATATATAACTTTTATTACTTTTCATGTTGAAAATTATAAATTCCTATTTGTGGATATGAGAACAGCATTACAAGTCAATTGCAATATCCGGTATTTATTTAGTGAGAAAACAATATCGGTGTACTTGCTTCCATTATTATTGCATTTATTTGAGTTTCGTAATTTCTATATTATTCAGTGGTCATGTTGTGGAAGTACTCACTGCTAGTAGAGATTAGCAATTAGTGATCCTGTTTTGACTTTGTTTAATGCTACAAAAAACTGTTAAGAATTTTCCATTGATAGGGATGTGCATATTTTTTATATAAAGATTTAAAACAGTTTTAAAACCATTCTGGACATACCATTATATTTACAGCACAACATTAAAACTTTTGTACACATTCACTAATGTGAACTATATAGCAGAATCCCCTGGCACATCATATTTTGCATATGCTGACTGTGTACATAAAGCTATAGGTGTGTGTAAAAGCTCATAGAGCTGCTGGTTTCATGAGAATAGCATTGTGTCATTAAGTGAGTTTCAGCATGGTGTTATAGTTGCAGTTTGTGAGATAGAGTGTAGCATGTTAGTGACAGAGGCTAAGTTGGATTTCCATGTGGACAATTTCTAGGATGTACCTTGACTACAAGAATTTCAGTGAAACATCGTACAGTTGCTGCTTGGCCATTGAAAGACCCAAGAGGAATGGGACCAGCTTCAACTTTCAAGGCATGTTTCAAACCAAACTGTTTAATACTGCAGCAAATAACAGTGGAATTCATTGCTGGTGTCTCGAGGAATACCAGTGTGAGGACTGTGCAATCTACTCTTCATGATTTGGCCTTTATGAGCTGATGCTCAACCTAATAAAGAGTGCAAACTGCACAACCAGAGCTATACACCAACACATCATAACTGGAAATGTCTATCATTGTCTTGACAAGTCCTGTTTACAACACTTCTGTGCAGATTGAAGTGTCAGCATGTAAATAATGAATGTATTGTTGCGCGCGGACTCGTGCACCGGATGCAGGCTGCATGTTATCTGGTTATGCTCTGTGATCCCGGCGCTGTGGGGGTGACCCACCTCGGTACTCCCCTCCTTCCAGGCAGATTCACTCACTGCTTGGCCGCCCGACAGCTGGGGGAATGTTCGACAGCCAACCTAGCTGAAGGGAGTCGACAACTTGAGAGGTTGAGCAAGAATTTTCTGATAATCATTTCCTTCTGCTGCAATGCAGCATTTGAAGAAGGTTCTGCAGGGTGTGAGACAATGGGAGACAAGCGTGTGTGTGGTGTGGACAAGATGGCATGGTACCAGATGAATTGAAGGCTTCTGTGCTTGGAGAACTATTCAACATTCTGGACTAGTGGAATGTCGACTGAATTAAGGTGGGATTGTATGAGTATGTGATATGGACTTATATTGGAACTGTCGAACATGAACATATAATTTGAAAAACAATTCAATAGGTTTCTATACACTGTTTACTGGGACTGATTTTTGTTATTTGAATGCATGAATTTATTTGAGGTGATTGTATTGACTAAATAAATTAAATCTAAATAACAAGTGATAGTCATTTACTGTGAGATATTACGTCTATAGAGTATATTTTCTTTGTAGTGTTTGCAAGTAAATTAGGAAATTATTATTAACTATTTTATTTAAGACCTCCATCACTTAAAGACTAAGAACTTTGAGAAATTGTAACTATATGAATGAGTGGATTCCACATTTCAACAAAGGACCCATAATGGTAAGGGGTGTGTTCAATTGGCACACATTAGGATTTCTCATACATCTGTGACCATTAAATATTATGTACACATCCCATCATATGTTTTACACCCATTATGACCTGCATTCATACTGATGGGTTTTGTCCTTTTCTAACAACACAGTGCTCCAACACACAAGTCCATAGCTATTAGATTATGACTGAAGGAACATTCATTAAGTTTTGTACCTTAAAATACCCCGTAATACTGTTATGAAGAGATTTTCGCCCGTCTTATCATGCATTAGGTAATTGGAGTAATTTTCGTAAGATTTCAGGAATTTTGAATAATGTTGAGCTGGTTACGATATTTTGGTATTGTTTAGTTTGATCCTAGGCATGGTCCAGTTGGTGGTTTCATTTTGGGGTTAGGTTTGCCCTTATTTTTTATTAGTTCAGATGAGAGTCCTTCTTTTTGGTGTCTTGGAAACAATTTTGATAATCTTAATTGTAATTTGGGTTTTTTGGTTATAATTTTAGGAAAGTCGTTTTTTTCTGTTTTGATGTACTTGGAGTCCCGAACTTTTGCTCTTAAATTAGTAGTCGTGGTTTGTTTGTATTTTGATTTGTAATACCTTTTTTAATTCTTGTTAATTATTTTTTAGTTTGTATACAGGATCCTTAATTTGTTTTTATTGGAAGTCATTTATAACTCGTTTTATTTTTTTAAATTTTTGTGAAAGGTTCGGTGCTATAATTTTACTTGGTTCAGGATGGGATTTAATTATTTTAAAAAGGGTTTGGGATGTCAGAATGGTTAGGTCGTATTCTTTGTCATCTCGGGAATCTTACTTAGTCTCGCAATCGATGGTTCCAGAGCAGCTACAGGAATTATTTGATTTTAGTCTCGAGCTGAAGTCAGCCTCAGCTCTCTTGGTATCGGACAGCTGTGTTCCACCGTCTTATTTCCATCACTGCGACGGTAATATCGCTGTCATCAATTATTACGAACTGCTTTGTGGTGCTCGTGTGCCAAATGTTAGCTGTTAGCCGACGTAGACGCTTCGAGTCAACAGCTGCGCATTTGTGGGTCATAGCAGGGGACAAAGGAAGTGGGTTTCATTCTAATCCTGCCGTTGTGGGCCGCCGCACGTGTTCGAGGAGAGCAGTGATTGGCTGAAGGCCGAGTGACGCAAGTGATGAATTCAGGCGCTGGTTTGCTGTTGAAGTCAGTGGTGGTGGGAAGCCATTTTTTTTTTTTAAAGTGCCATAGCATTGGGGTATTTACATGATTAGTCGCTGGGCGACACTCTTGGGCGGGCGCTCGAGGGAGACACAAGTGGAGAAGCAGAGTCTAAAGAGTCGAGTCGTAGCAGTCCTCGTAGTCGTAGCAGACAGGCCTGGAGGAGCCTGAGGTGGTCGATCAACATGTAGGCAGTTCAAAAGATACGTCAATCTTCGTTATGTAGTTGTAGCTTTTATTGTAGGGAACCTAATATGCGGCATCTAGTTAACAGCAAAAATTATGTTTAAGACTGTATGTTTCAAGATAACTTCGGCGAGGAAGACTTAAGGGAGACGGTGCATGAAAGCAGTATATTAACCCGATTTTCGATATAAGTCGTTTTCCAAAGGGTTTATCGAAATTTTTGGCTCGACAAGACTTCAATAATAATTCTCAACACTTTTTTACGTTGTTAGATTTTCACTGCCGTCATTATTTTCGGAACACTGACGGAAGAAAAGAAAATAATTTTTTTTTCTTATCTTCAATAAGAGCTCCGAGAATAACGAACGCAGAGAATTTTTAACCATACAATAAGGTGTTCAAAATTGGTATTTACGTCTTGCGAACCAAAAATTTCAAAAAATGCCCTATAAAACAAAGTGTGACAAAAATTATATAAATATACGATTTTCGTGCACCATTATTCCCCTTAATATGTTTTTGTTGGAGTACTTATATGACCCCTTTTGGTTGACACCGACATAAAGTTGAGTTTTATGGAGTCGGTAGTTCAGGGACTTAATTGTCGAAATAAGAGTAAAACAGTACCGAGACTTTTTTTATTTGTGTAAGCAGACGTCTTCTTCACACCTGTAAATTTGTGCTCCAGTTACAATAAATGCCAATGGCTAAGATAAAGAGAAACTTCTGAAGTATCACGAAGCAGACAATGGAAAGAATTGTTTTTATTATTCTTATCACTTGATTGGCGTAAAAGACCCAGGTTACGTGAAAATCAGGCGTTTTAGTGTTTTAAATTTATTTGGAAGATTTGTGGAAATAAAATTTTAGTAGGAACTAAACTTAATGAGTATTTGATGGTTTTGTTTTAGAAAGAAACATATTTTTTTCTAATTATTTTTGTATCCCATACACGTCAAATGTTACTAAAGTAATTGTTTATTTACTGAAAGTCATTTTTTTTTAAGGTAAGAACTATGTAAGAAACTATAATTATTTAGTTGTTCAATAATTTTTTTTTTTTTTAATGTTAACAGTTTGCTTATAAAAGAAACACATTTTGACTTAACTATCTTCCTCTTTGTACCACAACAATGTTATATCAAAGATTTACGCAAATGTACTTTTGTTTATTTACCTCGTTTAAAAACTTATTTTTGTTTAAATTATATTTTATTTGACTTTGGTTAAAATAAAAATTTATTTGAACATTTCATGTTTTATTTCTAAATGTTTAATTAACCCCCCTTTATTTTTATAAATATGGTGGTTTTGGGAATTAAAAATATTTGGTATTAATGAAATTATTTTTTTTTTAAGTTACGAAATTATTATTATTTTCTTATAAAATTATTTCATTTTTTTTCTTTGTCCTGTAGTGTTCCGTGTCTTAAAATTAGCGTACTACCTCTTGCAGACAACGCCAAGTGTTACAGTGTTACTGCTCTACCTTCATCACAATTATTTTTATTTATGATTTTGGGCTTCAAAGCCGTCCCCCATAAAAAAAGAGCCTTGTGGTGGAACGCCCCTTTGTATTTTGAGACGTTTGGGTCGGAGATGTAGGATGGTGATATTTTGTTTTACACAGTGTTTATGTAGGAGATAATGTGCAGCTAAAGGGGAGCTGTGGTGTACTGTTTTCTTGTGTGGGGTTGAGAGAGATAGAGACTCAACAATTTATGAGGTGTGCCCCTGGATAGTGAGTTAGGCATTTATTTAGTTGGTGAGTATTCGAGAGTTTTTTTCCCTACATCTCCATCCTCTACGAGTCGTCGAGTTTCCAGTTGTTTAGTTTTATTTGAAAGAGACCGAATATAAACCTAAAACTCCCCCCCCCCCCCGGCTCATTCATCCATCCTTCCAGTTTTCCCGCTTCTTCAAAATACACAGTTGAAAGCAGAAAGATATGACCTCAGCATAATACAAAATTATATATACTTTCCATTTCATATACGTTCACTAAATTTTGACAGTTCTATAAATGTAGCACGGTGACCATGTATCCTTCCGCCACAACTGTTCTACATATAAAGAAAACAAAGGGCCTTATTCATAGTCGTTTTTAGTCGGGACTAAGGAAAGATCATCCTCCGACCAAAATTTTTCGTATTCAGAGAGCATTTTTATTGCTAGTCCGGGGATCATCTTGATTTAGTACTGCCTAACTTTTAGTCCGGACTGAGGGTAGGATTAACGAAGTATTATGGTCAAAGAGAAACATGGCGAACAAAAAATACGACAGTTTCGTTACTCCGTGAATAATAATTCAAAGGAAATGTAGCTAATAAGCTTAATAATACATCAGTTTTTAGCTGCAACAATGCCTTTCTATTTCTGTGTCAATCAAATGCTTTCTCTGAAAACATATTCTTAGGGTTGCGATATTAATACACTCAAAGAGACTTATAATACAAATCTTACTTTGCTAATATATATGGTAAAGTATATATCTGCAATGAAAATGTATCGGTAGCTCAATGGTAACATTGTGGGCTGATGTGCAGAATAATGCAAGTTCAGATCTCGTCTGGGGATTAGAATTTTAACCAGTTTATAATGTATTTTTGTAATATATTTAGCATTACAAGCATTTAACATCATTATAAAGACAGTATTGGCATAATAAAATGAAACCAGCCCATAACAAGTGCATATGGATGTGCTATGAAAATTTAACAAATCAATATGGAATAATAAGATATTAGTATATTAATTTTATCGTTCTCAATCCTGCAGTATTGCCATATATGACAGTCACATATTACAATATATGAAAGACAGTCATGAAAACAAGGTTAAAACGAATAAAGTGACGTTAATGCAGTGGAAAATAACGAAATTGCTATTCATCACTTTTGAATGGCAATACTCAAATGCAAATAAATGCCGAGACCTTTTATATAAACGTCTGCTTCCAAAATTGCTTTGTATAATATATGTATATTTACAAAACATATATTTTTATTTTCAATTCGACACACAGCATAATTGATTATATTTTATTTCTTGTTATGCAGATTAATGTTTATTGTAAATTACTATTCAATTTGAAAAGGAAACATATTTTTTTTGTAAATAAGTTATATTATGCTTAGCGCTATATAGACTGTATTTTGTAATTAGTGGAACTTGAAGGTTTTATTTGTGACGGAAATCTGAAATACGCATGCGCAGTAAACCTGGCAACAGTGTACTCCGATGATCGTTCGGCTAAAGTTAGTCTCACTCTATTCGGGGTTTATGAATATAATATATATAGTCCACACTTAAGTCCGGACTAACCTCAGACCAACTCCGAGAAAGATCATCTCTGGATCATCCTTGGACGAAGCTCTGACTATGAATAAGACCCGAAGTGTGTAAACAAATGCTATCATCAATGAAGGTTGCCATTTCAGCTTACTTTATTTGTGTTATGGCCAAGTTATACTGCCTGAGTTCCGTTAATTTTATTTCAGGCGAATGGGGTTGGGAGAGAATTTACTTTAACGTCTTTCATGAGACGGCACTGTTTTACAGCACTTCTTATGCGACAATATAATTTTGAATTAAGTTACATATGTATTGTTTTAATTGGCCAGTAGAAGATTAGTTCGAATGGAAGTAACATTCAAATGATTATAATCTGTAAAGTTTTCAGCTTTCCGAAAGAACAAAATGCGATATTATGTTGGACTACTGATGCTATAGTAAACTCATTCCATATGCACGTAAATATTTTTGACGAAGTTAACTTTACACTTGTCGGAATTTATAAATAATAAATGTGTTATTATTACATTACAAAACAGCATCGAAATGGTGATTTTATAGGCCATGAACATTTCGGACGTTCTAATGTCCATTTTGAAATGCATTATTTACAAAACACTTTGACTTAAGGTTCGTAATTCCTATTTGCAACTCAAAACATGTTCTGTATCAATCGTTGGACACATTTGCCTGCCACTGATACAGGCAATTCATTTACGGTTTTTTTCAAACTTTTCTGAAGCCCTGTTAAAATTCTCCTTTTGGTTACCGATTACGTATCCTTCCGCTACATGTAAACATAAACACTGCCGTGCGACTTCTATGTTTTAACTGTCAAATGCTTTCTTTACTGTTTTCAGCTGTTCAAATAATCATGTCATATTTCAAATACAATTTCGTACGAATGTTCACAATGTAGGCCTATAACCACTATGCTCTATGACTTTTTTTGCAATGTCTTTATTGACGATAGTTATTACGGTAATTATTTTACGTTGTTAACATATTTGTTATACACGTAATGCACACTAATACTTTGCTGGATTGTGTTTATCTCCGTTACAACTGTGGGGTAAAGAACTATAGTATTTAACCTCTTGTTATTGATATGTATTGAGATATTTCTTTTAAAGGATGGCCTCATTTGAAATAAATAACACAATGAATAAACAACCAGTTCAATGAAAAGATGCATTAAATTCAAGCATGCAACTTGTGTCGCTTATATTTTGTACTTAGCAACCACAAACTAAAAATATAGCGGTGAACATGCACACAAATAGACCTACCGTAACTGTTTTCTGCTAATGTTTCTATGCATTGGTACGTTCTGTTTTGTAGGTTTATTTCACTATTTATTTATATTTATCTGGGTGTGCTTAGCATTTTGTTGGGATTGTTGCAAACATTCAAATCATAGAAACATAAGTACGTTACACAATGTGTTTCAAACACCTAGGGCAAAGTTACGTTGTGATAAGTAAACAGACGTGGCTTCCAAAAATAATAATTTCATCATAAAAACAATTAACGGTTAAAACGTATAAATTCCACACATCTAATATTTGCAATCTCTCTCTTACATACACACACACACAGGTTCAGCATAACGTAACAACAATACTCTTTCACACACAGGGGTCACGACGCATGTTACAGTATATTTATTCCCGCAGTGGAAAAATAAGATATATCACAACAGTATAACTTGCCAAGGTAGGTTTAAAAACACAACATGTAAAAACTTGATAAAGTATTTTCACAAGAAGTGAAATTAACGCATTGTTCACCAACACGCCACGTCATGTCGCCAGTCGCCACTTCTGCCAATCTCGGATTATAACTGTCCCGCCACCACTTTTAAATATGTTACAAGAATCCTAGCCAAATATTGTTTCAGTTGTAAATTAAAAATTCAAAAATCATTATTATTGCTGTAATGTATGAAATGTGCTAAAATTTAAAACGCGTATAATTTTCTGATACTTCTGGCGGAGCGAAACTTCCCGGGAGAGGGAAAGAGATGGAGAGAGAGAGAGAGAGAAGTCCCTCTCTGCCTATTTAAGTTTCTTCCTTGGAAGAAAAAAAAAAACACCATGTCCCTAAAGCATAAAAATCGTAATTCGCACTGTAATATTAGGGAGAACTCTACAGATTTTCTTTTGTACTGGCAACCATGTATGGAATGCCTATCTGAAAAGTGTACAAAAAAGTTTGCTAAACTTATGTTAGCAGTTTATTATATAGTGTGTAGGGACATGGGTATGTAGACAATAACAATGTTTTGTTTCCCCTGAAATATTTCAGATAAAATAATTTATTTTAGTGATGCCATCTTAGCATAAAATTCACATTTTATTACGCTTATTGAAGTGAAAATTTCTCTTCTCAGTATGTACCTGGGCTCGATACTGAGATGAAGCAGCGAGCCAACACTTACCAAAACTTACACACCCTCGAAAAGCAGGAATAACAGCTAGCTTACAAACTTTGTGCACGTTTATTTCACAAGACACTTTGATAGGAAAATACTTTCAATATTAAAAATAATGATTCAACCTTGGAATGACAAAGGGAAAAACACTGAAATAATGTAGTCAACCACCAGCAGAATTAGTTTCTTATAGTCCAGCTTTTATTCAAGTAAAAATTTATCATTCATTAAATTTCGGTTTCAAATTTATCAGCTCACTGGACTATAGCTAAAAGAAAAATTCTTGTGGCAATTGGGAAAAGTTAAGAAACAAGTATCACTCCTGAATTAAGTACAAGTGGACGTACCTAGCTTAATAAGGCCACATATCTCGGTCAAATTAAGGCGACATCGTAAAGGTTGAAATCACTTGCATAAATTATAAATGTAATAAAATAAAAATTAAATATATTTCGCTTGTAAAACTTAGATTATTTTGCGTGCCTAGCTTCGGTGCGAAGAAACTGTCTCTAGTTATCCGTAGGCAAAAAGGTCGTTTGCTGGTGTCAAAACATTAAACTTCAAAATGGTGTCGCCGATAGGGAATACATGTTCTAGAAGGAATGGCTGATGCTAAGCGTGACACACATTAAATATAAGTGTCCCAAAACTTATCTCTTTATGCAGGTAACTTGTTGCTCGTCGCTCTCAGCTGGCGGACAGATGCATACAAAACCAGGTAGGCTGGGAATGCAACTTTAATACTTTTCAAGTGTAGGGACGTAGCGTAGATGTACAGTCTCTCGTACACTACATGTCTAGCTAAATTCCTAAAATCTATCCTAAACAAGGCGGCATGTCGGCTCTCTCAACACTTGGAGATAAAACACTTAAATTAAATCAATGAGTAGCTAATAACACCCTACTAACTAAATAAAAACTTATTCGTAACCTGCTACAGGTACAAGCCCTAACCTACATGTTTGTATACTCTGGAGGTCCAGAGAGAGAGAGAGAGAGAGAGAGAGAGAGAGAGAGAGAGAGAGAGAGAGAGAGAGAGAGAGAGAGAGAGAGAGAGAGGAGGGAGGGAGAGAGGGAGAGAGAGGGAGGGGGGAGAGAGAGAGGGAGAGAGAGGGGAGAGAGAGGAGGGAGAGAGAGAGGGAGAGCGCGCTTAGCTCTCTAGACTGAAAGTAACTCAAACGAAAATGGCCTAAAGGTTCCAGCCAATGGGAATCAAGGATTCGAACCTGGAGCCAATGGGAAGTCAGCAAATACATAACACCCCCCTTTACGAACCACTTAATACTTACCATGAAGTAAAATGGTCTCAGAAATGAATACAATGAAAAATAACAAAATATGGAAAAAATTCACAAATACGAGACCCAAAAATTAAGAAAAATTATCAACATAAAGAAAAAATGTGAGCTAGCTAAGATCATATCCTTAAACAATGCATTAACTCCCACGTACATCTAGCAGAAAATTCCTAACCCAAATACAGAAAGCAACAAAAAGAAATATTTATAATTATCACAATGCAAATAATATGAAAAATAACATAGGTGATGAACATAGAAAATATATCCTAGTAGTGTAACATAAATAAAACATAGTATGTAAATCTGAAAAAATAAGTATAAATTATGTAGATTTACTTCATATGAACGACGTACATTTTACGAGGGTTACATCACTGATATTTTTAACTGTAACAATGAAATAGGTTTCCTTCAGTGCTACCTAAAAATGTAAATATATGAATAGGCAACATTTAATTTACAAATAGCATACCAAAAAACTAGGATAAAACAATATTTTAACTATGAACTATTTCTTACTAGCTGTTACCAACACATTGTTGCTCTCACTGTTTTTAATTAGAATTTAATACGAAATAAATATTAAAAGTAATGGAAGATACTAAGTTACAGTTTCATTTATTAAAAAATACAATACTTTAAAATTAATCACTGTGTTATACGTAGTAGGGGTGTGAGCTTTCTAGATTAAGCATGCAAGAATGACCTGTGTGCCATAAGAAGAACCTGAAGAGAGGTGGGAGGGCGAGGATACGAACTGGCGTTGCCCATATTTGGAGCAGAAGATACAAAAAGGTGCTCCCTACCTTATCACCTCCCCTCCCAAGAGAAGTGTTGTGATTGGCTGTACCCCCTCTCCAATCTCCTAAGCTGTGTTGTGATTGGCTGTATGTTACCCCTACTTTCTCCTCCTTTCCCTCCTCCCCTTGGAGGGGTGCTGCGATTGGTCGGCCGGTTGTTGGAGCAAGAATGGCACAAGGGAGCGGCAAAGGTGTTCTCCCTTCAGAGTGTGATGACGGAATGAGGTCGGTGCGGAGGGGGAACTGGGTACATCCACCCAGGTCGGTGTCTGTCGAGAGACTGAGGTGTGAAAACGGGTGAGAAGAGGGAGGGGGACGTCGGGAGTGGCAGTGCACCATCCAGCTCGGCGTCTGTCGAGAGACTGAGGTGTGAAACTGGAAGTAGAAGGGAGGGGGTGTCGGGAACAGAGGAGGTCCCTCTTGGTTGCCGGCCGTCGAGAGACTGAGGTGTGAAAGAATATGGGGAGGGAGGAGGTGTCGAGAGCAGAGGAGATCCGTCTTACTAGATGGCAGTCGAGAGACTGAGGTGTGATGATGGGCGAGAGGAAGGAGGGGGGTGTCAGGAGCCGCATAGATGTTCTCCCTTCGGAGTCTGGAGTCGGAATGAGTGTGGAGAGAGAGGCGATGTTGCTTCGTCGCTGTCCAACGCGGTACTAAGCTCTGAGACTAATAATTGAGGTGGGAATTGCACAATAAGAGAAATGTAATAATCAAGTGTTTGAAAAACAAATATAGCAATCGAACTGAACAAACACCGAAACAACCAAACTAAATACAGGCAACGATTTACCAATGAAACATGAAATATAACTAAACAAATCAATTACAAACTTCGATACAACATTAAACAATCGAGCAACACACAACATTAAATAATTATGAAATATGCAACATTAAATATGTCCCAAGAATACTAAGTACCGCTGAGACATTAAATATAATGCAACGAGACAGTTACTGACCCAGCGTAACGAGACATTTCTTACACACCAACTACAAGAAATGAATTAAACAATAAGTAATGAGAGTAATTGCAGAACCTAATTACCTAAACCCTAAGTACACGTCTACATTGGGACACTCCCGACTACAGAAGGTATATACATTAAATCCAAGCCCTAACACTTATTTGAAATGAATTTTTAGTATACGTTAAATATACTTTATGAAAAATTCACTTAAAAGTCTCTCAGAATACGTCCCGTCCGGTATAACATGTTTTTAAAATATTACTTCAGTAAAGTGTAAGTTTGAATAAAGCCAGTTAAAATTACATGCAAACTGATATGTTACTATCAACGCAGCTCAAAACAAGAACTCACGTCTGTATACCGCCGGCCTAGCGCATCGGGCAACTGCCTCGCCCGCCGTCCAACGTCACCGACTCTACATCCGGTCAGGCCCAGCCCGCTGTCCGTAACTTTCTTACGTTGCGGCCCACATCGCGTCGATCCCCGCACTGCCAATCGGCTCTCTAGCCCCGCTCCCACACTACATCGCGCCACAACGCATTCGTTCCAACACCAAATCTAAATTAAGCATGTATTGCAACATACACATTTTGTTTTAAAATTATATTTACGAACATATAAAAGTTAATTACATTCCTAAATGTTATAGCGCTCAGTCGCATCAGATATTAAAGTCTGGCATTCGCTCCGACCTGCGCGCCCACAGTGTGTTATCTGCGTGGTTCTTAGCATTGTCGTCAGAGCGAGCAAGGAAGCGCCACCAGTCAACTTTCTCCCTAGCTCCCTACCATGTCCGCCGCGGTACACACACACACACACGCGCGCGCAACAGCATTTTATAGCTAACATGTATATTTGTTTTATGCGAACTCACGTCCCAATTACTATGTAAAAAATTAACGACACAATTGAATTCACCGATCTCGACTCACTGGTGTGCTCGTTTTCGGTGGAAAAAGGGGAATGTATTTGCAAGTACGTTCATGCATAACCAACGACCGTAATTATGTATTTTAACCCTACCGAGTTCGATTACTGGATAGAGTATTGAATTTTATTTTGTTTTTAAAACGTTTGAGATTGAATATCAGACAGGATACTTAAGTTATTTTTACTGTGTGGTCTTAGTTAAAGTTTGGAAACATAGACATCGAGTTTCGTACTATAGGTTGTTTAATATTACTGTCGAATTTAACAAAAAAAAAAACTTCATTTTTGAGTCTGATAGCTTGTGGAGGAGTTCATGTAATGTTAGTTTGGTATATGTACGTCTAGTGCACTCGGCTTCGATTCCCAAGCTAAGTATGTTTTGGAAGTTTTTGGAAAAACAGTGTTCGATTCCCATACTGAACAATATTGAACTTTGAGAATACCAAACATGGTAATTTTGACATATGCATTTCTGATGCACTCGGGTTTGAGTCCCGGTTGAATTATATCAGAAATGTCAAAAGTGACTACTTACAGATGCTGCTCATCGTTCCTCGCTCAACTGACATTGCCTTGTACACAGATACACGAATGTGTAAGCATAAACATAAGTACCTATTCACTAATTACACACATCCCTCATTTACCAACAGACATAACCTCAAACACAACAGACATCTGACGAACATTCTGTTGTTATTATTATTATTCCAATACACAATAAACAACTATACACCTACAGAAACACGTCCACTCACCACGAAAACCAGTCCAACTGATATATTAACAATCCATTTCACACGTCACATATGTCTACCCATCACGACGGTTAGTCTTCAACTGACAATACATATTTAATTAATATTAATCGCACTTGCATTGAATATAACGTATTACCATACCAGTCAAGTTTACCCTATTCAACCATGCGTAACTTAACGAAAGAGATGTACGTCTGCACCCAAGGACTGCCAGCGTGAGATTGAAGGTCTGAATGAGCTCCACACCCATTTTGGATTGGGGTACTAATAATTTAAGTTTTTCTCAGTCTAAGTCTACCAATCAACAAGTGTACATCGTGTACCTGTAAGGCATAATTCGCCATTACAAAGTCTGTTTCATCATCTTTAGTGCTTCTGTACATCACCAACAACCATCAGCACCACCATTTGCAGAAGACCTATCATCACCGCTAGCGTCACCAGCACCACTATCAACAACAGCAGAAGCGAAACCATCAGCCCAGTACCGCTATCACCAACAAAATGTGTTCATGATATATAAAAAACTTAAACCGTACATCATCATACCATAAATCCATTACACCAATATTTCGAAATATGAAAACCAGCAACCTAGTAATTGAAACTCTACATAAATTTTAGTATTTTAGCAGCATATACGAACAATTTAAATACAATTCTAAAAATGTTACATTTACCCCAATATTTTGTAATAGAATATTGCAGTTTTTAACTTAATATTACTCCAGGCAATCAAGAAATGGGGAGCAATAGGGTATGACTGAAGGCCGCCCCTGGTAATGGTTCCAGGGACCCTGATGGCACAGTGGTACATCGGTGACATTCTATTTGGGTTATCTTGCTCGAGAGAGCACCCTGGCACTGTCTTTTGACAAAATAATGTTCGTAAGTATATGACACATGCATCTAAATATGTGTAAGAATGCCCGAATGCATGCATCATGTTGACATGTACTCATGGCCAGTGTCGCCAACACAACATTTGCGGGCTGTGCTAGCATGTCAACTCCAACCCAGTACTGATCTGCACAGAATACTGATGGCATGTTGCAACAACTGTGGATCAAACGTCTGCATGACCCGAAATGATCTGGCATATGTATTCACGCCCAAGGGAGGGCTACATTCTACTGACGTGTGACCTGCAGTATACCAGCACTGCCAATTATATTATGCATATTATCTGATGTTTGAATCATTACAACAAATTTACATGATCATTCATTCAACAACTGTAGTTTAATTTTCACCACTCCTAGATGCTTAATATTTTTGTCTGAAAGTATTTCCTAATTAATAAGTAAATTCTTACCAAATTTTGTAACTACAAATGATTGCACTTTTACACATTCTGTGTAGATACCATCAATTATAATTTTAAAAAAAACTTAATGATCTGTTTGTAAGTAATGTTTCAATTTTATGATCAAAAATTTTCTTAGTCAGGAAAAACCTATTTTTAATCATCTTTAGCCAATGCGACGTAGAGATTAAGTGTGTAAAATACTTTTTGAATTTTTATTTGCATCGATAATGCATAAACTCTACACTACCTTGAGAAAATTAAAACCAATTCAAGAGCGTTTGTGTTTAAAAACTATAAATAAATAAGTTTTGTGCAAATATCTCTTATTTAGAGACAAGTTTTTAAAAATCTCCCTATACAATTCCTAAAATTAAAAAATCGGCCAAAGATAAGAAGTTGGATCACACCAAAATTTTAATAGCACTGCATCTAAAAAATTGCCTACAAGCTCAGGTATCTGGCAAGCATCTCACCTCTCAAGACCCTGTTGTTAAAAGCCCCCCAAACTTCTCCCCTAGTCTAACAACCAAGCATTAAAATAATGAAAGAATCCTCTTCTTGACATTATTTATGAACATGTGTCTAGCAAGAAAACACTCAATTCCATTTTGTTGTATAAAAAAAACACTCACCTCTGTTCTCTGCTGAAGCCTTTTGTTAAGTTCGTAGACACGATAGTCGGGCTGGCCAAAGTACGGTGTGTGTCGCCTGCAAAATAAATTATTCTGCATAAAACTACAGAAATACAGATAACCAACATAAATGAATCACAATATCTACAAGTTTCTACCACTTCACACTCTTCAATCGCAACATTTTAGTCAGCTGATTCATTAGACTAAGTGATTATGAGTGATACTTCATAAACATTGGTAGATGAGAAATAAAATAGATCTGGTTGTCCTGTCATTAGGATTATAAATAAGAATATTTACTAATGGTTTATTTTTGTGTGTTGGCCAATTAAGTTCCCCTCTTTTTAAACACTATTAAGGTAGTTACGAAACTGATTTTATTTACACAGGACTTCTCTGCAGTAACTGCGAGAAAATAAACAGTGCATGTCACTATCATCTTTCAATAAAACAGTAACAAATGGCAGTAATTCTGTTAACAAAAATTACCAAGTAGCTAACGTAGCAGGAAAAATAAATTACAGCAAGTGTAAACCACAGTGAATAATTACAATTTATTACTACTAGTCGTCCACAATCCAAAGCAAGCATGTCGTACACCCAGTTAAGAATTATGACAACAGCAATCCGAGAATGACGTTTACGACACTTATCAGAATTTAGTTAATATTTTTTTCAAGCGTGTTGTAATTGTAACATCTTAACATAGGCAATTTACTGTTTCACTAACTAAACATGGTGAACCTAACATGCAAAATATTAAACTTGACAAAAATCATTACTTACAAGCAAAACAATACTATAAAGATTAGGAACTTAATAACATAACTGCTAGTTGCAGCAATGCTAAAGATCTTATTAGTAATATTTCTCCTATTCTTTCATTATAAAAGTTTAGGTTTTGTTTATTAATTATTATTATAGCAGGGTTTATTCAATTATACCCTTTATTTACTGGAATAACAATAAATCCATTATGATTAAAAATTCAATTTATTACAATATTTATTGGGGTAATCCCCTGTAAGTTGGCATAGCCAGGTTTTGTTTTGGTTGGGATGGACCAACCCTGTGAATTGTTATACAGATTAATACATACAAACATAAAATTTTGTTTGTGACAATTGCAACACCCAGAAAAAATGACTCAATGATTCCAAACTCTGACGATGTGTACCAGTGAACTAGAAAAAAAGTGATCATGATTGCAGACAGACTGTGTACACGTAGATCCAGCAGCACCCACTCTTGCGTGATTGGAAATGTCCTGAGTAGTGTGAGCATGCATAAGCCACTAAGGTCGACCTTAGCTTCATCTTTGAGGAAGCTGAACACGTATACACCCGTCTTCAGAAGTTAAGGTTTTAAATTTTTTCTGTGATTTTAAAATTTTCTAAACAAATTTTTGTTTTGTTCCTGCGATTTTTTTTAATTTCCTAAAAATTATTATTTGCTTTGTTTTAAGCTCTGGGTTGAAGCCCTGGTTCCCTGCAAGGGAAGCATCCCACACCTGTCAAATAATATTCATACATATATCGACACACTTGGAAATGTAGAACATAAACTGCTTGTTCTGTAGTGTTAAAAGTATATAAGCATAATGTAAGTAGGTTTTCACGTTTCCCACATGTAATGGGGTTTCAAGGAAGTGTTGCTGTCACAAACACTACACAGTCTCGGAGGCGGAACCCTTACACTGTGTACATTGTCATATAAGTTACAGTATGTCATATACGCTAGGCTGTTCACGGTAAACCGAGCACTTTTGAAAGTCCTGCTCAAGATCTAATTTGTATGCACATTCTGTATTCTTCCACTATGGGTAAAATTAACATTGCCAAGAGCGTGATCGCGTCATTAATACGTCAGACAAGGGAAACTAGAAATTATTAGAAAGATGAATACAGTATTTTACAATTTTGCTATTCTTACATGCATGTGCATTAAACAAATATAAAGCACACGAAATCATTTCAGTGTTAATTTCAAAATTCCAAGTTAATACATTGAACTACTCCCCCTCCCTTGTTTCCAACTAAACACAGCGTATGCCGATATCCAGTATGTGTCCGTTAAAATATAAGCAGGTAAGGACAGCGAGATTTTTGAAAGGTTGGTTTCAAAAGTGTTCACTTTATCGTGAACACCCTTCAATATGGATCACAAGCACAAATAGTTTTAACTATATCGTGGCTGGGCTGCTATTGTATAAGTGTAGTCTCCACCCCCTCCACACCGTGGTAGTACACGTTGAAGGCTGAGGAGGGAGAGGGGGCGGGGAGAGGCCGCCGCGGGCAGTGAGCGGAGCGGCCAGTGCCCCGGGCCGGCGGGGACCTTGGGCCGCGCAACCGGTTCTCGCCGACACACCGCATGCAAATACCCGCCGCCACGCCAGACCTGCTCTGCGCCTGCTACACACTGCATCCACTGAAGCTGGCTTTACAATAGAACAAGTTAGCGTTCAATTAATAGTTATTTCGTGTACAGAAGAACTGCAAGGGCCTTACGTAGGCCTATTGGTTCCCAGTGGAACTTAGCAGGTCGTGTGCGTTCTTGAAATTTCCTTGAGCGTTAAAAGATATAGTTATATTTTATATCTTAATTGATACTTGGCAGTCTGTGTTGGCAAGAAACTATTATTTATAATAATTTAAGTATACAAACTTTTAAAAAGGCCTGTGCGTGCACATGCTTGAGATTGTATTTGTTCGCAAAAATAAGCTTATCTGACAGAAAACGCTGGCTTTGAAGTATGATCTGCTTAACCCTTTATTTGATAAGAGAAGTTTCCATGAACCAATCATCGCCCATTTTAAAAATTTAGTTTAACATTGATCATAGACGGAAAATCTGAGCTCGGTTTTTTTTTTAATTACGTGAAACGAGGATTGCGATGTATCTATACGGACACGTTATTAAAGCAAGGAAGTCTGTAATTTTTTTACATGTATCCAAATGGATACAATGCCAAGTTAAATACAACTCTGTACACTGCAACGTATACTAGGAAAGGATTAAACAAGTACATCAAATATAAAAAACAAATGGAATAAATACTTGTTTATTTAAAGTATAGCCATTTAACATTATATTTTTGACAAAAACAACAAACAAATTCAAGAAATTACTTTTTGTATGAAAATTCAACACTTAGTTACATGATGAAAGTCGCAGAAATAATTTCTCTGTGGTCTAAACAGAGTCTGAGTCAACATTTTGTGCGACACTGCCACCCTTGCAATGCATGCATCTACATTTACCACAACACTCTGGGAAATGGCCAACTCCACCATATCTGATATCAGAACTTGGCCGAGGACTACTTAGGGCTTGAAATGTAAGTTCTCCGTAAGAGCGTCGGATTATCCTCGATGGTCTGTCCTTCAACAGGCTTTCAGCCACTGCAAGCCTGAATTCTTTCAGGGTCTGTGTTACCATTTGTCCAAACAGTGCGCCATCTTGACGCTTCAAAGTCCAGGCATTTACTGCACATATATCTATCATTTGGTAGAACAATACCATGTACCATCTTTTTGTTCTGAAAGCTGTTCGATATAGAGCGATCAGCATGTCCGCCAAGTCGACGCCACCCATGTGAGGATTAGACTCCTTCACAATGTTAGGGCATGAGATGTCTATTTTCTTCTGCTCTTCCTTTGAATATCGCTTGACTGTGCTTTGGGGGTTTCTGCCAACAAAATTACAAGCAAGTAATACTTCCTCATTGTCTATCCAGCGAACTATATTCACTTTTTTCTCATCAGTTTTTTCACAGCTTGAACCACGTTTAGTTTTCCTGTCGCCTCCATCAATTTGACAGCCTCTAATAAGATTCCGTCTGATTGTACCAAGGGCAAGAATGCCATACTGATTTCGTAAGTAATGCAAGAGCTCCAAGGATGTGAAATAATTACCGAAATAAACAGCTGTCAATTAAGGATCTGGCAGTGTCTGGCACAAAGCTAACACAAATTTTGGTGCAAAACCGAAACTTTCTTCTGCTGGTGAGAAGACATGCTGTCGAAACGTGTCTGGTCCTCCATAGACAATAAAATCATAAATAAATCCTGATACGCCGACCCTTACAAAAATTTTGAATCCCCATTTCTTAGACTTTGATTTTACATACTGCTTTCGGTTTCCAGCCCGTGTTCCCTTGAACGGCACCATCATTTCATCTATGGCCTGTCGACGTTCGTTTTGAACCGTATTCCAATTATGTTTGATTATGTTCAAAACTGGGCGTACTTTATAATATCTCTCATCTGTCGTGTGGTGGTTGTCTGCAAAGTGAAGAAATTTTCGGAGTGCCTGGTATCTTTTCAGGGACATTATGCTTGCTATATTTTTACTTCTTAATTATTTACTCCAGTAGTCTATATATGCCGACACACTGATAATACCCATTAATAACTCCTTAGCAAGGAAATCCGTAACTTCAGCGTCTGTAGTCTGGATCGATTTTCCATTAACCTGGACTGAATATTAATTGGTGGCAATTACAATTAGTTCTACCAAATCAGGAGAGAAAAACTTGAAGTAATCCACGTCCGACATTACACTTTGCGTAATTTCAAAATTATCTTCCGGCACTGAAACAATAGAATAAAACTCGCGTTTGAAAGTCAAAGGCCACATTGCTCGATTTGATTTTCTTTGATTTTGTTATAGGTGGAGATTCCTCTCTCTTCTTTATCTGAGATGGCAACTTTACTATTTGTTTTGTGGTAGCATTTCTGGTTTCTCTACATCTGGAACACTGTGTATGATTTATTGGCTTGGCTGGAATAGACTGATGTGTGTCGTCAGCTAGACCATGCAGACTTGTAAGCTCACCCGTAACAAGAACATCTGTAGACTGGGATGGAACAGGTAAATTTGTAGGCTCGACCAGAACTGGAAGACCATGAGACCCGGCTAAAACTAGATCGGAACAGGAAGACCTGGAGACCCAGTAGGAACAGGTAGATTTGTAGCCTCGGTGGTAATAGGTAGTTCAGCAAACTTGATTGGAACTGGCAGATTTGTAGGCTCTGTTTGAACAGACTCGCCGGGATCTATGTTGAAGGCTATTTCATCCAGAATTTCATTCAAAGAAGTGGAAATTGAAGGAAGATCAGAAGAAACTGTATATGCATCCACGTTTTCTTCCTCCAGTTCAGTGATGTCTTCATTCTCAGAGCCATAGTGACTTGGTGGAACATACGCTTCATGTTTGTGTACCAAATCTAACATTAGTTGCCCCCTTGACGAATATTTTCTTTTGACCTGTAAACCATACAAATTCTTAGCTTCGTTTACATATGGATACACCTACACTTTCAAACGAAATACATGATATCTTGGTAATGTATCCATTTGGAAACATACAAGTACAAAAATCAAACAGGTTTATTGACGTGTCCATATGGATACACAGGACTTTGGGATAGAAAAATGTCGGACTCTAAAAGTTAATAGATTTACGACTTACCACAAATACATTAGTAGAATACATAAAACACAATTACAATATTTTTTTTACAAAAGAATCCGAAGATGTCTCTAATAGACATGGATACTTACCCCGCGCTCTGAAAACCCCCTGTTGCATTCAGTCATCTTAGAATCACTAGAATTGTAGCTGACCAATCTGCCGCTACATTGCTCCACACGAGCGAGAGATGGTATCCAATCAAACTCTGCTAGGGTTGGCTGGGTTATTATCTATAGATTCTATGTGAAAACTTTTAAAGTATACGTATCCAAATGGACACAGAACCAATTAATGGTTGTGATATGCGACGTTGCGTTAGGAACAAAAGTAAACATGACAGGCTTGTCGCCTGTTTCTATTCACTGGAATTAAGAATCATAACATTAATTGGAAACTGCAAACAGAGGAGAAGCGTTTCCGTATGCCAGACCAGCATTCACTGCATAATTCTTAACGCATATTATTTTGACTGCCCCAGCTTAAAACTTGGTTCACAATTGGAAGCTTAATAGTAACACAGAACATGGGTAGTGTGCCCAAGAATGGTGATATTTCGTTTCTTGAGCGGAGTATAACATTTTCCACGAATATGTTAATTTAATGCAATAATTGTATCACATGTTCACACATTCCAGATCCCATCAGCCCGCAATGATATAGAGATCTCCGAGCACCCTCATGTATGTACAGTAGCCTTCAACTCGTCAGGTACCACACCCTCTCGTCTGTCCACACCGTACTAAACACTCATTGGCCTCCATCTCGCAATCCGCGTCGTTGTCCACCCTCTCCACTGATGTCCCTCGCTGCACCAGACTTGGTCAGATGACCGCACATCAGCCAGATGGCTTCCACAAAAGACTGCCGATCTTACGGCCGCGGTGGCAATTACAATGTCGTCTGTCGTAGCCGAAAAAATTCTCGAAATGTCGCGTTGCGCCGAGGCTCCTAGTTCCCTAAATATTCTTGCGCGTCCTCTAAAGTCATCGACTCTTCTGGAAGCCTGGAGCAGGGGCTGTGACGCCAGCTAGGTCGACTGTCTATCATTCCCTCGGCTGACGGGTGACGGAGGAGAGGGAGAAAGGTGGGGGTCAGTACACTCCCTCCCCTTTTCCAACACCGCTTGACAGCGCATTACAGGAGCCCGTACACAATGCGAGAGTCCACACGCGTACCAATATAAATTTAGAGCAAAGAACAGGTGGTAATTTACCAGCCAAGCTTTTTAAAGGTTATCCATATGTTTACTATCGCAAAAGTAGACGTTTTAGATAAAAACAAAAATTTTAAATATTTTTAATTATTGTCGATTTTCAATACAATATCGCAATCTGTTAGGAAAATACATTATTTATCAACACTGTCAACTGACGTCGGACTTGTCGCAAAATTTCACTGGCTAAGGAATGTTCACGATAAAGTGAGCACTTTTGAAAACAACCTTAGAAAAAGTCACTTCTCCTACCTGCATGTATTTTAACGGACGCAATGAGTGACGTGTGCCCAGTAAAGTTGGTAACGATGGCTGGGGAAGTAGTTCCATATGTTAACGTCGAATAAAAAGTGTTACGTAACCATTTGTGAGGACTTAAATTATTTCTCTAGCTTTCTGTTTCTTTTTTAATGCATCGAAGTGTAAAAAATGAGCGAATTTATACAACATTTAGGACTACTTTTCTAATAAGTTCACAGTTTCACCTGACCGACGCATGAATAAAGCGGCGAGGCCTATGGCAATGTTAATTTTACATACGGCGGAAGAACACACAGCGTGTATGCAAGTATAACTTAAGCAGGGCTATCAAAAGTGCTCATTTTACCGCGAACAGCCAATAAAAATAATACATAAGTATTCTATTGAGGATCAATTTCCCACACAAATTCTTGTCGTATGAATGTTCTACTGTTATGTTCTATGTCCTGTGCTTACGTATATTGATTGTGAACCCACCATAACTCCCGTCTCTCATGTTCCGACACTTAATTAACAAACTAGAGTGCGGCCTCTCATAGGCTAGTCAACGGCGTAGTTACGGGACGGACTGACATGCCCTCCCAATAAAGTAATTATTTGTTTATTTTTTACTTATTAAAACTACGACAAATATACCAACTTTAATTTTTTTTAAAGTGCATGTGATATTAACGAGTAACACAGAATTTCAATAGAGGTTATGTTTGGCTTGAAAAGAAAGTATCTGGAATCCGTCGTCAATGCCAATTTTATATTCCAAAAGTTTTGAAGTAGAGGCACAATTTTTTTTTAACATTTCAAAACTTACTTCTAGGCTTGTTATTACTGCGATATTAAAGAGTCACGGCGAAATACTTTACATGAGCTGGTGCAGTGAGCACCCATTTATAAGCAACATTGATGGATGAGGTGAAGAAAAAAAAGAGGAGGGGGGAAAGAGAGAAACACCCAAGTCATCTTGCTTGTTCTCATATCCCCTTCCAGGTGAAAATTTTATGTATGCCACTAATAGAGTTCAAAACGTTATATGTCGGTGCAGTTTCAAAGTTTCCTTAAGGCCCTCGTCCATCTGGAGTTATCTCCCGCATGAGGCCGAAAAGTTTGGTAAAGTGCGCGAGCGATAAGGGCGACATTTCTATGTGCATCGCCACAAGGCGCAGAGCTCTAGTCGTACTCGATGTACATAGTCGCAGTCATTTTGTAAGCTCGAGACTTTGTATCACTCAGTAGTGACAACTACATGGGAAGAGGTAGCATTTATAGTCGGGTTTACATACAAGACATCGGGCGAAACTCTACCGATTCTGTAGCGACATTGAAGTTGATTTGGATTCTTTTATTTTAGATAAAAAACCCGAAAGTCAAACACGATACGTGGAGCATTAACTACAGCTGTACAAAAAGCATAAGGGTGCCGGGTAAAGAATGAAGTGTATTACAAAATCAGCCCGATACACTGATATTTATAAAAATACGAATATCAAAATATATCCGTAGTTAGGAAATGACAGCGGTGGGCCAACTGGCGCCTGGCGGCGAACTTGCGGCGGCCATCTTGCATTCCGTCAGCGGATTTGTCCTGCTCACTCATTCCTCTCTCATGATGTCCATCTTTTCAGCTAGTCTGGTAGAATTTCCCTTTTTTCCCCTCAGAATTTTCCTTTTTCGCCTCGGAATTTCCTGCTCCCAGTGTACATCTTGGATTCTCGACTTCATGCTCTTGCATTCCGACCAAGTTCCGTCGTTGACTCTACAATGTGGCTTTGACCCCTTGTGTGTAGAGGTAGAGTGAGGAGTGTCCCGGCAGCCATCTTGGTTGTCGTCTGCTGGAGGTATCCACCTTAAATGCCCGCCGCCATCCAGTTTCCGGCACTCGCACCAGTGTTGTAAAGTTTCGCGGGCGTCGGCTAGGAGTGCTCGTGTCCATTTTGGGTTTGTTCACTCATCGCCTATGGAGGTGCGCTACATCGAGGCGTACAGTTTGGGTGACGACCGCCAAGAGCGCTGGGAATTTATTTTAGATGTGTGCTCGGGAACTAAAAAAATGCTGGAGGCGTGCGAGATCGTTTCGGAGACCCTTGAGTCGCCAGTCCAATGTGTTAACCACGTGATTACTAATACATGTGGAGGAGTGATAGGAGATGATACGATTAGCGTTGTACATATCAGCATAGTTAGCTGTAATTTCCGAACCGTTTAAGATAAAGTTACCAAATTCATAACATAAGCATTTACTCCCCCCCTCCCCCAACAGCTTAAAAATATAAAAGACCAAAGGGCCAAGTATGCCCTATGTCTACTTATAAGCATAGCTGCTGTAATTTCTGAACTGTTTAAGATATAGTTGCCGAAATCACAACACAGACATCACCCCAGACGACGAGAAGGGTCGTAGGGTCAAGTTGTCCTATATCTACTTACTGTTGTCGCCAAGATTCGTGAGGGCTCGTAGCGCGGAGATGAGGGAGGCCCATTTAAAGGGGGATTAGGAGTTTAGGAAGAAAGTGGCCATGCCTCCGCGCCGTGCTACCTGCCGTACAATACACATTACCCCTCGCTCCACGCAGTAGTGACGGACTGTGAACGATGGCGAGTAGCGCGCGGCCCAAGAGGTATAAACAAGTTATACACAGCAAGGAAAGATACGTCATCAGGAGTGTTGTTGAAGATTGTGTCGAAGAGGCAAGGAATAAAAATGTGTTGGTTCCTACTATCAACAAAGCTATAGAGGTAGCTGCAAAGTACACGGGAGTAAGTAAGGCATATATCGAAATAATTCGCAAAAAAAAAAAAAAACACACAAGGAGACATGGCGAGCCTTAAACAACTCCAGGAAAGCGAAGGAAAGAACACAATGCTTACACTGTTCACAGTATCTTCTATTAAGGGTTCTGACTACCTGGAATTATTTTGTGCAATCGAGTCCTCAAAACTGGTGGATTCTAAGGCGAATTCTTGCTCATTCCTCAATATCTTCGTCACCTGTACCCACAAGGCGCTCAACTTGCATGCTGTCTCTGTCGGCGACTCGCCTACACATGACTTTCAGTAGTGAACCTGTTTATTTTAAAGGCATACTAATAAGAAAGAAAAACTATATGTTTCTCAATACAACTCTTATTAAGTTTTCGTATAAACAATCTGTGGTAGAAACTGCTTCTGAAAGCACCCGTTTTAGCCATTCTTACATAAAAATAATTCCTGGAGTTTGAATGAAAACATAAATGTTTGGACGCCACTACAAAATATCCAGATGTTTTGGAATCATGTATTTTGTACCAAACCCTTGTAATGCACTAGCCAGTCGGAGCCCTTATTACATCTGCAATGTGATGAATTTGTGTAAATTTTCAGTCACTTTACCTCACGTAACAGCATCAAAGGCAAGATTTATTTTCTTGACTGAACTGGTATGCTTTTAAAATATTGCACCAATAGTAAAGAGTCATCCATGATTTTTCTGTAATATTAAAGTATTATTTTCAGTCAAACAAACCATTCAGAAGATTTTATTTAAAAATTGTAAATTTAGCGCAGTCCTCAAATTACATAACTGCACATGTTGAAGCTACTCGCTTTGTATTTGAATTTTTCCCTAAAAAATTTCCCGTTTTTCGCAGACCATGAGAGGCCGATTTGCGACTCCGAGCCAGGAGAGCAGGACTGAGGACTCAGGACCTTGACCTTTAATTTTCGACCCAAAAATCCAAAACTCTAGAAAAAATTCATAAATGTCAGCAAGCACATTTCATTACTGACCACTAACACCATATTGGATGCAGGTTACTGTGACCTTGACCCCATTACCTTGTAAACATAAGCTCGAGGAAAACATAAAATTAAGCAAGCATATTGTATTATTGATAACTAGTCATATTGGATGCAGATGACATTGACCTTGAACCCGTGACCTTAGACCCAACAAATAAAAATCCAAAAACAATTACGAATATATGCATCTCACTACATGCAACTTTGTTGAAGGTTATAGCCTTTTAAGCATCCCGCTAGTCACACTTGCGTTGTCCTTGTGCGAAAATATCGTAGCATTTATTACACCGACACACTGTTCAGGGTGGGTTATGGAGGTACCTACACTTTTGAGGATATGTACCGAAGTCACAAGAGATCTGCTTATAGTAAACCTGGTACCGAGGTACTTCGTCTTTACAGATCTTTGCATGTCTAAGTAAACTGTCGCTACATCTGTATCCAATATGGCAGTAGCATCAGTAACGTAATATGCTTTCTGAATGTTATGCATTTTTCTCGAGTTTTTGTTTTAAAGGTCGGTCAAGGTCAAGGTTACCTGCACCCAATATGGTGGTAGTAGTAACGTCGACACATGAATTTTCTATCTAGTTTTTGTTTTCAAGGTCATGGGGTCAAGGTCACCTACATCATATATGGCGAAAGTAGTCGGTAATGTAATACACTCACTGAATTTTATGCAATTTTTTTCAAGTTTTTTGTTTTCAAGGTCATTCGTGGTCATGGGGTCAATGCCAAGGTCACCTGTATCCAATATGGCGGCATTAGTCAATGTAATATGTTCGTCGACTTTTATGAATTTTTCTCGAGCGTTGTTTCCACTGTCATTCAAGGTCATAGAGTCAAGATCGCGGTCACCTGCATCCAATATGACGGAAGTAGTCAGTAACATAATATTCTCGTTGACTGTAATGAGTTTTTCGCGATTTATTTTTAAACTTTTAAGGAAAAAAAAAGGACATTTTAATGGGAAAAGAGAAATTAGAAAAAGGGAAATTTTTAGGGAAACAGGGAAATTTTTATGGATAAAAGGGAAATTGTTGGGGAAAATAGTGGCTGGGGACTAGCATTTAAAAATAATTTTACTATCTTTTTAAATAAAATTTTTATTAATTTTTTAAAACTTATTTTAATTTCTATAGATTTTAAGGATTTTTTGGAATCTTTTTGGATATTTTAGATTTTTCTGAATTTTTGGTCAAAGGTCAACGTTTAAGGATCCTGAGTCTTCAGTCCTGCAGTCCTGCTCTCCTGGCTCAGTCACAAATCCACCTCTCCTGAGCCACGAGTTCGCTTATCCTATTTTGGGAAATGAGGGAAATTTAGTCGACTTTGAGGAAACAAAAAAAAAATTTTTGAGGGGAAAAAATGGAAAAAATATGGCCGCCAGTGGATCGAAATGACACATCAGGAGGTGCTCCGTGCTCCGACAACCCACACCCTTGATCCAGACTTCCCAAAATCCTTCTGTTTATTATATATATATATATATATATATATATATATATATATATATATATATATATATATATATATATATATATATATATATAATGTAAACACACACACATTTTAGACGGAAAAATAATTTTTTGGTACTTTTACACGTACATGTTGTGATGCTATCAGCGTATCAGGACACATCGAAACTTGAAGCATATTGTTTAAAGAGAAGGCCTTCGATATTTTTTTTATTTACCTACATCAAACAAAGAAATATGGTAATAAATCCTAGTATTTTAATAAGAATATATTAAGAATGAAGTGAAATTCGTTCATTCTTTTCATTGTTCAGAAACTTTGGGACGTGTATTACCGGTATACATTTAGATATGTTTATATTGTGCACAGTAAACCTTAAATAAAATGCATAAAAATAAGTTTATGTATACATTTTTTCTGTCATTTCAGGCCAAAAAAAAAAAAACTACGAAAATTGTTACCGATAGCTTTGACAGGTATGTGATAAGGGACACTATTAGAGCATTTTACGTTGTCAAGAAAATCGTGCCAGTTCTGCGTGAAAATATTGGGTGGAATTGGAGTCAGTCGTCTCTACAAAGACTGCTCAAAGACATGGGCTTCTCGTGGAAAAGATCACAAAAGAAGCGGGTGTTTCTTGTTGAAAGAGCTGCCATCGTTGTGTGGCGTTCAAAATATTTGACACAAGGAAACAGTCGAGAAGAGAATGCGGAAACATATTTTACATTGACGAAACGTGGATTGACACTAATTTGACATTTAAGAAGTGCTGGCAAAAGAAATGTGACGTTGAAGGATTGGTAGAAAGTGGTAATGCAGCAAACAGACTTATTGTTGTGCACATCGGGTCGCAAGAATGCTTTCTTCCGGGTGGGCAGTTAATTTACAAGGTAAATTCGACAAGTGATTATCACGGGCAGATGAATGCCCTGAATTTTGAGAAGTGGATTTCGCAGCAAGTTTGACCAAATCTGTCACCAAATTCCGTGATAGTTATGGACACTGCACCTATCATTCGAAGCAAGCAAAAAGGCCACCATCAAAATATGACGCGAAGAAAGAAATCGTGGCGTGGCTACAAGGAAAAGGGGTCTCTTGCGACGAAACAATGAGAAAAGCTACAGTCATTGAATTGCTTGAAAACCATCGACCAAGAGAGAAATATTCGCTGTTGACAGGGTATTCCAGCAACGTGGCTATACTGTACCTAGATTGCCCACTTATGTGTGCGATTTCAATGCCATAGAACTAGCCTGGGCTAAGATTAAAAGTAATGTCAGAGTTCACAACACCACTGGAGATTTATCACTGCAAGTCTTACAGAGGGTAACAACAGAAGCCGTAACAAAGGAAGACTGGGTGGATATTGCAGAAAATTTGAAGGAATTGAAGAAGAGTACTGGAAGAATGACTGCCTCATGGAGTTAGCAGTAGACAAATTCTTAATCTAACTGGATAGTGACATTGACGATACAGATGATTAAAGAGAAAAAAATTCACACCATGACAGTTGCAGTGAGCACGAAATTTTTTGTGAATGTGATAGTGACAGCTCTTGCTTAGCTCAGCCATTGTAAATATTGAAACTAGATTATATCGTACTGATACATGTACTCTACAGTTAACAGTAATTTCCCGTTTAAGATATATAAATAACTGATAGATATGTAAGTACATAACACGCATCAATTAACATCCTGCATATATTACACAAGCATAGGTTTCGTTTATAACTGTGGTTAATTGACTTTAGAATTATGATAAAAATGGATGTAGTAGTTGATTTTACCGAGTAAAATGTGTTTTGTAAATTATTGCGAGTTTAATTTAATGATTGTGTGTCAAAATAAATGAATTAAGAGTTCGGAACTAAAAAACAAAATTCATGTAAGGAACAAATAATTATATAAGATGCAATGATACTTTGATTTTAACATTACTATTAAAATAATATTTTTTTTACAATCGGTTTTAATTAAAGATTGTAATACAAAAAAATATCGATTTAATAAATTGTGTGTGAAGGTATACAGCTAATTGGAAAAATAATTTCTAAATAGGATGAAAAATTACCGATTTTGCTATGTCTATGAAACAAACGTGAGTGCAGACAGCTCACATCGCGGAAAAATTGACAAAATGAGCGGTTGCCGACAGCTTGGCTGGCGACGAAATTGAGAAATTAACTCCGCCTATGTGTTGAACTTGAATCCAATATGGAGAGCACCAACATCATCACCTATACTTTTAAAACACAAACAAACATGCATGCCGCCGATTACTAAATCGGCAGCTCGTCTGGTGAAGAAATGTATTATTAATACACTAGAACTCCAATATAAACAAATGACAAACGAAAACCAATATGGCGGTAGAGTGCAGACTATGAAATGAGCAAAGGCGAGGTGCAAAGGGTTCGAACGAAATTGAGTAATTGGTGGCGGGGGTAGAGGAGATCAAGAGAACGCGAGTAATTGACCGACCAATTGGTCGAACAAAGGCGAGTAATTAACTAATGAAAAACATTGGCTGGGGTGAAGAAATTGGGCAATTAAATATATTGGAAGGGAGAAGTGGTGGGGATGGAGGGGAACCGACTAATTAACCAATGAGAATCATTGATGAGGGTAGTCGTCTGCTGGGGGGAACCTCTGGAGTCATTTTTAAATAATTTATTTATAAATGTTTACCAATTATATGATAATTTTTTAATTTTTATACATTTTTAAATTTTTTGGGGGGTTTTCAATGTTAAAGGTCAATGGGTCAAGATCACCGACATCCAACATGGCGGACAAGATAGCCGCCGACCAACCAGAATGAGAGAGCATGAACAGCTCCAAACTCCGATGCTGCACGCCCTTGTCCCAAACTCCCTTTTTTTAAATTCTACTGATACCTATTTATGTCAAGCAATACGAACAATTTTTTAAATACCCAAATTTAACCATATCTCATTTTATAAATTATACTATCCTGTAATACAAGAAACACGTACTTATAATCATTGCAAAAATTATATCATATTATCTATATTTTAAGCTACAGAGCTCTAGGCCCTATGTGCTTAGGCCCTATGTGCTTTAAAAAATCTGTATGATCAATATAATGCCCATTTACAGAAATCACAGAAAAATGTTTAAAAGTCGTTGGGCTCTACACCGCTGCATGCTTCATGAACCCAAACTTGACACTGGGCGCATTTTGCCCAAACCCTCTTCAGTTTTGGAATTGGTGAATAAATCGTTACAGTAGACGCTTACCTAGTCATGAATGTCATCCTACTTTTCTGAACTGATGAAATTAAGTGGTAACTGTACTGGTTTCTTCGCAGTATTTTGATCGTCTGTGGTGGCTGTAGGTGCGGCACATTCATTATATTTCTTATTCGCCGAATTACTCTTTAAGTAGTAATTTTCTTTTTCTTCACGACGCCAACTTTGCAGCTCTAGCCTGCACAATTGCTACCCATTCATTATTGTAATATGAAGAAGTAAATATAACCGCTTTGCTTCGCCTTCTGTACTGAACATTGTCTTTCCGTAGGTCGTGGAGAATTTTTAAGTTTGAGTTGAGTTGAAATATTTGGGCGGCTCTTAACAACGAGGTCTTGAGAACCGATGAGGGTGAAATGAGGTGAGAATGGAGCAGCGCCAGAATACAAGGGCGGAGGAAACGGGAGATCCCGAGAAAACCCGCAGACCAACGGCTTCGTCCGGCACGATTCACACTCGCGAAAATCCGGGAGTGACACGGCCCGGGATTGAACCTGGTTCGTCTAAGTGGGAGGCGAGCAGTCTAACCGCTCAACCACTGTGGCCCCTTTGGGGATAGGTCTACATTAAATTTGAATGGTGAGTTTGGAGTAGAAGTGGAACTACCATTTTGGCAGTTGACAGCCCAGGTAGATGGAGGAGGCTTATGAGCCTGTGCACGAGGTGGATGCATTGTAGACACGCCTGTAGCTCGCAGTACACCTTCTCTTTTGTAGACTGAGAGCATTTAGTGATTTTTGAATATTGTGGTGTTTTATGCTTTATTTCCGTATCTACTTTAATTGGGCTATTCGTTGTTTCTGCAGCCGAAAAAATCCAGCCTGCGATTGTCTTATACATGCCAGTTTTCTTGAAACCATTTAAACGAAGGTAAATTAATCAAACGTGTGCAGAAATATATTTCTTCACTATGAAGCATTTTGTTCAGGTGTCAACTCGCCAAAACACCTTGCATACAAACAATTTTCCACGAGGCACAGACTGCGTGCGACTGGCCTGCCTAGCCTTCCACATCTTTGCCGCGAACTCACTCGCACACGCCAACAAAATGGCGTTACTAGCCACCAACATGTCGGAATGCCTCTCGCCAATCAGCGGTCGGAAATTTACTTCCCATCGAAAGTCCGGCCAATAGAGAACCTTTCGCGGCACCCAGCAGTCAATCAGAAATAAAGGTCCACTTCAAGAGCGTCGCACGACAGCCGCCGATAAGAGTGAGTGTGCACGCATCAAAGGGACAGGCGCAGTAAGTAGCGTACACTTTGCGCCACCGTACTGTACTATGGATGTTGAAATGAAATTCTCCTGCATCATCCTAACGTGCACACGCTTGGATAGTTGAAACCAAATAAAAAAAAATTGAGATCGAAAATGTTGAAACTTAAACAGATTGAGACTGAAATACAATGTTACGTACAGCGTAACACGGAAATTTTTGTATTACAACATATTTGTATTGAAAAGTACAATACATAGTCATTCTTTTACAAATATTAAAAAAAGTTTAAAATAGTCATTGTGTTCTGGCATTTAGTGACTTGCCATAGCAACCATTCACTATTCTCACCACACAGAAGAATATTTTCGTCCATATTCTTCACATGACACTGTTAGATTATGTCCTATTTCATCCCGGTTTTGTCTACAGCTGACACAACCTGGCCAACATTTTATAATCATTTTAATTTTTAACTAACCCGATCCTAAAGGTTTTTTTTAAAAATGGTTTTGGACGTTCCTTCCTCCCATACTTTGATACACATTCCTGCAGCTTGCAGTGTGTCAGTCTTTAACATTGTCGTTTTTGTCGATAAAATCACCTATGAGGATATTTTCAACAAAGTGCCGATAAAATTGCTTGAAATTTAAAATTATATTTTGATCCAACGGTTGAACAATATTCACCATGTTTGCTGGGAAATAAACGACCTTCCACGTTTTTCAGCAAAGTAATGTTGTATGCAACACAGTTATAAATGAAGACCTATCGATTTTGTTTACCGAATTATCAATTTCGATATACCTTTAAAAATTTATCACTGGTAATCCATACAGTTTTATTATTCTCAGTCAGCATGTTTTTGATTTGACGTTTTTCAAACATCTACAGTCGCCTCAAAAAGTATTGACACGCCCACATTGCAGATAATGGTTACGAAAAAAAAAAAAACAGTGTATGTATATTACACAACATAAAGACATTGCTGTACACCTTTCCCGTCCTTAACACGTAGGTAAATTACAAAAAATAAAAATATTTTCTGAACAACCAAAAAAAAATATCGGCACCGAGACTTCTTCTTTGCACATCGGTTCTGGTACGTTAAACGCAACGCCATCTAACGTAGTACGCATGGGAGGTTGTAACAGATCATTCACTTGTTTCGTGCATTGTTATACGGCAGTAGTCACCGCAAGTCCGAAGCTAAAGAAACATTCAGTCGCTTTACGTGACAGAGCATTATTGTTCCATTCACAAGGAAGAATCTATCGCATGATTGGAGAGGAACTTTCAACTACACTACGATAAAGGCAATCATTAGAACACAGCTGCAAGGAGACTAGCGCAACAGAAAATAATCATCGCTCTGGATGTCCGAGGTTACTCACAACTCGAGACCGTAGATGAATCGTCAATGTTGCGTAGAATGAATCCTGTAAAAGCGCAGGATCAAATGTTTCAGACGTCCAACATCCTGTCCGCGTTAATAACCCACAATCGCAACACTAAAACAATATAAGATGTGTTAGACGAAGTGGTCGTGGGCTCGTGTTGTAACGCAGAGGTTGAGAGACTGAACCTCGGTGCTACTGAGTTCATTTTGTGAATACAATTCGAAAGATTTTTCTTTCTGGAATTATTTTTCATTTAAGTTATTTTTGAAAGTACTACAAAAATAACTTCCCCGGCCGGGTCACTACCGGATTTTCGCAAGTGGGAATCGCGCTCAATGATGCCGCTGGTCAGCGGGTTTTCTCGGGAATCTCTCGTTTCCCCCGCCCTTCCATTCCTGCGCTGCTCCATCCTTACCTCATTTCACCATCATCGGCTCTCAAGACATCGTTGTTAAGCGCCGTCCAAATATCTCAACTCAAGTCAGGCCATGGCACCTCGATGCCTTTGGCAACAGGAGTAACACAGTCACTCAAAATATGCAAAAATGAAGGAAAAAAAAAGGGGGGGGGGGGGCGGGAAAGAGAAAAAATAAACACGATTTAAAATCTAAAATTAAAATGGAATATTTTGCCTCAATAATAAACAAGATTAATCGACCGCATAACAATGTTGGGCAATAATTCATACTACTATAGGCTATTCACGGTAAAGTGAGCACTTTTTAAGGCCCTGCTAGATTTTTCCTTTCAATTAATTTCTACGTTTCCGCCACTTTTTAATGCAAACATTGCGACATGTCTAATAAACGCAGTGTATACATTTTGTCACTCTCAAAAGTTAACGCTTGAGATTGCAATAAAATATATTTAATAGGGGTTAGTGCCTTTTGGGAGGGTCTTAAAAAATGCTCACTTTACCGTGAATGTTCGTTTGCAGTTAAGGTATCATATATGTCCATAACAAATACAATGTGTTGGCTCTAGAGCATAATATGAGATAATGGAATGATAAGAACGACTCTGAAATACATCTGATTTTTCCAACTCTCCGACGACCAGCGACCCAAGTTCAGTTCGGAGCAGCGCCGCTCACTAACAAGCAGTTGAATACTTTCACAGGACTCCATTGGTTTACTAGGACTCCATTGGTTTGGCTGTAAAGCAGCCGACCTGCCTGCCAAGCCAAAATCATCACGACAGGCACGAAGAGAGCCAACTGCTTCCCCGCCCACCATCCAGGAACTTCAGGACAAATTCGCAGTGCATCATAACTCTACGGGAAGTAGATGATGTTGACGAAACAAATCTCAGCCGGTCCATTGTGTTTTGGAAACTGGAGACAGCAATCAGCAACCGGTGCCAGTCTACGTCTGTGGTCAGGTTTGGGGTGGGCTTTTCGCATTGTACTTGCCCTACCCCAAACCTTACACATGGGCGCTTGCACAAAAAGGGAATTCGGGGCTGCCTTAATGCATGTGGTGCACAAAAGCATCAGGCGCCAAAGGCCACTTAAGGTTAATATTTTCCTCTCACTAATATCAAAGTAAGCGCGTCTTTCCCTTCTCAAATGGCCGACTTCACCATCAACAGACAAATATTTATGCAAATTTGACATTTCATATGATTTGAACGCATTATTCCTATAACCTATTTGTTATTACAAAAGTTCAAAATTCTATCTAAAAACTGTGGCCCAAAACCATTACCTATAAAAGAAGGCAACTATAACTAATCTTTCATAATAATTAATTTCAATACTAAAAATCATTTTTTTAATGTAGAATGGAATTCTATGATGGCCTTGACCAACATCGTATATGAATTCTGACTAAGGATTAATTTTAGTTCTGGAACACATAAGTACCAATTAAACCTGCATCAAAAGTTACTTATTCAAAGCTATAAATGCAATAACACATACTCCATCCATTTAAAATGGTTTTAAATTAGTTGATCTTGCAATTATATACATTTTCTCCTTCCTCCATACGAATACATTTTTTTTTACAAAGATTACAGCTGTAGGCACTATATTAATAAGATCCAGACGATTTTGTGCTCTGTCATTAATACCTCCATATTGTCGGCTTCGTTTACAACGGTGTCAGCAGCTCTTAACAACGTATAATTCTAAGGACAGGCGGCACACAGTCTTTAGCGACGAATAGCGCTTTTCTTTGGGAAATAATAGCTACCGCATCAACTCTGGATGACCGCAAGCGAATACTGCTAACGTCTCTGCCTCATTTAACAAAGGCACATGCCCCCTGCTACTGGCGTGGTGGGATGGGGATCGCCGTTCAACTCTAGCAATGATAATAAGGACACTGAATGCGCAGTGGTACGTTGAATACATCCTACAAAGCCGTTCACTACCTTTCCGAAGTCCTCAGAGGCTGTTATAGCAAGATAATGCTTTCCCGCACACAACTCTGGTTTCTCAGGAGCGTGGGTCAGGTTTCGGCTCGGTTGCAAGAATGTAACCTATCAAACATTGGTGGTACTAGATAATGTCAGCTTCATCCTTGTTAAAAGTTGTTAGTGATTTGGAGTACAACGTGCAACAACTGTGGGCAAATCTGCCGCAGGTAGCGATTCCATGCCTGATCGTATTGACAAATGTATCAGGCACGAGGTAGAAGACGAAGTACCGAAGGTGCCTTTCTTCAGTGCCACAGGTGGCCGGGCGGATATTGCCTTTGAGCTTACAAGTTTTATTTTTGACCAAAGTTTGGAACTGACTTAAAGCGATTTTCCGAAGAGCAAGGAAAACAAGAACTTTTTATTCCACTTTGACTTACTTTCTCTTACTTTTATTTTCACCCGCAATCGAACAAACCACATACTCTTGGTCGCCAGTACAGATCACGGAAGATCCAGTCAGTTGGCCCAGTTCCGCCGTGGCGTGGGTGACGTCGCAACAGCTCATTCCGTGTGCCGACTGGGTAGAGCAGAAGAGCTGGGCGGTGTTTTGACACGGGCGGGCGCTCGTCGTTTGTTCAGCCGAGTGATTAATTCAGTTGTGTGCAAGGAAGAGGCGGGGAAGGGGGGGGGGGCAGGGTGGACCCCGGCCCACTGACAGCTGCGGCGGCCCGGCGATCGATCAGCGCGGCCGCCGTAGCGTGACGCACGCCCTCGGCCGGCGTGCTGCCGCGCACGGCCCCACGCCGCGCCTCTTAGCAGCCACTCGAAAATACACCCATAGTTTGTCTCCAGGATCAATATAATGGACAACTAAGCTGCAAGGTTATATTCATTTGCAAATCACATTACAGTACTGTGTTTCCTCGTACACACATGACACAATAACAAAACCATACATGAAACAATACCGACATGTTTGTCGTCAGCTCAAAAAAGTATTCATACAGTAACAAAAGGGAACACACTCCTGTACACTGCAGCAGAAAATCAGTTATTTCATTCTTCGTGTGCACACCCTTAGCACGGGTGATTGCCTCGAGACGTCGTGGCATAGACCCTACCAACACTGTGGTGTGTGATGGGGAGATTTTATACCACTCTTCCAAAAGCAGTACTAGCAGAGCTTGAGTGCTTGAAGGGCGGCGTTTCTGTACCTGTTTACCTGGATACTACCGCAAATGCTCTATAATACTGACATCTGGGCTTTGTGGTGCGGTTAGATGCCATCGTGGAGCATTATACAATAACCACTCCTTAGTTTTCATGGCAGTGTTCTTAGGGTCATTGTCTTGTTGGAACAGAAAGATCCCTGCCATACCCAGATTCTCCATGCTGTTTAATAGGTTATGGCGCAACACACATATACTTGGTGGCATACATAGCACCTTCAATAAAAGATAAATTCCCAACCCCAGAAGATGTCTTGAATCCCCAAACCATAACACTTCCACCTCCATGTTTGACTGTAGGTATGTGTTGCGACTGCAATTCCGTGTTTGGCCTTTGCCACACCCACCGCTTGCCGTCTGAGCCGAATATATTAAATTTTCATTCATAAGAAAAATCACAGCATCCCAAAATTCGTTAGGCCTATCATGGGACTCGGCAAATAGCACGTGTTGTCAGTTTACTGCACAAATATGTGGTTTCATTCTGGCTGCCCTACCATGTAAATTGCCATTATGAAATACATTTCGTACAGTTTGAATACTTACAGTATGTGTAGATGTTGATGCGATCTCTTCTGCCAAATATGCCGCACTTCGGAATGGTTCTTCTCGTGCTATGATGACACGGTGCCTGCATGAATACTTTGACTCACAATACCATCTTTCCCGTTGTGTTCATCCTTCTGATGGTGTGCTATTAACTAGTACAACAGGGCGGCATGCTATTCCGCTCCTCTGTCTGCGTAGGGCTTATGGCTTTAAATTACCTCAATAGACACACTAGGATTAAACGTGTGGGTGTATGAATACATTTTGAGTCACTGTATATCAAGCAGCACATTGAACATAGGAATGGTCTCAATTTTAATGATACAGAATTCGATTCACATATAATTATGACAAAACAATGATTTACTACTACCAGATACAAATAATCATGTTGTACTAAAGACTGTTCGTGGTCAAGTAAGTACTTTTGAAATCAAACTTATTATTCGTCTAGGCAACATAGTGACTCACTCAGCATATGCCTTTTATGTGACGTACGAGGGACGAAGGCAGCTTGTTTTGATAGTGAAACATTTTGTAGCAGTCTTGACTTGAAATAAGTCGAAAAACCAGGAAGACAACCGAAGAAAGGAAAATTTCAATATGGAGATTCAAAAGCGAAAATCTTTCAAAGATATAATGGGAATTATAAACACACCCCCATCAGTACGGTTCAGATCATGTAAAGGTTTCATTAAACTAGAATGTATCACAACACAATAAGTGGTCTCCCATTTAGTCTAATGCAAAGAGAACAACGTAACATAGCGAGGTAAGTTAAATTATACCGGAAACTGAGTGATCCGAAAATCACAGCCGATGTTGAACAGGAATTAGGAAAGAACGTCACAGTACAAACGATACAAAATGTGCTTCATGAAGTTGGATACAATGGCCAAATAGCCAAAAGGAAAAACCTATATCAGCTAGACGAACAGCCAAAAGTAACTTTCCCATGCTAGGGAACAGAACGATAGCTATGAATACTGGGGGAAGGTTATATCAACCAATGAAATTAAATTCAACATTTTCAACTCAGACTGGTAGCAATATCTGGGTGGACAACAAACTGTGAACTAGACACAAAAATTATCACCGATACAACGAAATATGGTTTAGTTCCATATTTGTTCGAGGATTTATGAGTGCTAGTGGTGAGAAAAGTTATGTTTCATCGATGCTACAACGGACCACAAATTCTACACTAACATTCTGAAGCCTCACTGGCAAAAGTGTGTCAACAATATGGGCCTTACTGGGGGATACATCTTCACCCAGATAACGATCCTAAACATAAATACCTAAACACACAACTGTGATTGCTATACAACATGCCACATTAGATGGCAATGCCTCCACAGTAGCTGCACATAAAGTCCATTGTGGCATATTCTAGAAGAAAGAATAAGAATGCATATTATCTCGAAAAAAAATTATTTCAAGAAGGCATTGGTAGAAGAATTGAAGAATATACCAGCAGAAACAACCGAAAACTCAGTAAAATCAATCCCACTGTGTTTACAAAAGCTACAGGAAATCATGAATAAGAAAGAATGGCCCACCAGCCACTAAGGTTTAAAAAGAGAACCCCTAGAAATACATTTGTGTGTGTATTGCAGAGGAAAACTTGTTTGGGGGTAAAATTAAGCCTATATCTTCTTTCTGTTGTGAAGAGTAGGTCCGTCATGTATATTAAAATGTAATCTTGTTTGTATAACTCTGTGTTTTTCCAGCTTGATCCCCATGGACGCATGTACTTACCATGCAGGAGTGTGTTGCGGGTTGCTGCCTTGAAGTGATTAGGGGTTAAGAAGGCAGTTTTTCCTTGATTGGCGAAGAAATTCGCACCTTTAATGTGTGTGGTGGTATAGATAGCACGGCAAGTGAAAAGAGGGCGCTGCGCTTGTAAAGAGTGCGCTGAAGGAATGGTCTTAGGAAAGGATAGGCATAGTGGAAGGGATTTCGCCCGGTATATATACGGGTGGGGGGGGGGGGGGGTGACTCGGGAAAGACGTCACCAGCCGGCATGCTGGGTGCTCAAGGACGAGAGTGAGGTCGGTTGAACCAAGAGACTGTGTCATCGCTGCGAGACAATAAGTTTGAGATCGAAGAGATATTGATGCTAGTGGGGACTTAGTCTAAATTGCATACAGAGTGAGACTTGGCGGATTTCAGGCCAGTGCGGGACTCTTGTTTATTTTAGTAATGGGAATAACGAAAGACTTTGAATTTTTCTGTCTTATAGTGTGTGGGGAATTAGAAGATTCTGTGTTCAGGCCAAGAGGAGGACTTTTGACATTTGAGTGGAGTTTATGGAAATATGGAAATTTGTAGTTTTTTCAAGACGTGGGACTTTGCTGTCCATTTCAAGTGCGAACTTGTGTTTTTGCAAGAATAGTTTGCTGGAACTTTATTTTTTTCTCGCACTGTTGGGAATTAGCAAAATTAACTTGGTCATAGAAGTTAATGAAATTAACAGAGTCAAAGCGGATATCCATTTTTTTACCAACAGGATGACTACGCTTTTTGAGAGTTGGTATGGACAGAAATTATAACATTACGAATTATCGTTATCTGACACTTAGTAGGAGCTGTGTGGAGTTCCGTGTAAATAGCCCAGTGGTCAGTGTGGACAAGTTAATGGTGACTGGATGGCCGGGCATATCTTCGGCTTTGTATCTTCGGGTATAGTATGTGTGTCGCCGACATTGTGCGGTTCGGGGCATTTGTTGAAGTGTGTGCCGACAAAACTTGAAAGATTTGGGCACCAGTTGGTATCGAGAAATGGTGTTGCGGGGCTGTTGTAATATAGACTGTGGGTTGCTGATGAGGATAATCGCGGAGGATTGGAGGCGAAGGAGATGGGGAGAGTGGCATGGGATGTGCGGTGTCGTATGTGCTGAGAGTGAATGAATGGGCGAAGGAGAGCAATGCCGGTACTCTAAGTGTTCCTGGTGGGGACAATATCCCTGGGCTCGCATTCACCATCTGTGTTATATGAAATAATGTGGTTCTGTATGGAATTGCTGGTTCAATACCGACACGATCTGTGTTATGGTGGGGAGCATATCCCTGGGCACTGGCAATTGAATGTGACGAGTGTTTGTGTTGATTCTGAGCAATGCCGTCGCTTTTGGAGCTGAAATAGGTGGGGACATTATCCTCTGGCTCTGGATTTTCATGTTTTATGACTTATCTGACGTGTGGGATGGATGTTTGTGTGACGAAGTGGGTTTTGGGAGGCAAGGAAACATTTTGTGCGTTAAATTTCAGTTCTCCTGAGACCATTTTTGTGGTTAGGCATCTTTGGTGTTTTAAATTAAAATTATGTAACAATGTATGCAGGCAAGAATGTTGAAAGTGCCTGCTCATGTATTTATAACAAGGGGATTTTAAGTGCCGAATGGTGAGTTGAGTTTAAATGTTTCTCTGAAAATTTTAAAAGGTTGGCAGTAAATGGTGTAAGATGATAGTCATGAAGTTGTTTCGATTTTAAGGAAACTGTTTGGGGTTTTAAAATGTTTAAAATGGAATTTTAATTGGGATTGTCCATTTTGAAGAGAAAGGGTGTAAGTGGAGATAGAAAGATTATTGAGTTTTGTTGCCAAGTTTTGGGCAGTGAAGAACCAAAAATCTTGATTATGAAAAATTGTACCTGAATTATAATATGAATTAAATTAAAGAACATATGTGAAAATATATAGTAACTTCTAAAGTGTGCGTAGCCCATGTAGCAAGCAAGCCACATTCAGTCGGCCGACCGTGGTTTTACTGACGACATTGCTGAATTATTGCTGGCCCAGAAAACTTATGGGTCTACACAACTGGCCCTGCTATGGTTAACTACTGGCACCAAGACACTTGGCATGCCATGATGATTTTATGAATTTATTATTCATTTAATAAATTTGTTAATAGGTACACTTTCAACAACAATAGGTATAAATCTGTGATTTGTACCACAGATTTCTGAGCATTGTCCAAATAATAATCCATTTCGGAATGTTGATGGAAATGAACCTGATGGTTGAGAGTAAGTGACCTATTAATGGCCCATAAATGGCTTTTCAACTGTATTCCAGCAATGGACGCACATAACCTATACTTATTGCTGGTAAAAATTATGGGTTGCCATCTATAGGTCATTTGATGGCTGTGAAGTGGCACATCGATGAACCATTGCTGGTGCAATTTGGTTTATTATGAGAATTTTTCTGGTTTCCACTCTTCACAGATAGCTTCTTCAAACTACATATACATATATGTATATAAGTGTGGGTAATATAATTATAGAACATATGGTAAGAGCAGATTATTAGTAAATATATAGTGATGGAAATATCTATGGCATAATGCTGTAAATACAGTATTAGTTGTGACTTCGTGACTGGTATTGAATAGTTTTACATAGACCTATGAAATATTTTACATGTACGATTGTATTTAACTAAAATGAGAAGTTAAAAAAAATACATAACCACCTTTAGAAAATTAACATTGACTGGATTTTGTTGTTTCACATTACTAAAATATTCATTAAATGGCGACTGACTATGTCAAAACAGATGAATAGCATCCATGTGACATCATACTGCGAATGATTACATTAAAGGCAAATTTTTGGGTTAATACCACAATTCATGTAGGAAGATTTCTCTCGTATTTTTTTATTTGCATCTTTTTAAAAACTGGTTTGTCCACATGGTAAAATTTAAGGCTATGGTATAACTAGTGTAATTTATATTATATTAATGTTTGTTAGTAATTACAGTCCGAATATATTCTAAATTAGTTCATATAAAATACACAAGAATACACAGTGAACTAATAGTCAGCATGCTGGGCGGTCAATGTAAAGAGTATAGTTAAGCATAAGATTTTCATGTCCTATAATGTGTTCAATAGTTAAGTAAAGGAAATTAAAAACAAAGAAAAGGTGGCATAGATGGTAAATATTCATTATTTTTAAGAAATAGTGTTAGGCATATGGTGAAAGTATAGCTAGCCATCAGTAGACCATCTGATTGCAGTGAAATGGTACATCGATGGGCAATTGCTGTTGTAAGCACATGGGCCATGTTTGGGCCATTTGTGGTCACCCCACCTGAGCCAGTTATGGGCTGAGTATAGCTAGTTAGTGGTGCCACTTCAGGACAAGCAATGGTGTCGGGTGTATGCCAAATGTTGGCCAACTGTTTGCTGGCTTGGCATCCGACTGTAATCCATCAACGGGTCTTATGTGGTTTGCTACATGGGGAGTGTTTTAACTTGCGTAAAATTTTACTACATGTTTAAAATAGGTTTAGAGAAAGAATATCTCTTTGTATTATGATGGAATGTTATCAAAGATGTTTAAGTGTTAGCAAAAAAGGAGTAAAACTAATGTTTGGTGTTCTGAATTGTAGATTGTGTACGGCTTCCTCAATCTTGGCTGGAGGTAGATGCAACAGTTAAACAAACCTTACTCTGCTGACTTCCTGAAAGTGTTTGGTGTGTTTACGAGATTGTTTCCCATCCTTTCCTGATTCCTTTCAAAGTGATAGGAGTGAAGGAGGGTTGGGTTGAGATTGTGTTTCGGTGTGAAGGCACCGACCATACTGTTTGTGCATTACTGTTCCTACAGGAGAAGAATGTATTTATCTTACACATGTTTTATATCAATGTTACAATAAATAATGTAGTGTTAATGTGCCCACAATACTAGCCCTTTTCTGCCTAAGTATATGGAAAGATGAATACTTTTTTGAGCCACAGTATTTAAAGGGGCACACTTGACTGTTATGCACTCAGTAAAGATGACAACGATGGAGGAAAAGTTGCTCCATGTTTTAACATTGACTAAAAAGTGTTAGGTAAACACATTTCCTTTGTCCGATGCAGGAATAAATTGGTCAGGACTATTGCAATGTTAATTTTACAAACGGTGAAAGGATACACAGTGTGCATACAAGTAGATTTTAAGCAGAGCTTTCAAAAGTGTTCAGTTTACCGTGAACCGCCTACACCATCTAATACGGTTATTAGAATAATCGCAACAGCATGCATGTTGTTTCGTTCTGTTCTTTTTCTTATAAAATCAGTCTATTTCTGCTACCCATGGCCTACACGTACACACATTAGTTTTTTATGGCAGAAGTAAAAATATATCAGTCCACCACCCCTCCCCCTTTTTTTAACCACCATCTTACTTCTTACATGAAAATGGAAGAGCAAAATGCAACGAAACCATCGCGCAGCTTCGCGCTTTTTGAATCAAACTTTTGAATCATCCTATGTATGACAGGTTTGATTGTTTCCCAAATATGCCATTATTACAAGCGTTTTATACTTGTAAACATAAAAGTACCTTATTTTTTGTTAACTTGAATTTTTACTTATATTATACCTATAAATAATATTTTATTTATAGCTAATATTAATAAAAATAGGGAGAAAATAGGCGTGTTTGTAAATTGCAGTAAGAAATAATTCTTATGGAAAATAATATTGCACTGAGTGCGCACGAATCCGGTGCATTGTCTCTTTGGCGTAATTTTCTATACTTAGTTATGCTTTGTTTGCATTAGGTGAAGGAATAGCCTGGAAGAAGAACTTCGGCAGGAAAGTTGGAAGTAACTGTGAATGGACTGTGGACTGAAGTGGAGAAATTTGGGCAGTTCTTAACATCGAGGTCTTGAAAGCCGGTGATGGTGGAACGAGGCGAGTATGGAACAATACCGGAATGTAAAGGCGGAGGAAAGAGGGGATCCCCAAGAAAATTCATCGAGCAGCGGCATCGTCCGGCACGATTCCCACATGCGAATATCCGGACGCAACCCCGCCGGGAATCAAACTCTGTTCGCCTTGGTGGAAGGCGAGTAGTCCGACTACTACACCACGGCGCGGGAAGCCACGGTGGGAAACAGAGCTCTAGTTTGTTGAGGATTGCAGGACAATGTTCTAAAGACGACCCCATATTGATCACTTGCGCCCACGAGTCACTTACATGTCCAGAGCTTTCCCTCGAGATCCAGAGAACGGTTACCTGCAACTCACGCGAGCATATAGGCTGTTCACTGTAAAATGAGCACTTTTCAAGGCCCTTATAGATTTTTCCTTTCACTTAATTTCTATCTTCCTGCCATTTTTGGTGTAAATAATGCAATGTGAGCAGTAAACACCGTGTATACAGTTCGCCATTTTAAAATGTTAACGTCTGAGGCTGCAATAAGACATATTTATTAGTGGTTAATGCATGTTGGAAGGGCCTTAAAAAGTTTTCACTTTACTGTGAATAGCCTATGCCAGACGCGGCAGAATCTCTCAGACCGCGGCTGTTTCCCGCGCTGCGTGCGACTTATGCCCGATTGCACCAACACTACCCCGATCCGAGATCGAATTATCATAGTTCTGAACCAGGATTCAATTTGATCTTGGTCCCATTGCTAAAGTGTTGCACCAACGAAATAGCTCGATTCTGGATCTCCGATTCGTCTATCTTGGTTCCAAAGTGAGATATCGAGATTAAGTATGAGACAAATTTTGCTATTGGTTCGTAATATATGACGTCGTGATTAATGTAAGCAAAGTATGCGCACACTTTTTTCGTTATTTTTAATAACGATGTGATTGGAGAATGTAGCGTATATAGAACTAGGTGTGCGATGTTTTATCTGTTTTAAGTAAATTATTGTATGAATTTTACTGAATAATATTCAAAATGCGTATAATGTTGTTTTAATTTACCAAGAAAATAATTGCAATTAGTACTATCTGTTGGCGTATTTTCAAACTACATTTGTAGCTGTTCTTTCATGATCAAAAAATTCGATGTGATAGCTTGCGCGGAAAATTAATACACTTTATGATATTCTGAATGGCTTTTACAGTTTTACGTTATGTTTGTTCGGAGAGGTAAGCATGCATTTCGTTCTCTCTTTACAAAACATTAATACGTCTTCAATTAAATTAATGCATTTTAACTTAAACATTTGTAAAATGTCTCAATTTACATTTTACAACAGTAAACAACAACCGAATCCATTTTTAAACGATTTAAATATTACTAAGTTTATTTCTAGTAAAGAATACATTTATCAGTGCTTTTAAATTCACATTGCCTATATTCAACAGACTTGTTCTTCTCTGATCTCGGATCGGGATTTCGAACCGCCATATTCGGCGGATCGAAATGAAGTCCATCTCGATCTTCAGTCAAGCTCTGAACTCGAATGGTGCAACAGTTTACTGTGTCGATCTTAGATCGAGTTTTGAACTAAGATGGTGCAACTGACTATGAGGGATCGAGGCAGGACGATACGAGATGAGAGCACTCAGTCGCCTGGTGTGTCCTATGCTCGCAATACACGGTGCACCAAGTGCCGTACGTCTAGCGTAATCGGTACTGAGGCTGGCGAACCGCCCGCAGCTCTCAAGACGAACACCCTAGCAGATAAGCAGGGGGCGGCGGTTAAGGCGTCTGACCTCGCACTACGACAAGCAGCGCTGGTCGCTGGGGAGGAAAGATCCGCGCAGTTAGCGAGGCAGATAAGCGAGAAATACCGCGCATACACGACAGTCCTGAGAGCGCGCCGCTCCGAGCGACCATTACACTACGCCTTCCTCAATGGCACCCTCTTTGGGAAAAACAAACTGGCTTTCCTTCTATCCTTTTTCGTTGCATTTCAACATTTATAAAGCATACATTAGATTTTGTTGTAGCTTATTTCATTATTTTTAAATGCATTTGCTTTAAACATCCAAAAAAAACTACATATTTGGACCCATGCTTAATTTTTTCTCTGAAGCTGTATTAATACTTGCCAATAAGTTAGACACAGTTTTTTTAAAGCTGCTCATCTCAAAAGAGAGCACATTTCAGATGATGAAGAAATGGTACTTTCAAAACATCATGCACACTGGAATTATTGTATTATCATGCTCTCCAAAATAGTCAGAATTAGATATTTCAGACTACTGATCTCAAACTCAAAATATTCGAACTGGATACATGGGAAGCTAAAATAGAGGTATTCATTGGACTTTGTTACAGAGCCGCGTCCATCACCGCTTATTTGCCGAAGTTCTACGATAACAACGAAACCACCGCGCCATAGTTCCGAGACAGTAGAGTAGATACGATTCCGTTTTACATTCGCCGATCGGCATGTATAGGTTTAAAGTAGCAGTGGTCTACCGTTGACCATATTTCCTAATCAATAACATTATATTGTGTCCAAAAAAAAAAGAAATTTAATAGATCTGAAATTAAAGCTTGGTCAATAAGTTCTTCGCTCTCTAAAGGGCGTGGCATGGAAACTGAAATTAAAAACATGGATCCCACTGGAAAAATAAGCTTTCTACACCCTTTCTGCACCAAGGGTCAAGCACGGGAGATCGTATACAAATGTTGCAACGCATCTTGGTGAACAAAATAGGGCGTGTAAATTGACGTACAACGGTTTTGAAGCAACAGAGTACCACAACAGGAGTTTCAGAATCAGCTGTCAAATGTATTTTGCCAGACAGTAGCGTAAACAGAAAAACCAGTTTGCTTTTCAACACTTAAATGAAGAAAACGACACAAGAAATTAAATGAAGTAAACGATTTTACACGTTGTACTGTGAGGAGAAAAATACGAGTTTTAACACGTCGAAAAAAACTCCGAACTCCTGATCCAAAGCTTTACGGCGTACATCTATATTTGTCTAATGTTTGGCATGGCAACATTTATGAGTGGTGCTAATCTGTTTGTTCTTGCTCAAAGTTTGTTTGCTCGAAGGTTTTACTATTTTAGTGGGTTCATTAGGTTCTACAGTATCATCACACCACTTCAGCTTCCCAGGAAATTGGGCTCGAACAAATCACTGCTTAGTTACATATCCTTGCAAGGCAGGTGCATATACATTTATACACTAGTCTTGAAGTTAATATACAGATTTGTGACACAGGCAGAGAATCAAACAGTGATACCTTCGCTTGTTCAGTCTTCTGTTACCGCAAACATACAAAAACAAGAAGATTCATAATGATACGCAAAGTTTTATTTACAATTACCATTTTATTCTTAACATTTAACAAATACTTAGTTCTATCATTCCCTTCGATAATTTCTTCGAAAATTTGGAATTTTTCAACATATTATATGTCAGTTTTGTCTCGCTGGTAAAAGTGAAGAGGAAAACGGGGAAGTCCGAGAATTTACAACCAAAACAAAGAAATTTCATGTCCCCTAAAATTTACCAGAATAATATATCATATGCACAGAATAGACGATATTGTCACAAATCCTATTCGGATACTAATTTCCATACAATTCACCAAACTTGCGTATAGGAAATAAATACCTATACTTGTGCCATTAGCCAAAAATGTATATTTTTTATTATTAGTGACATAATCTGTGAGTTGGTAAATTGTTCAAATGCAAAGCTGCAATATTATTTTTTCTTTATTTGATAGATACGTTGCTTTCAGGTCAGTACGATAATCAGAAGGAGATAGGGTAGGATCCTTCCCGACACATTTAAAAACAGTACATTCCTCCCTCCATACCTTACCCGGGATTTCAAAGCATAACCCAACGAACGGTAAACTGACATCGTAAATAAGTACAATGGATTCGTGTTTTCCCTTCTGTAAGAGTGGCTGGATTTTCACACAAAATTACGACTCGATTAATAATTTCACATAGGAATGGAATGAAATAAAAGTGAGGTGAAGTGTGTTTTGGCGGTCTGCGGGGCTGTGGAGTGCATAGGACGGAACAGCAAGCTCCGCAGCGCAGGGCGAAAGGAACTCGGATGCTGGCGGCGCGCTGCGTGCGGCCAGGCTGAATATCGAATAGTGTAGAGAGCGTGCATCGATTGGTCGATACCTGCCTCCAACCACTGAATTATCCACCGCGCCGCCATAATACATGAGCAGCTCCAGTGCGACGTCAACCAACGGGCACAGGTACGGGCAGGGCTCGATCACGCTGAAGTTTGAGGTTGCGTGTTTTTAATGTCTTGCTTACCAACGTCCCCACTCTCTCCGGTGGGCTACAGGTCAATTACATACAAGTTAACATGGAGCACGTTACGTCTAGATGCAGATCGCGTAGCGGTGTATCATTAAGAGTGAAAGGAAAGCTAAATTTTCCACGTTTTAAGTTGACTCAACATAACGTTAAAAGGTAATGTAGGTTTGGTCGCTATAAATTTAAAGCGTGGAAATTATCATTCGTCTTATGTGTGTGCGATAATATAACACACACACACACATATACACACACACACACACACACACACACATATATATATATATATATATATATATATATATACACACACACACACACACACACACACACAACTTTCTCAGCCCCTAGCAGAAATCACGCAACTATCACAAAAGCAGACATTTTTCGATTCCTTATAGCGATCAAAAGTTGGTACAGTAATGCGTGTATTACGATCGAGACATTGCCATTTCCATCGCATTTACAAAATCAACTTAAAAAGTAAACATTTAACTCATTTTATTTTGTTTTGTAACTTACATTCGATTATTCTTATACTCAGAAACCCAAAATGTCGTTTTCCCAAAATGACATACACTAACTTTATGGTCATTAAATCACCAACACCTTCTTGAAATTACGCGGGATCGTACTTGCACGTCAAATCCCTATTGACGGTCGCAGCGACAGACAGACAGGAAGAAGAACGTACAGGGTGCGGGCGGGCGGGCGTTGTATGAGTGCGACGTACTTGTTCCCGATCTACCATGATCTGCGCGCGTCTGAAGAGAGTCACGAAAGACGCGCGTTTAGCGGACGTGCGGCAACCCAAGGGCTTCTGATAGCGGTCCTGCGATCGAATCCTAAAGAAGCTTCTGATAACAGTTTCTAAAAGCTTAACGAACTTTGCCAAAAGCTAATTGTGAAGGTCAATGAAGGTGAACTGTATTTACATCTTTTTTTGTTTGTTTTCTAATACAATGCACCGAACTAGACACACTTCGTAGTTTAATTAACAGTGAACCAGCTGCGTTACAAAAAAAAAACTCTTGAATAAAGCTAGGTAGAAGACATAACTTTTACACGCTGTAGTTATTTAAAAGCTGTAAACCGATTTTCTCCTCTAGCTTGTTTCACAAATCCAATTTATGTCTTCCTCTCACAGCCATCGAAACTTCTTTTCACTCAGAAAATCAACTTTTACTACTCACCACGAGACCAATTTATTATGATCTCATTTCTTAAAGGAAGCTACTTAACCGCGAATGAGTGAGACCACTTAATAACAAGGATCGAGTGTGCAATAAGAGTGCATGTCGGCGGCGAGGGAGATCATTAACAGAAGCTGTACACATACGAAGTACGGAGAAAGCAGCGTTAATTTTGTTTTCGAAGTGTGATTTTGCTTTCGTGTACGAACACTTGGGTTCGACTTAAAATACCTCCAGTGAGAAAGATTCTTTATTTCATTATACTGATGATAGTATTATATTTATATAATTTACTATATTTATATATGTGAGGCGTAATTACATATGTTTTTTCCTGGAACATGCTAAATATATCTTTTATTTGTACTTACGACTGTACGAAATCTTTCTGTCCATGTTTGTAGCTCTTCCCCCAATGGTTACTGTGGGCTCTACATTACTTAAATAATTCCGCGAAAACAAGTGTGGGAGGAAATAATGCGTTTCGAAAACGAAAGACAGAAATGGGGCAAATCAGAAGACGGTCAACGACAGAAAACAAATTTCTCAAGTATATCGCTTAATGGCACTACCGAGATATAACGCCATAAAGCACTGTAGCAGTTCACAATCGCTAGTTCAAGAGACCTGACTGATACACCAAGAACATCGGTAACTTACATAGTTACAGGCAGGGCTGGTATTGTTTTCCAAAGGCTGACTTATGAAGTGCTTGTTAGTTGCGACAATAGCCGAGCTAGAGAAGTGGAAATGGCGACCTCGGACCTACAGAAAAATGACGCGAGCACTGCAGACGACCTTCAGCAGTGTCTATTCAGAAGTTGAAACATGTCGCGTGGTGTCTAGGGCCAGCTGCCAAGGCCTTGGCGGAAACGTGATAAATAACGTCCATCTCCCCGGGCTGCTGCTCCATGGCGGCTAGCCCTTACTACCGACCTGCACGCACCGCTATGGAGACCGCTGCCGCAGATTATTATTAATAATAACAGATAAAAAAAAACCTATTAAAAAAAACATTTTTTTATGACACTCGTGTCATGGCCCATTTTGTTTTTTTTTTTGGTCATTTTCAAGTTTTATATTTTGGAATAAATATATCATCTGGAACACAACTGTTTTCAGTAGAGTTTGTCGTTACAGAAATTCCTTGTCCATTCGTTGATTGCAATTTTACGTGTATCTCGATAAATAAAAATTTAGGGAATACGATTTGTTTGCCATAAAAGGTAAAAACCAATTATATAAAACCAACTGGTCTTACTTTTAAAATTTTAAGCGTATTCGAAGAGAAGAAATCATGACAATCATTGTAAAAAAAATCGCATTTTCAGAGTTTGTCTGCTCAGTTTCCTCAAGAGATAGGAGGAAAGTAAAATCATGTGGGCGTAGTTTAATATGTGGGCTTTCCTCGAGAGCAATAAAGCCACGCCGTGGTTAACAATATTTACGCTGTTAAGAATCTGGATATGATGTGTAGTATGTAAATATTTCGGCATTTGCTTGGAGTGAATTCGGAAAAACCACCAAGGAAAAGAAAAATAGAAATCTGAATGCTTTGGTTGGAACTCGAACCCATGTCCTTCCAAATACGACAATAAATATTAGTTATTTTTCTTTGCAATTTAGGTACTAATTGTTTATGGGATCACTTTTTTTGAAGAGTTTTGCATAAATATTATGTTTTATGCTTACATAATACATCCTAAGAGTAGTTTATTTTCCCAGGGGGAATATTTTCATGTCATTTTGACCTCTTATGTAACATAATTCATGAAAAGTATAAAAGTTTAGGTAGTTACTTCATTCTGTTCGTGCGTGTGTTTTACATGTAATGTTTAGTAATATCAACTTTTAGGTTAGTTTTGTTTACGTGAATAGCGTATAACATATTTGTGTTTCCTACACGAAACATTAGCATTTGGGATAGTAGATACATCTTAGGCTGTTGTGATAGAAATTAATGCATGTTCTTCGGGAGAAACTTTACAGTAAACACTGAATCCGGAACAAAAGTGTTGTTTATTGTGGGAAAGGGGTATTTTGAGGTCAGGCATTTATATCCTCATGAAAGATACAGTTTCAGTAAACCTGATTGTTGCCTATATTGTTGTTTGAAATGTCTATGTTTGTTTAGAAATGTTAATGCACTAATGGAAACATGATCTTGTAAAGGAAAAATTGTCAAATAATCACAAGTGGTATGTGGAATTCATTGTCACCCCCCTATATTGGAAGTGAATACACAAACTAGTCACCAGTGTATACGATGCGAGACAAAACTTTATTTATTTCCCAATTAGAGAAACCATCTGAAATTTAATTGTCAGGGAAAACTTAGATGTAAATATTCTTGTAAAAAATGCCAGTCTGTGTTTACTACTCGTAGACAACTAAAAAACATTTTTTAATTAGTGGTGAAAGTGTCGAGTTGGAAAACTAGATGGATTTTTAATATTTGGGTGGTTACACAAAGGTAATGTTGACTGGATACGTGGTTACAGTCTACCCTGCGGGATTATAAGTTCTTGTGAGGGAATAATGTATGGGAGTGACTTGTATGGTTGATAGCAGGTGTTTCTGAATTTGGGGGGGGGGGGGGGGGGATAGGGGCAGAAAAATTTACACAATGATGGATTAATAGTCTATGTAGCAAAATATTTCCATGAGATGTGGGATGTTGTGTTTGCAAAATGTTTATTTATCTGTGAAGAATGGTCTTAACGGGAAATTAGACGGACATGGAATTTGGTATATGCTTAGGGAATATTATGGTAACAATGAATATTTTCTCCAGAACAATTTCGGCAATTGGTTTTCATAACTCAAACATAACAGGAAAATTTATGTAATAGGTGTGGCGATTATTTGGAACACAGGCATTAGTTAAATTTATTGTGTACATTTATAGGAGGATTAATTTCGAGAAAAACTTTTGATTGACTTTAATTAATTATGGGTAATATAGTGTTAAATGTTTACGCTGAGGCGAGTGTCGAAGACCTAAGTAATCTCTGTAGGCATGTGCGAGAGCCCGCCATAACGTGTATTAAAATGTATATTTTATGTGATGCAGGTACGACCTATCTCTACCGCCTCCCAGACGTTTATCCCTCGCTAAAGGAAAACTGAGGGCTCTCCGACCCGTGCTCTAGCTTATAGTCGTACCCATTCTTCGTTGCGCGCTTGGGCTGCTCACAACTGCGTTTAGCTCCACGTCTCATTGCAATTCTTCTGGAGTTGGACGTGCTGGCGTCTATCGCCTGTCTGGGGACTGAGCTTTTGCTAGAGATGCGCGCGTTCCCTCTGGTTTTCAAACTATTCCTACACACAAGGTCGACATGTTTTTTAATATATGATATTAAATTACAACGATAAAGAGTGGGCTACATTAGTTAAAAAAACTATTTCCCCTCTTATTTAATGTTTAATATGAATGGGGTATACAAGTATTTACCTCGCTGGGGTTTGAAAAAAAAAAAAAAAAAAAAAAAAAAAAAAAAGCAATTACCTGCATTGGGGGTTTAGTAAGGAATATGTATTTAAATATGTTTGATATTTTGAGGGAAACAAAGGGTGAAGTATTCCAATACAGTTATATTTAAACTTAGTTTCATACAAAGTATAGTTTAGGATAGTAAATATTATTTCTTTTCCTTTTATGGGAATTTTTCTAAATTCTAGTAAAGATTATGGTAACATCAAAAATATTTACTTTTAGTATGAAATAATTAGTAGATATAGTGTTCATAATTCAAGCAAATCGGGGAAGCATGCTTTGAATGAAGCAAGTCAGTTTCATTTGGATTTTAATTTTATTTATAAGAGCTTGAAAAAATTAAATTTGAAAACAGATTTTATTTTTACTTTATTATGCTCAATTACATATGTGCAAGACTATTTTATTTGCGATAACGTATACACAAAGACGTGTTATGGGGGTTTGTGTAGACTCCCAAGCAAACCTGTTTCCCGAGGATCTCTGTTCCGGAGCACATTGACTTGTTCTTGTGTCGAGGGTTGGGGAGATACTGCTGTGTGAAGGGAATAGAGGAGAGCTGGCAAGTTCCCTGTTGTCGCAGGAGCCTCCGGCGAGCATGGTGTCTCGGGCAGCGGTAAACGTTTCTAGACAAGGATTCACGCCGCAAGAAATTAAGTCAGATTGAGATAAGTATTGGAAAGGTATATCTTTTGCAGTTTGCTTGATAATTTGTCTGGTTTGGTTTATATTACAGCATATTCGCATATCTTGGGTTAGTTGAAATGAGCATTGGGCCAGGTAGGATGCGTAATTACTCATGCTAGTTATACAATACATAAATATTCTTGATAATTATTCATTTTTTGTTATGCAAATAAAAAATCTAATTAATATATATGTATTTACTCTCACTAGGTGTTGAGGCAAGGACTGAGTGAGTCCTCATCAATTGTGATACAAGCCTATAGATGCCTCACATTGTTCTACATCTTGCCCCTAGACTAACATTCTTGAAGAAATTTTAAAGTTTCACAAATTTTGGTTAGGTATTTTTAATCCGCCGAAGGTCTATCCTGCACAGATAAGAATTAACCACGTAATTCTTCAAAATGGTGCGAGAAGTTGCCAACCATTCACAAAACAACCTCCCTCGAATTTTCTTTCTTTAACCTGAATTATGCAGGCTTGGTTACTCACTGCTCGACTTTCAAACGATATTAACATTAGCTAACGTCACTTAAGTTACGCGAATTGAATCTGACTAGTTCCAAAATTATACTACGACTTTTTAAAATAAAATTATACTTTATACGTTAACGCTAACTTCGGGTTTGTAGTTATTGTAGGAAATTTCTCTCGTGCGTCGTTAGTTTTTTTTTTTATTAACACATAACATAACTCGTAGAATGCAAGTGAAATCTGAGTACAAGTTCGCTTATAATTTTTTCATCTGTTAGTTTTTGACTAACATTTACACATTTTGCGAGAAAATATAAAATAAATGTTGAAAACCTGAATTGTAGAATGAAAAATTGTAAATGGGATAAAAGTATAAGTTTGCTTAAAACAAATTATGGGAAATGTCTTCAACACTAGAAACAATGATGACAGGTGTGCGTTCCTGTCTCCCAGAGAAGCTCTGTAGCTGCGGTGATAGAGAGAAGGGGAAAGAGAAAGAGAGATGTCTGGTGGTGCTTATTCGCGGCAGTTTTCGAACTATTCATTCCAGCGCAGCGGTGCTGGCAGGCGGTGTGTCGCGCATCGCTGTAGATGAAAGAAGATGACACGAGCGGGTAAGAAGAGCATATTTATCTATCTCGCTAGTTGTGGTTCCATGTCCTGGGCTGGTTGGAGTAGTGAGGCAGCGGGAATGTGTGTTGGAACACCCGAGTACGACGAAAAAAGAAAATGATTGTGTAATTAACAGGGTTTAACACATAGTTTTATAATACAGACAAAGAATATTACTTCAGAGCAAGTGTGAAAAGTGAGAAACAGGGAATGCATGAATAAGCATTGCAAAACAATAACATTATATATATATATATATATATATATATATATATATATATATATATATATATATACATACACACACACACACACATGCACTTTGAATAAATGGTGAACACAGGGGCTTATACGAATAAGAATGACAAACAGTTCATTTTAATAACATATTTAAATAGCCAATCACAGCAATTGGCCGGGGGGCTGAGAGGGGAGGGGAAGCCTGAAATAGCCTTGGAGGGGTGTCTGCACATTGTCTTTCCCCCTTCGAGACCCACTCTCATGTTAGTCAAATGGGCACTTGTGCCACTCTTGCTCCTTGATGCAGGATACTCATGCTTCTACTACTTTCGAAAGTTATAAAATAATCGTCTCGTTACTATTATCTTTATAGGTGCAAAAACTCTTCACAACTCAAAATAATCTTTGAAAATCGCAAAAAGAAAATGAAAAATCAGAAAAAATTATTTTAAATTGTTAAAAAATCCTTCGGGATCACCAAAAATATTTGACAATTGCTAGAAAATCATTGACAATCTCAAGGAAATCTTCAAAAATCTTTACAAATGTTCGAAAATCAAATAAAATCAACATATAATCTTTGAAAATCGCAAATAAATCTTTAAAAATCGTTCAAAATCGTCGAAAATCACAAAACAAATTTTCGAAAATCCCTCTTTTTTTTTTAAAAAAATCGCAAGAAAATAACGAAAAATAATTTTTAATCTTTCAAAATAACAAAAACCATTAAATATAATCGTACTTTGGAAAAAAAATCACCAAAAATCACAAACAATCAAAAATCGATATGCACATTTTAACCTAGTCGTCGTCCTCTTGGTCATCAAAAACTAAACGCTAGTAAACAAGGTAACGTTTTTTGTGCATTTCTTAAAAGTGAAAGTAAATGTCTGCAAGGTTTTATACTTGCCAGCTATATGAAAGTGAAGGCAGACAAAAAAATGAAATTTACTTCTGACCATAAGGTGAAGCGAGGGTACACATCGGTGTGCACTATGAATAATGGCGGTGTTGTTAAAGTGGTCTGCAGAAAATTCATTTGAGTTTGTTGCAAGTATCTGCTGTAACACTTCAATATTTATAATTTTATAATGATTATCGTATGTCTCTAATTTGATATAAATGCCAAACTGTAATGTTATGTATAAGATGTTTTAAGTATGTTCGATGTGAGACTTGAATAATTATCTAGTTTGACAGTTGTGTTGTTTGTACTATGTAAGGTTAATAATTATCTGTGGTTTCTTTGCATGAAAGATTGTCTATGTAAATAACACTACTTTTATTTTTCAAAAGAATCAGGCCACACCAGCCGGCCTATCATAATTGATTGATTTTCGAACAAAACTTATGCATTCTAATTTGTAATCAGCTAGGGACTAGCAGGAAAAGGAGACAGTCCCGAGTAGTAAAGTTAATTTCTGATTTTAATTGGTAAAAGATTGTTTTTCACGACGGAAATCAAGATTACTACAATGCTGAGCCTTATCAGTTAAAAGAAGAAGTACGTCGACATTATATGATGAAGCAAGACGGAAGGACGATCCGGTGAAGGAGGACTTCGGAGAACCGACTTCGAACCAGGAACAACGCGGTGTGTGGCACTTGGAGAGCCTATCAATGAGGAGATGTCTACTGACTGCGAATCCAGGCGAGTTCCGGTTCGACGTCCATTTTGGTTGTTCCGGCCCGCAGAGGACGAGCTCGTTGAGGACCGCCAGGGGATGCTCTCCGGCTCCTGCTTGGAGCTGGAGAGCTGTTCCTGCGATCTACACCCGTGAAGGATGACCTCACGACTTCGGTAGACTTGCAGTGATTTTCCGCTATCTACACAGCTAAGTTGCACTTTTCTCCAGGCAATTAAACAATTTCAGACACCAGTACTTAAAAATTCAATTACCTGTTGGCAGTCAGTTGGTATACAATGTGCAGGCTGGTGTAGTCTGTGTTTGAGAATTACTATGATATAATATTTCATAGTTAACGTTTATTCTAACGTGCTATGTAATTTGATTTTGTTTCGTTTTTCTGGAGATATTAACGTCAACAAGGTTCTTGTTAAATGCACTTAATTGCATTAAAACAAAGCTAATTTTAATTTGCTTCTTTTGATTGGCCCTACTTAAGAATTCCCCGATTTTTGATTAGAATTAGTTGTCCAGTTATTAATTTAAACGTAGTTTCATATATTATAAACTACAGAGATAATTTAATTCTGGATAAGTGTATTGATTTTATGTGTGATCTTTTGAGATGTAAGGTTAAAAATATGCCTCGGCTAAAATCTAGGCTGTCACGAAAATCAATACATTTATCCAGAATTATATTATCTCTGTAGTAATATACGAAACTACGTTTAAATTAAGATCACACATATACAACTATATTTTATCATTACGCTACATATTTATACATTCTATTGCATGTTACAGAAATCAAATTTTATAACCAATACGAGTAGCCATAATTATGTAGCATACACCAGTAGCGTTACACTACTAAAATTTGGCAGCCAAACGACGGGGCTATAAAATTCCTAAACGTTGTGTCTATTTAACACATTACAGAACTTAAATTTTGTCTCCCCACACGTGTGGCAAATTTAAAAGTGACACACACATCTGTTTGAGATTTAATTCATGCTACACTGCAAAAAGAATCCGTGTCATTCAAGGTAAGGTGGCTGCAAATGAAAACTTTAAAGAGAAACGTGGTTCACGAGCTAACCGGCCGGCCTTATAAAATTAGTACAAATGTGTGGGACACAGCTATTTCTCCCTTGCAAACTATTTCCCACAAAAGAAGTCGCACGGGCAGTAAAAGTCCAAACGCTTGCATTTTGAAAATGCCAACCTCACTGTTGTTGAACTCTTTCGAATATTTCAGAGTTACTTTTTAGAAACTACTCGGGAAAAGTTAAAGATAACCTCCGAAACCTATTACGAATTCCTTCATAATCGCTGCAACTTCAGCTTCAACAGACCAAAATCTGATGATCGTGGAGGGAAAAAAAAAAAAAAACACACACACACACACACACACACACACACACACACACTTGCAAGTAACCCAAACGATGAGTGACTACTTAAATATAAAGTACATAAAAAGAAAGCAGAGAGCTATCAGAAGTTAAGAAATGAATATTGTTCATGATGCAAAAACGAACCAACAATGTTTTTGTTATTGAACTCGATTTTGCAAAAATCTGCCCATTCCCAAGTTGAACTGCACACTGCAGTTTTATAAACGTTTGTTGAAGCTGTTATATGATTAACATACATAAACATAAAGATGACTCGTCCTACCTGTACACATTTATGGAGTCTATGGCAAAAAAAGATCCAAACACTGTAGCATAATTTGTAAGCGAAGTACTGGGAAAGAAAATGCACGAATTTCCTGAATTTAAATAAATAATAGTATTTTTTAATGCTGCTGGTGGGCAGAATAAAAATTCAACAATAACCCAGCTATGTTCATATTTTGGTAGACCAAACAACATTGAAATAACACACTTGTCTCCAATCAGATGACACACTTTCGGTCAGTGCGACTGAAATTTTGGTTTGACGAAAACAAGAATAAAACGTTTAGAAACAGTTGAAACACAATGGCATACATATGACGGATGTGATCGAAATTGAACCATTTCAATCACCTTTCAAAGTTCTGTTCGACAGGGATGTTATTAGAAACTGGGAAAAGGGACTTCAAAACTGCTTCAAGACGTCACCTACACGTGAAAATAAAAGCTTCAAAATCCAGTACTATGTCCGGATAAAGTACATACTGATGGAACACACATCTTCTCATCTCATTATAACTGGACATTATCTTTACCTTTTCGACACTCGAATGGACAGTATTCCCATGAAAGGCTTCAAGAGATAAAAGACAATTTAGAAAGTGTACCATACAATCCCGTTAAAACAAAAAAAAAAAAAAAAAGGCTGGCGATGTCAAAGTATTATTCAAGTACACGAGTGAAAGTTCAAGAGACTTCATTGAGAAGTTGTTTGAAGATAGTGATACAAGTGTTAATTATTTGTGGCTCTTCAGTCCCCGATAATCAAGCGGAAGATCGTGTGGAACCATCTATTCAGAATAAAGAAACATCAATGAGAAGAAGATCGTAGACAGCGACACTGTATTCCTATCCATCTAAGCGTGAAAACTTTCATGCTGTAGAAAAGGGACATAATAATAAATATACAGATAGCATAAATAACTTAATATTTTGTACTTGAAATAACATGCTTGTATTCCTAGTCTTGTGCTGAGCTGGAAATAAGATATAACACAACTAACCTATCTCCAAAAAATATTAATTCTTTTCAAAAAAGGCCTATAACTTACCATTACGAAATATATAATTTCATTTGTAGGAAATTGTATTTTTAGAAGTTTTGAAAAATAACTTAAAATATAAGCGGTAACACCTATATTGTAATCAACATCCTCATTCTATTAACGAAATTGAATGCTAGTGCAAATAAATTTTTTAATGCATTTTTCTCACAATGCACTTTTGCACTATGGGCCCTTCTTCCCCAGAACACCTCAATTACACAATTTCTGTACATTTTTCACTGTTTTACTAAGCAATTTTACTGTCAGCATATGTTATTTTGCAACTGCGTCATGTTAATTCACATATTTTGTATACGTATTTTTACGTTATTATACATCATTTTGCAACTTGGGAGTTTAACAGAGTTATTTTCAGCATGTGGGTAACTATTAACTTCGGGTTTTTTTTTCTGGCGAGCCCCCAAATCCCGCTACGCCATGGCGTGAGCACCTTCACAGTTTTGTGCGCTCTCCGACATGCATGTTAGTAGTTATGTTAAAATGGGCGCATGCATCAGGGTTGTCTGGTACTATGGCCGCAATTGTAGCCATGGTCACACCCCGGAAGAAGTGTCTATATGGAAGAGCATAGCAAACCAGGCAAAGCGGAGAGGGCTGTGAAAAATCTATGCGACAGTCGCGGAGGATAAAACAATTTCCTTTAACTGGATTAGGAGTACAAGATGGACCAGAATAAAGGACGACGTTGTCGGCCGATACTCGGGTTGGGTTCGGCTGTGTTTCGAAACGTACACCAAGCAGTCGGGATGGAGGGGTGAACAATAAACGTGTGCTGTCAAAGCGTATTAAAAAACCGCGGCAGCTGTGACTGCACGATTATTGTTAGGACAGCATTGAAATATTGCCCGTAATGCTCCAGTGCCTTCTGCACATATTATAAAAACATGAGTGAAGAATTTAAAGAGACAGGATCTGGTATTAAGAAGCAGCCTACAGGAAAACAGAAACGTGTGCTAACATGAGAGAACATCGCTTCCGAACGGACAGTATTTGAACGAAGCCCACAATGTTCTGCTCGATGTCACTCTTTCTCTTGGGGTATTGCGATCTGGCGTCCGTCGAATATTGCATCAAGACCTAAATTTCTATCGTACAAAATCAAAATTATCTAAGAATTACGGGAAGGAGACACAGCAAGTAGTTCGAAATTTTGCCAGCGATTTTTACAGCTGATGAATGGCAACGAGGGCATCGTCCACAACTAAATAATGAGCGATGAAACACATTTCCACCTATAAGGATGTGTGAACAAACACAATTACCGATACTGGGATGAGAATCACCCTCAAACATTACACCAGAAACAATTACACAGCGCCAAGGTCACTATGGTGTAACATGTTGTCGTTTGGGATCACTGGACCTTACAGTAATGAGAACAGCAAAGTCCGTTATGTTACAATTTCAGAGCATTATTCCACGCCTACCTCCCAAAGATCAACATGTTCACATTGTACCACAACGGCGGAGCGAACAGCCATAAAGATCATGCAATGCCTCGGACATTTGTTTCCGGATAATCTAGTTACCAGGCTCGGGGTTATTCCATAACCGGCAAGGTCATCAGATCTTGACAACTTTTGATTTCTTCTTGTGGGGGGTGCTAGAAGAGAAAAGTCTTCAATCATCCGCCACCACACGATATAGCAGAACTAAAAATACGAGTCCGACATGATGGATATGAAGTCGTGGAACTGTAGCGTCGTGGTGCGAAGAATGTGTGCAGCTAAATGGAGGACATATCACGAACTTGGTTTTCAGAATACGAGACGTTTCCACATGATTAATATTGTTAATGTAAATGACATGTGAAAAACGTTGTAAATGGTATGTAACACTGCCAAAGAGACAGCGAGTTATATATATATATATACATACACATATACAGATATATATACATACACATATACAGATATATATACATACACATATACATATATATATACATATATACACACATATATATACATATATACACATATACACACACACACATATTTTATATATATATATATATATATATATATATATATATATATATATATATATATATATATATATATATATATACACATATATATATAATGACGCCTTTCAAATCAAATAAAAACACGTAATTTTCAAAATAAAGTAAGTACATAATTGCGTAATTTTTAAAATAAAGTAAGTACATGATTTCATATTGTGCATAAAGCAGTTAGTAAGGTACATAACGTGAATTTCATTCGTGTACACATGTTAACAATGATACAGTACGTATATCCCGAATAAAATAAAAATAAACTGAACAGGCGACCTCTAAAATAGTTATGTATTTGGTCACAGAATAAAACAGAAATAAATATCAACAGAGAACACGAATGCTCACTTCAATACTTCGTCTGGTAGCATTTGGCCCTATTTAATGCTGTTTCCGATTTGTCAGTATATACGTGTAAGTTCATCCATTTACATACTAGCAGTGATGTGTACTTGTCGTGTACTTGTTGAAACTTTCGGACAGCGTCTCTTCATGTTACACTCGTTGCACATTCTGGCGGAAATATCAGAAACTATGTGAAAACAGAAAAATTAGGTGCATGGTGTACGTTACAACTTCTGTGGTTATGCATAAAAACAACACATAACCATATAAACATTTATTATTTATTTTTGTGTCATGGTTTTGTACCTTGACATCTAACGAGTTTAAGCGCTGAAACATGGCTTTAGCCAGGAATGTGGAATTAATACGAGAACTAGTGGGCGCGTATTATTTACAGGGAAATGAAAGGCGGCGCAGGAATATTGTACACTGGTTGCTTGGCAGAGCAGCAAGACAACATTTGTGTATTGTTTTAAATGAAAACTAATACACAAATATATGCCAATACAATTTCTGTTTTTGGTCATTGCACACTTTGAGTAAAAATCTTACAGCAGAAAAACATTGCAGGAATATAGAAAGCAATGCACCTCGGTATCCTGTGGTTATGTTTATCTGTTCAGCTTATCTCCATTTCACAGGTATTCATACCACACCAATAGCCTTGGGATATTCCTTTATCACGTCATTGGAAGATTGGAAAGAAATTAGGGCAATTTTTATGAGATTTGTTGCATTTATTTATCGTATATAACGGGGCATTACACAGAAATTGGTATTATTTCCTCGTCCCCCGATACGTACCATACCAAGTTTGAAATATACACACTGATAAAAGAAAGAGAAATGTAATTCAATGGGGTTTGTAATAACTTGGAAATGAGGATTGCAAATGTAATATTATTTGTAAGCATACACCTGGCAAATATGCTGCAGACGTCTATAAAACACTCAGAATTTTATTCTTAACTGGAAGCACATTTATTACACTGACAATTATTAACACTTACAACAGAACATTTTGTAAATACTTTTAAAACTTGCGAGCTTTATAACCACAAAACGTAAACGTTAATTTTCACACCTGAAATACAATATGGCGACTGTCCTAAGTACGCAAGTATACAAGTCCAAATACATGCCAAGTATAGAGCCTGCGATTACTATACTGGGAATTCGGACAGTGCTAGTACGTACATGGTGATGTCACTTCCGGGGACATATATGCACAAGTATGCATTTCTTGAAAATCCGGAAACAGTCTAAGACTTGAAGACATTCCGGCACTTGCTCCAAAAAGTATTGGCACACCCAATGTTTCCCCCATTGTATTTGTATAAAGAAAACGAGAAAGAAAACAACATGCGTATTCCTTAATATAATGTACAACAAACATATATTTCACTGAAATCACAACACAAAATAAGTAGTTACATAAAGCAATCCACTTTCTCATACTGAAAAAGAAGTATTGGCACAGTATACCACTAAACACTGCAGGTCTGTATTCTTCAGTTTCACCATAGTGTATGCAAGCCATTAACACATGACAGCTTACAGACGTTTCGGTATTGAACCAACCAACTTTTTCGTGGTTTCAGGGGTAATTTCCGACCATCCATCCTCGAGAACTCTTAAGCACTTATTTGGCAGATGGGCGACGCTTGGCCTTTTACCTTTCAAAGTGATCCCTCAAATGCTCAATAGGATTCAAATCCAGGCTTTGTGGAGAGGGAAGAAGTATTCTGGGGGCACTACATAGTAGCCACTTGCGAGTTTGTAAAGCAGTGTGTTTGGGGTCGTTATCCTGTTGGAAACGAAAGACCACGTTCAGACCGAGTTTCTGTACACTGTTGGACAAATTATCCCACAATATCTCAATGGATTTATATTTATCCATATTTACTTTAATAAAAGCCAGATTTTCCACTCCTGTGGATGCCATGCATCCCCAAACTATGCCCTGTCCACCACCATGCTTTACCGTTGGCAGTCTATTTTGGTGTAATTCAGGGTTTCGTTTCAAACCCAAACTTCATTAAGTCCTTTAGAACCAAAGACGTTGAACTTTGACTCATCTGAGAATATGACAGACCCCCAGAATTCCCGTGGTTTTCCACAATATTCCTTGGCAAATAGAAGGCATTTCTTCCTGTTCACCTCCAAGATATATATGGTTTCTTTAGAGGAGGTATCTGCCATGAATATTGGCACTGTTCAAGACTTCCCGTACTGTCTGTGCACTTACAGTCATATGCGAGTATTCGTGGGCGCCCTGATCTGGGTTTGTTTCAAGGAGATCTTTGTTCTTTGTACTTGTGTATTATAGATTGTACGCTGGAGTAGCTGATATAAAGCATTCTACCGAACTCTCAGTAACGTCTGTCTTGTGAGTGCAGTAACACAACGTTATCTCCAATGGAGGACGAATACCCTCCTTTCTTTGCTCCCATGTTAACAGTACTGAACACCACCCCATCTATGTACCTTCAGACTTACTTGTAAACAACCCGTAGTAATGATACAAATACTGTACATATATTACCTTGTGTTGTATACTGTTTACAGGACCGAATAGTACGAGGGATCCGCTGTGCCACTTATTTGGCGATTCTAAGAATACGGCACTTCCATTTCTAAACAGCTCGTTTATCGTGCCCCTACACACTGTCGTACGTAACATTGTATACCGACAGTACCTCTGTCTACATGTATATATTGCATGTTCAATAGTCGCACATTGAGTCCAATGTTACAACAACATGGGATGTACCAATACTTTTTGAAGTAAGTGTATGTATTCTGGCAGGTGCTGACGTCCATTTGTGACCACTCCTCTTGGATGCACACAGTAAATTCTCTTCTGTTGGAGGGTTGGCGTATTCGTACTTTTCTCTTCAGATCATTCAACAGTTCTGTATAGGATGTAATCCCGTGATTCAGGTCAAACATAATATGCTCTGCGTTTATGAACGCTATCCTTTTGGAACATCCAAATATCACTCAACCCAACTTGTTGTGCGCTTCCCTTTATATTGTCCTTAGTATAATTAAATACTTATTCCAGTCCACAATGCCACCGATAACATCAATGTAAGCCACCTCATCAGTATTCACACAATCCTAAGCCATAACTGGGTTTCCTCCGTGTTTCAAAGTTGGGGGAATGTTCCAATCGTAATCCAGATTTCTCACTAAATTTCCGACTGCTTGAGGTGTAACAGTCAATTTTCCAAGTCCTGAGCGAGTGAAGTAGCCAACTCATTTGGGTTTTTCTTCACAGATTGAAGAACGTAGCTTTCATCGCAGGTCAACAAACAGCTTTCTTGACCAACCTGATATTGGCTTCTTTATTATATACCGAACATTAGAAGGTGACTTCCTGACAATGCTGCCCCTTTTCTCGGTGACTCTTACCTTTACTGTGCAATTTCATTCTTACTGATGTTTCTTCGAATGTAGATTCTCTAATTTTCTTCCCACTCCTTTTTATGCGTCAAAGCGATGTGTACCGGTTCATTACAATGCACGGACTGCCTAGGCAGTTCTAGTAGGCAGAAGACAACATACTGCATTTGTTAATAGGTTCGAAAAGGACTGCCCAAATACTTATTATACGTTCAACTTACGCTAACGTGTTATGTTTTAAAGTTAAATTGAGATTTTACCTAAGAGAAAGGCATGTTTCTTTCTTCGTTTGACCTTTTTATCACTGTGTATGAATGATACATATAAGTTCGAAATAACTCGTTTGTGGTCCGCCGGTCGGCGAACACAGGCAGCTACAGACAAACACGTGCAAAGACTACGGTGGCGCAGCAAGTAACGGGAGCGGGATAAGCCGGAGAAGAGCAGGTAGGCAGCGAGGTGGCGCTCGAGCCCCAGCGCACGATCGACCCTGGAGCCGCGCTATTTCAGGACGGCGATTACCGGCGTGTGGTCAACACAGTTCCTTCCCTCCCGCCACACTCTCCTCAAGTCCACCTCAGAAATACACATTCCTGCCATACACTACACACGAGGCGGCGCATCGATTTTCGTCTTTCGTCCATGTCCCCCAACATCGATTTACCACACACCAATACAACTGTCAAAGTCACATGGTCAACATTGATCAACGTGTTTGTGTATTCACTCTCAAAATACAAACACTATTATGGATGAAATACTTAAACCAATATGAATCGAATCTGAGTGCATTAAAACTGGTTTAAAAATGTAAATCACTTATTTACATTAGCACTGTTCTAAAACATCAAATACTATCCCCACGATGGTCATGTTGGCAGAATGTTAGGACACCAAGTGGCTATGCGCAGTTACCCTCTGCGATCCCTGGCCCTAACTTGGGGTTGCCACCTTTTATTCATTTGAAAATTCCCCGACATTTACCTGATTTCCATACAAATTTGTTCCCTAATACCTTTGGTTTAGGACAATTTTCTGTTACGATACACTCCTTTATATGGCGCCACACTTTTAAACCAATATAACTACTTCAATATTACAAAATAATGCAAATGAACATACAATCTACATATATTGCAAGAAAAATCGAATTCAATCCACCATCATCAAAACTTTATATACAGTTCTGGTAGTATACTCACCCATCCATAAAGCGATTAGAGCTTTATTTGATAACAAATTTCATAAACACTCTCTGTCCTGCAATTGTACTTATTAATGGTAGAAATCATTATCAAATTGGAAAATATTTTCCCCTTGACCAAAATGTAACAGTCAACAAATTTCTGATCCTACACCATAAACTAGTTGCCACACACAAGACCAACATGTGGCCTCTGCAGTTAAAACCATTGACTTATATTGTGTATAATACATCATACTGCTACAGACGTAATTATCGAGAAATCAGCTTCCTGGGAATACATAACGCAGCCTAAGAGAGCCCGTCCGTCGCAATGCTTCCTTACAACCAGACATAACCGGGAGGCGTTAGAAATGTTATCCTGGCGATTTGCCTTAACGCGAGAGGTTTCTCAGTTGCAACGAGTGGTTGGGCGAGGGTGCTGGCTCTGGCCGGCGCTCACAAGCAGCCTGTCATCTCGACATCGCCGCCTCACATTGTGCGTGTCGCCCGCTCTTCATTGCCGGCACGGCCCGTCCAGCGAAGATGCAAGTTCGTGATTGTCTGTGTGCGTTTATAGGCCGTTCACGGTAAAGTGAGCACTTTTGAAGCCCTCGCCACTTTATTCTTAAAGCCAATTTATATCCTTACGCCACTAACGTAAACACAGATATAGTCGATTCACGGTTTCTTCGGCCTTTTTGAATGAAACCATTGAAAATTGCCTTATGTATGACGTGTTTAGTTATTTCCAACATATGCCATATAACACAAGCGTTTTATACTTGTGTTCATAAAAGTTACTTTTTTTTCTGTTAAATTGAAATGTTATTAATATTTTATCTGTAAATTATAATGCGTCATTTATAAATAATTTGAATAAAAACAGGGAGAAAGCATAGCAAAGAAATCGTTCTTATACAAAATACTGTTACACTTAGTGCACACGAATGCGGTGCGTTGTCCTCTGGTGTAATTTTCTAGACGAAGTTAAGCTCAGTTTGCACGAGGCGGAAGGATATCCTGGAAGTAGAACTTTAACAGGGCTTCAGAAAAGGCTGAAATAACCGTGAATGGATTATACGTGAGCAATTAACACAGTGTGTACATTTCATCATAGCCAAAACCAAAAAGTCCAAGGCCACAATGAAATGTGTTTATTGGTTATTATATCTGCTGAGACTGCCTCAAAAAGTGCTCGTTTTACCGTGAACAGCCTATACCATCCCCATCCTCACCTGCGATGTGGAGCTCCTGATGTCGGCGTAGAAGGGCGAAGATGGAGTAGGTGCCATGACTGAGCTGCCCGGATTTCTTGCGCCTTCGGCTGGAAGCTTAAGGACTGCCGGAAGTCACTGCTGTCGATATTGTTGTGCGGGCAGTCAGGCGGGCCGCGCAGGAATATGGATGGCAGTTCCACCTCAAGGGCGCATGTGCCTTTAACATGCTGACCCAAAGTCCCGCCAACCTCTCTACTAGATTCTTCACTCCCATATTAAACAGCATGGACTCCACACCTGCTATTTCCTTTAGCATTTTCACTAGTGCTCCCACGAGTTAAACTCATTTGCTGTCAGTATGGGTTTTATCGTGCCTACGCGGGTTTTACCATAGCACTTCTTAATGTAGCTTTAACTACACTACACTTAGGGAGGTAGGCATGGCCCCAAAGTGATGGCTATGCCTACCCATTCCCTCTCGGCCGCGATGCCCGCATCCTTTGTATTCGATTCCCTCTCCTTTAGGCGTAAGGGAACCAGCCCTCAGATGCAATTAGAATCCGGCCCTACCTTCGGACTTGCACTTAACACTTAGAATAAGGCAGTTTAGAAGGAAAAAAAGCCTATACCATGCGGCAGGCCCGTAGCCAGGCTTCAAGTACTGCCCTATCAGTGTGCATGTGAGTGCGCATGCACATGTGTCCGTGTATGTATAATATGTATATTACACCAACACGCGTACAACAATAAATTACATGAATTTTTGTGGAGATAACATTTCACACACAATGATTAACTTATGATTACAGCCTGTTCACGACAAACTGAGCACTTTTGAAAGCATTGTTTAAGATCTACTTGTAGACACGTTGTGCATTCGTCCACCTTATGTAAAATTAACATTACAATGGGCCTCATCACTTTATTCAGGCGACGGTCGTGCGAAACTGTGAAATGCGACGACTGATTCAGAAGTTTCTTGCCAGACATTCCTGCATCCATAAGATGCAAAAATTTCCGGCAAGGAACAAAGTCAAACATGGCTGCTTGAAATCACCGTTTATTTGATATATTCTTCTACTAACTGTACGCACTCACGTGATCGGGTACGTATAGTATGTGTACAAGCCGTTTAACATCCTTCAAAGTAGTCTCCAATGTTTGTACACGGTTCGTTGCCAGCGATGAGGTAGACATCGTCACAGCATTTCGACGACAGGTGGCGCACATTGACGGATCTCATACAGCCGATGGCATTTCCCGTCTGCAACCATACCCCATGTGGTGTCACCTTTAAAACGTACGTACACTTTCAACTGTATATAGTACATTTCCTGTGTTGAGTTATTTTCAGAAGATGTCATGGCGTCAATATATGTCATGGCGTCTGAATAAGCTCTCATATTCAGAAAATTAATATTTTACAAATTAGCTTTTCACTGCATGTATATACATTACAAAAAAGGAAACAAACGAAATAAGTTTAGTATTCACAAATGATTACGTAACACTTTTAAGTCAACGTTAAACCGTGGAACTAATTTCCCTCCGACGGTACCAACCTCACTGGCCGCACACCACACACTGTGCGCCCGTTATATGCAGGCTGGGGCAGTGACATTTTCCAGAGGCTGATTTTGAAAGTGCTCATTTTGTCATGAACATGCTTCAGCTAAAACAGAAACCCTCGCAGAACAAATATTTTCATACAGTACCTATGTATTATTCTGCAAATCCTCATACAACTTTTTATTTAAACTGAAGTATGAATAGCAACAGATAACAATAGTCCTAAATTGTCTCTAAAAGGGCGTGCGTGTATGTGTATTTAAGGGAGGGGGAGGATGAGGAGGAGGAGATGTGTAAGCCACCGTCTGCAAGCTTTGAAAGCCCGACTAGGAAAATATAGGCTACGAAAGCGAAATGAATATTAATGAGATTGATATAAGTTTCGTTTAGTGTAAATTTTCACGGGTGAAACTTTTGATATGGTGACGAGCTTTTCACAGAAAATTAAATAATTATAGTCAGTTATAATTTAGAAAGGGGCGGGGACAATATTTAGGGGCGCATGGCATTCCTTGTATCATCCCCTTGGATATGGGCCTGCCATCCGACGTCACGGATTTCACTTTCGCAGCAGGGTAGATACAAGTTTGGGCTTCACGTGTTCAATTAACAACGAAACAAACTTAAGTATTAATTAAAACAGCAACTCTCAATCAACTGGAACAGTCTGCAGTTGTGAGCAAATAATTGTAAATAAAGACACTATCTACAATTACTATAACAACTGCGATCAAAGAGAACTTCCGAGATAATTATCTTGAATGTGTCAATTCCTCATCACTGGCCTCGAGGTAAACTGGCGTGAACAATCTTCAGCGGAAACGCCTGGTCATTTACAGTGACCCACAGTGAAACTGGTACATCTATTATATGATGTCATTGTTATAATACAATACTTTTTGATATGAAAATTGAGTGTATTGGTGAATACATGTAATTACAATCATCATACAACAGATACAACAAGCAAATATCTTCACAAAATAATATATACAATTAGAACAAAAAACCACACATCCGTAGGTAAAGATGTACACCACAATTAAAATGGTACAGTCAATATATATCCTGCCGTTGAAGGGCATGTGTGGACAGTTAGCACCTAGTGTGACAACACTTCTTTCGCATCTCCTTAAGATTAACTGGCATAGATTGGACCATCCTTTCACAATAAGAGGGCTCAATCTTATCTCATTGGAGGGCATTTTGAGGTATTTCCGGTTCGGTATCGGATGTCTGCGGATGTTTTCTTTTAACGCACTCCACAAATTTTGCAATGGCATTGATGTCTGGGGACTGTGGAAGGATATCGAGTATATATGGCGAATTATAGAGTAACCACATGCATACATTATGGGCCTTACGTTTTCGGGTCGTTGTCTTGGTAAAACATGAAACAATCCCACAAGCCTAACTGCGCTCGGTGTCGGTTCTTTCCTCAATATGTCCAAATACGCATCTCGATTAATATATCTATGAAATGGAGTTTCCTCAAACTCGTAGCCGCCATACAACATGATCG